>JAPKLY010000021.1:2209444-2384004 GCA_026898435.1 Prunella vulgaris | reverse complement strand
CCTCGGATATTCAATCAATCATACCAACAGTGCACAGAAATAAACAAGAAGAACAAGATCAGAGATGACCTTCATAGAAGCCGACGAAAGGCTGGCCACCACATAACATACATATCCACAACAAATTGACGAACATCAGGGCTTGTTGGACCACAAAAATCCCCAAATATTTTGGCATAATCATCACCATATCCGACCTCAGGCACCGTCGTTTCGGGTACAACAGTGTCGGAAGAAAAGTCAGTATCACAGATCGGATTAAATGAGTCGGAAGAAGCACAGATCGGAAGAAAGGAGTCGAGATTACCTGAATCGGTCCCGATCTCCTCGGGACTACATGAATCAAGCACCACTTCCTCAATATCTCTCGAATCGGACCCCAGCGCCTTCTCAAAAACCTTTGAATCTAACTCCATCTTCTCAACACCACATGAATCGGACCCCACCGTCTCAAAGCCACTCGAATCAGACACAACGTCATCCTTACTGGTAGAGTTCTTACCATCTTGAATCGGATCCATGCAGTGAACGCACTCCAACGAGTTGTGAAAAAATGAATCGAGAGATGGAGAGATGGAGTAAAGATTTGAGTTGTGAAGAGATGATTCGAGAGAGAGAGAGGGATGGAGTAAAGATTTGAGTTGTGATTGAGGATTCGAGAGATAGAGCGGCGGAAATTAGGGTTCGTGGAGAATGAAGAAGATGAATGAATGAGGAGAGAGTGATGAATGATTAATTTAGAAGAAGAATCGAGATAGAGAGAATAATTGAAGAGAGAGATATGAATAGTTAGGGTTTTTGGTAGTTGAGGTAATAAATTTGGAGGGTTATATTATGTTAAATTAATGATGTTTTAATTATAATTAATGTTTTAATTGAGTTGATTTATTTAAGTTAGTGGTGGGCCATGTACAATATTTTAATAATTGTTGGAATAGTGTTTTTACTTAAAATGGAATGTGCATAAATTTCGTGGACGGACTAAAAAGACAAGTGAGCATAAATTTCGTGGACGGAGGGAGTACTTTTCAGTAATAAACTGTTTAACTTTTTAGTTATAAATTGTTTAACTTTTTAAAAATGAACTTGAGTTGCACCGTGTAACTGGTGCATACAAAACTAATCCTAAAATATAAAAAATATAGTAAATGACCTCTTGATTTTTCTCTCAAAATGTACACTCATCCTTAATTATCGTACTAGTCTTGGATGCACCAGTTACACCGTGTAATTCAAATGTATTTTTTAAAAGTTACACAAAATACTATTGAAAAGTTATACAAGTTATTACTGAAAAGTGTATCTTTAATGGTGTAAATTTTCAGTAATAATTTGTGTAACTTTTTAAAAATGAACTTGGGTTGCACGGTGTAACTGGTGCACAAGAGACTTACTCTTATAGTACCAACTTTTGAAAGCATATATTTTTCTTATAATATACCAAAATTTTAAATAACAAATTTATATTTTCAAAAATAAAAAAGAAAACCCAGAAAAATGAAAAAGAAAAAAAAGAAAAAAGTCTAAACAATTTTTGTTTGAATTATTAAAAAAAATTCCCAAAAAATAAAAATGTATATAAATAAAAAATCAAAATATCTTTAACAAACAATCCAAATAAAATTTTCTCTATTATTTTCGGAAAAAATATACTTTTTTGGAAAAAAAGAAATTAAAAAAAAGACCATCATCTCGATAGACGGATGATCGCTGAAGTTCGAGCCAAAATTCGTTGGAGAGTAGGTGGGACCGAACTTGTTAATTCGTCATCAAATCAGAGTGACTCTAATGAAAGAAATTACATAGATTGAGTGGGACAATACGGAGGCTGAGTAGTGGATGTGAGAAAAAGTGAGAGAGAAAGAAGAACGTTTAAAGAAATGAGGAGAGAAAGGACGAACATAGAGAAAAGTTGGCGGACAGAAAAAAAAATAGAGAGTAAAGAAATATTTGTCTAAAAAAAATTAATAATATGTGAGATATATACTCATCATAAAATAAGTGCGTTCTTCGTGTGTGTACTGCAAACATACGTGAGTGCTTATAACCTAGGCCATCAAATTAATTCACAATGTGTTGGATATCATTAATAATTCAGCAATAAGTTCATTAGTCCAAATAAATTTTCAATAAAATTATAATATAATTATTTTTTTACAATTAAACTCAATAAGCCAATTTTAGTGTTGAAAATGCATAAAATATGATCAAATTAGGAAAATAAAATACAAGGATTTCAAGCAATTTTTCACACTAATTAAAGGATAAGGAAATTTTCATTTCACAAGAGTATAATTTTAAAAAATTACACATAATATTATTAAAAAAATATTCATATTATTATTAAAAAATATTGTTTTTAATATTATCTTTTTAATAATAAATAATCCCTCCGTTCCTTAGGAATTTGCACCCTACGGGACGGCACATCTTTTAAGAAAAATGTATTTTATATATAAAGTAATAACATATGTGTAACTATTTTTATATGTTTGTAAGTGCACAAATAAATTAATTTTTTTTTAGTAGTGTGCAAATTTTGTGGGAAATCTAAATAAAAAAATATGTATAAATTCTTACATAAAAGAAAACAATATATTTTAAAAAAAATACATTTAAATTTCACTAATAACAGGAAAAAATCTCCAATAAAAAATCAAGTCAAACAGCGATATTGCACCCCGCACCCGCAGAGAGACACTTTCCCATTTCCTACCCTGCACGTTATATCTGTCAAAACAAAAAAAACATAAAGGGGTATCGAAAAATCAATTGCAGTCGCGCTAAACTCGTCTGAAACAAAGACCAACCGACGACGGCCGATGGGTATGACTATCGCCGCCGAAATCGCCGACGTTAACGCAGAATCCGCCACCCTATTGGCGCCCAAATTAGCCAGCCAAGATAAAATCCCGAAGGACTCGTTCCACTTTGCCTACATAATATATTTCACATTGGGCACAGGCTACGTACTCCCATGGAACGCCTTCATCACCGCCGTCGATTACTTTACCTACCTCTACCCGGGCGAGTCCGTCGACCGTGTCTTCGCCATAGTTTACATGATTGTAGCGCTCATATCGTTGCTGTTCATCATTGCATTTGCTAACAAATCGAATCCCGTTGCGAGGATTAATTCGGGGTATGCGTTGTTCCTAGTAACGCTGGTGGCGGTGCCGTTGATCGATGTTTGGTATGTGAAGGGGAGAGTAGGGGTTTACGGTGCGTATTATTTGACGGTGGGGGCTATGGGGCTGTGTGGCCTCGCGGATGGGCTGGTGCAGGGAGGTGTTGTGGGGAATGCGGGCCAGTTGCCGGAGAGGTATATGCAAGCTGTGATTGCTGGAACTGCTGCTTCTGGTAAAGAGCTTTTTTTCCCCTTTCTTTTGCTAATCACTTACATTTTTAAATTCTTTTTGTTAATGATCTTGATGATGTTTATTGGTTGTTTTGAGGATATGCTTGAATGGGTTTTGTCAACAATTTGAAAAGGAGTCTTGAAATCAAGTTCTTTGCAGTTTTTTTTTGACCTCTTCTAAGAATTGATTGAAGTCAATTCCAGATCAAGGAAAATTTGAAACTTTGTGTTGAGTCAAAACTGCAACTGATTTTTGTTGACATATGATGTTAGTCTTAAACCTTACTTTGTGTTGTTGGATGTTTCAGTCATTTGTATATAGACATGGCCCAACTTCTCATGCCTCAATTTCTGCCACTACTTTCGATTTTAAGATTTGCAGTTGTGGTTCAATTTTTTTCGTAGTTGTACATTGTGTGAAAGTTTTCCTTTATAAGACACATTGTTTGCAAAGTTTGTCATAGTTGTTCCTTTTCGTTAGCTAATAGTTTACTGCCAAAATTACCCATGTTGTTCAACAGAATCACTTCTGAGATCAAGAGTTGTTAGCCTATGTGTTTTGTTTTTGCCATCCCCGCATTAAGTGCTGATTGATTGCTTTAGGCATGATATCTAAACTTTAATTTATTTGCATGTGCATCTCAAAGTTAAGCTTTCTTTTATGTTTAATATGCACTGTAGATATATTGAGAGAGTTCCCTGTTTATGATTATAAAATAAAAGGATTGAAACATATTTCTTGAAGATGCTTAGGTTTAGGTTCTGTGCCAAATTGACCAAAAAGACAACTAATGGCTCTGGTATCATGGTGGAAAGATTTATGTTGTATTCAGACCAACTGAACATGGTGGTGACTAACAAAATTGTACATAAAAAACCATAAGATTAAAAAAATTGGGTTGTAAACCCCCCCCCCCCCCCATTTGGTTATGTTGTCTACCTGCATGATTTATTAATCACATTTTTTTGTGAACTGCAGGTGTTCTTGTGTCAGCTTTACGAGTTTTTACCAAGGCTGTATATCCTTCAGATGCTGATGGACTGACTCGGAGTGCAAATTTATACTTTATTGTCAGCATTGCAGTGATGCTGCTAAACATTATTTTATACAACATTGCACATAAGCTTCCAGTTATAAAATACTACAATGATCTGAAAAGTCGGGCCATGGATGAAGAGAAGGAACAGAATGGTAATATTACTGGGAAGCTATGGAGATCGACATTATGGGACATTGTTGGGGCAGTGAAATGGTATGGATCTGGAATCTCGATTTTATATGTTGTGACATTGAGTATTTTTCCAGGTTCTGTTACAGAAGACGTGCATTCTGATACTCTGAAGGATTGGTATCCAGTTATGTTAATAGCAGCTTTTAACCTCTTTGACCTGATTGGTAAGTCTTTGACTTCATTGTATCTTGTGGAGAATGCTAATGTTGCTATAGGTGCCTCCTTTGGGAGGCTGTTGTTTCTGCCTCTTTTCTACGTTTGCTTGCATGGTCCCTATGCTCTTAGGACAGAGATTCCGGTCACAATTTTGACCTCTCTTTTGGGTCTTACGAATGGATACTTTACGTCTGTCTTGATGGTTTTAGCTCCCAAAACCGTCCAATTACAGCATCAGGAGACTGCAGGGATTGTGCTAGTGTTGTACTTAGTTGTTGGTCTTGCAGCAGGTTCCGTCTCGTCCTGGCTTTGGGTCTTGTAGTTATAGCTCCCTGGCGGATGTAATCATATCCTCAATTGTTCATATTGTTCAGTTTTTATAACTGGAGAATTGTATTTATCTGTAATTAATCTGGAAAAATTGTTCCTATTGTGTTAATATTTCAGACATTCTTGAATATCATACAAATTTGAAGATAGGCTATTTGAAGACAGGCTGTTTACTTCCTGTTCCAACTTCCGAGGTAATTTTGTGTTGCTTATGAGAATCACTCATAATTGCAATAAACATACAAAACGCCAAATTAATATTATTTAATTCCAGATTCTGCACCTCAAATGATGACTTGGATACACAAATTCAAATTACGCTTGTCTTCAATATGTAATCATATGAATTCTTGGATAAATAAGTAATGATAATGGTAAATTGCACATAATAAATTTTAAAAATTTAAATGGATTTGTCTAAATAGTATAGAGCAAAACTATCGTAGAGATTACATTGGCATAAAATGCAAGTGTAAGCCCATCAACACTCTTTTAACATTAATATGCTAATTGCAAAAACATTTTAGTGTTAAATGTTTTTATTACCTAAAGTTTTTAATTACTTGAAGTTTGCAGTTTGTGTGAACTCTTCATCTCTCTATGATTAGGTTGGATTATTTTTTTCTCAATTTTTGAAAATTTAGCATCTCAGATGAGTTGGTGATGTTATCGTGTTATTATGATCAATAATTTTTTGGTAATAGGTTCTGTTTTTCCTTAATAAAATGCTACTAATTAGAAAAAAACGAGTCTCATGTGCATTTAGTGCACAGTAAACTTACTTAACAGTTAAAATTATTTACGCTGAAAAATAAAGATAGATTATACTGAAACATGTGAGTTGATTGCATTGAAAATTTTACAATATGATTTAAATATGTATTATTTCGTTTAAGTTCACGTCTAACTCTTTCTTTTCTTTTTTCAAAATAATATCTTTTAATATATAAGTATTGTGTTTTAAAATACATTTACTTTAATGGATTAATCTTTGTATAATTATTACTATTCTAAAATTTATTACTTCATATAACTTTTTTTTTAAAAAAAGGTGTATTCATTGTTGTTGTAAAACGTATGTCAATAAGATTTTTTGTTAGGGCCCAGGTTATATGCACCCACAAGTATACGAAGTACACCCATCTAAATGCATAATTATATATAATATTATATAAAATTACCGCTATATCTTTTATAATTAATTAAATTGGTGCACCCACATTCTTGGTTTGAAACACATCTTATTCTTCACAGTTAATTACAAACCACTCATAAATTTAGGGTTGATAATTAAGTTGACTTCGTCAATGGCAAGTCACCGGCCACCGTGGCTATGTCGACCGGAATCAATTCAGCTGTTTGTGTTGTCAATCGTGCACCCTTTCTCTCTCTCAAATGTAATGTCTCCGATGAAGAAATGAAAATGGTGAGTTTGAGAACTCTCTCTCTCTCTCTCTCTCTCCCTCCCTCCCTCCCTCGCCCAACCCCTTTTCCCTAATCGTCCTCCAAATATGCTATTACAGATTAGGTTTAATTTTATTTCTCCTCTTCTCCCCCTTTTCTTAACTTTTGAATTTAATTTTTTTTTTCTACAAATCACTCAATTTAAAAATTTTAATGATTTTTTTAATTTTATTATCAAAATTTAGACTTAGATTTAAAAAAAAATTGAATCATTGAGCAACTTTTAGAATCTCAAACTAGATGGAATTTTTTTTTGGTTAAATTTTTTTTTTCTTTTAAAAATATTGGATGAAAAAATTATTCATATTTTAAATACATAAAATTTCTGAAATTTTAACTAAAATTCGACAATAATTGCGAAAATTTGTTAGTTTTTCAGCAAATCGGAGTCGAGAATTGTTTGTAAGTAATTTTTTTTTATATTATGTCAGAAAAAAATATATAGTATTTTTTCGTTAAGGTGTAGTTATTTTCATTTTTTTCGATTTTTCAACAAGAAGGTGGGTGCATCATTTTTGTTTTTAAGCTATGAGGGATATATTTATCATTTTATTAATTATTATATTTAAAATTATATTTAGGTGTGTGTACTTCAAATACCTGTGAGTGCGTATAACCTGGGCCTTTTGTTAGTTTATTAATAAGTATTTTTCCTTAGTTCGATTTAGGTCCATATTATCTTTTATTGTGGCCCATCAATAATATATGTATCAAACTAATATCTCAAATCTCAATCAGAGTCGAATACTTTCAAACGATTAGTTTTGCCATAATATCTAGGATCCGTATATTTCTCCCCTTTATTATTGAGTACTTCACCCCGTTGATGAATTCACTACATGATAGTTCACTTCACCCCGTTGATGAATTTCCACAATTACTCAAACCCTCCATGATTAAGAATGTAATTTAAGTACTTCTCCCCCTGTAAGAAACCGAAAGCCAGCGACGGTCCCGTTCATTCACTGCCGGAATTCATCTTCGAACCGCTGCAACACAACCGACGCTGGAATATAGCATCGTCTTCTACAATCCACGACACTCAGCCGGAATCGCTAATCGTCGCTGCAACCTGAAGCTGTTCCTCACTCAACCATAACTGTCGCCTCCGCACCGGAATCGCCCAAACGTTTCTCGCGCCGGAAATCACCAGCGATGCCGGCACTCATCTCGTGCGCAACCTCAGCCCCTGCCGTCGCCGGATTTCGAACCATGAATCCGTCTCCTGCGGTAATTAGAATTGGGCCCACTCTTAATTTTGTGCAGATTCTCGCCGCGATGCACAACGCCCACTCCACCGGAGTCACCCATCGAAAGAACCACCGCGCACAGCCTGTTGCCGAAACATAAAACCTCCGTCACTCTTCTCGATCGCCGGAATTCTGTCGGCGGTCTTCGTCTGCAACACACCACAACAATTCGGATCTGGTTTACCGAAATTCTGGGTGGTGTTCGAAAATTGGTGTCGAACTATCTGCATATGTTCGACTATTAGTGGCAGAATTACGTGGCTGTGTTCGAAATATTGAACCGAACAATTGTTCGAAACATAGAACCGAAAAAGTGTACATTGTTAGAAAATAAAAACTAAAAACAGGCCATTGTTCGGTTCGAATTTTCGAACAATGAGTGAATGTTCGAAATTTTTATTCGCAACTTGGTCAGATCTGTGATATGCTCGAAATTTTCATTTAGAGACAGAGGTCCGGCGAAGATTGGGGCAACGTGCTCTGTTTCTCCGATGGTGATGAAGAGCGAAGGCGTTGTTGGCGCGATTCGATTACAGAGGTGGGTCTGTTATTATTGCACGCATGCCGGAATTACAAAGGTGTGCAGAAAATTTCCGGCGTGCAATTTGAGATATTCCGGCCATGAATGACGGAGACAATGGCTATGTGGCTAGTATCGATGAAGGCGGCGTGAGGTGAGATGGGGTGAATTGATTCATTTGTAAATTAGGGCACATGCTAAAAGGGTATTTTGGTCTTTAAAAAATATTTTGTAATGAAAAATTATATGTGGGGTGAAATAATTAAAAATGGGGAAAAATATCCGTCCCTAATATCTATTGATAAATATATAAAAACAAAACAGTGAACTAATTAAAAAAAATTAAAATAAAAATTTTAATTATTTTATAAAGATAATTTATTTCAGTTGGTCAAAATTTTATTTTCTTTCTTCAGGTATAAGGTTCAATTTTCTGCACCTATAAATTTTTTTTTTCTAATATTTTATAAATAAAAATATTAGTTCTTTTAGATATGTATATCTAATAATAAACTTTTCTGATCAAAATATAAATTAATTTCGAGTGTCAATTTTGTTCTTTCCAAATCTTGTAAGAAAAAAATTGGAAAAATACTTTATTATTTGATTTAATAAGACATTAGTTTTTAAAAATCTAAAAAGTTATTAAAGTAAAATCTGAAAAGCCCTTTGAAATTATAATCTCCAACTTTTCATTTTATGTGACACGACCACACTTATCACACTCAAACCTACGACAAGTTTAAATAAAACTCGACCTGAAAACCGGCTATAATTTTTTTTTATTTCGACATACAACATAACACTATATCAAACTCGACAACCTGTTCACATCCCAAAACCAGTTCCAAACCACGCAAGCAAACTACATCACCTCCAAAACCATACAACAGAATTCATAATTTTACAACATGATACAATACAGATCTAAGACAAACACAATATACTACAACAGAAGCAAAGTAAATCACAGTCCTGCCCGCAGGTCGTCATCTATGTACACTGCAACTCAAAAAGTCTGCAAAAGCGCCGCAGCTACTCCAGTTTCATCACCAGATCACATATCATCGGGATTACCTACAATGCATAAACTAAATGAGATTTATAAATCCCAGTAAGTAGAAATTATGCATGATGATGTGATTCTTTTGAAAATCTCCCCATGCACACTCTTTTGAAATCACCAATTTATTTATGAAGACTCTCCATGGCCCTATCTAGACACACTGTTATACACCGGCACGAGCACACAACTCCAATATACACACAATCAAATGCCAATATATGTATCCCGACGTGGGGTCCATCCTCTTGTAGCCCAATTCAGGGTTCGAACCTCACATACGTCCCCATGTCCACCAAGAAGTCATCCCCTACACGCCGACCCATGTCAGTGAATCCAGGGATCTACCCTCTAGGGACCACTGAGATCCATCACCAAACATTATCCCCTGTCCCCTCCAGAAGTCCCCCACGGAAACACCCAATATACTCAAATAAGATGTTGGCCCACACCAGGTAGCCTACACTAGGTTTCCACACTGGGTTTCCCTAGGTCGCTTCTTCTCAGGTCGCCCCTTACCACCCTCGGTATATAATCAGTGGCCACTTTCAGAAAATCAATTAATTTTCAATGCATGATATGCATGATGCTCGTGCAATCAATGACATTTAACAACATTCATAGATTATTGAACTCACATATTCAACTTGTATCAATTATGGAGCTCACTGGCTCCTTCAACATCAACTGGAGCTCACAGACTCATTCAACATAACATATAGAGCTCACATGCTCATTCCACATCAAATAGAGCATATAAGCTCATTTCCACATATTCACAGGACATAATTCACATATTACAATCTATTCAAAATCACATGTTATCACTCAAACATAAATAATTCATAAAATAATATGTTTATGCATCGTAGTTGCAAATGAATTTCTACTTACCTCGTATCCGCAAAACATTAATAATTCAAACTCTTAAACCCATTTATCGTCTTCCACTATAAAATTAATAAACATAAAGAATAAATATTACATCAAACTAATAATTAATTACCTATATTAACAAAGTATTTACTAAATTCATACTTATATATATTTTCTCAAATCTACCTATAAGTTAAACATAATATAATATAACTAAACCTCTTTTCATTAAGACTTAACATATTCTTTGCTAATAAATTAAATCACACCTAACCTACATATATAGTAGTCTAAGGGCTCATTTGGTTCGTAAGATAAAAATATACGAACCAAATGAACCCTAAAACTAAAAATCAAGTAAATAATTGAAATTGCTACAAACCTGAGTCACGTCTTCAACACATCTTCCTTTCTCTTTTTTTTTTTTCCTTCGCAGACTCTCTCCCACTGCTCTGCTATTCCTCTCTTTCTCTCATTCCTCAACATACAGGGTGTGAAATGGGTTTGGGGTGGCTTGGGATTAATCCTTTTTCCACCGCCAAACAAGCCGCCTTTCCTTTCTTTTTTTTTTTTCTTTTTTTTTATTATTATTACTTCCTAAATAATCAAGACACGACACAACTAACCACATGTACCTCTATATATATATATATATATATATATATTATATTGATAATATATATAATTTATTTCATTATTCTATTTATTATACTTTCTATTTAATTACTACAATTAATCCTCAAATAATCTATACTTAACTTACACCACTACTACCCAAATAATTTGTACAACACATTTATTCCACTAGAGTCTCAAATAAAATAAACATTGACATTTTCATTAATAAACAAATAAAGACATATACCAATTCAATAAATAATTTAACATTTAAAGGTAAAATAATTAACACATTCACAAATAACATATAATTAATATAAAATATACTCAAATAGTAAATAACATGATAATAATTAAAATTCACACCCTTCAATACTATTGTCTCAATAAACATATTTGCATAAATAACATATAGGAACTAGTGTAGTGATTTCATTTCTAATATTTGTAAATCAATAATTATTTCAATAAAATCTATATAAATTATACTTGACTTCTTCATTGCTAGACATGTAGAAGCATACAAATAATTCAAAATTTAAAACAAGATAGATAACACAAAATTACAAATAACACATGAATAATATAAAATGCCCTCAAATAATAAATAACATAATAATAATTAAAGTGCACCTAACGAATGAAATATTTTCAAGTAATTATAAATTAACACATAAATAATTTAAATGCACACAAAACATGAAATACATAATTAAGCAATTAGCATATAAGTAAATAAAATGCAAGCCACATGAAGTATATTGGTCAATGAGTAGTGAGAAACTCGGGTATCACATTATGTGTTAAAAATAAAAGTTTTTAGTCCGGTTTCATTTGATTCGTGCATAATTCTTGCGATTATGGACTAATTTGAATAAATATTGATATTTTAATTTTTGTTTTGTGTCTCACTCAAATTATTTTTCAATATTTAGATACATATTCAACATTTCTTTAAGTTTGGGATCTAATACATATTATTCTTTTAGAATTCTACAGAGTTGGGGAGTGTATTATCAACTATCTGCATATGATAATAAACAACTCATAAGAATTTAGTTTGTAGTCGGATTAATAATAATTTATTTTTAATGATATAATTTGTTAAGCAAATCAAACACCCTATTAGCATATTATAAAGAATAAACATATTTTTATATATTTTATCTTATACTTGAATATATATTGTATTGTACAATATTATAAATGAGATACAGACCTTAAAATATTTATATTTTAAAAGAAAATATAACTGAAATAGTAAAGTGAAATTTTGTCCCAAATATGAATCAACTCATAAATCACTCTTTTCTTAAATTAGATGAGTTTTTGCGCATTACGTAAAGAAACTTAGTAAGAATTAAGATTCACAGTATATAATATTTTTATGATATAATAAAAAAATTAAAAGATATATTAATGAATTTTAATATAAAATTTATTTTTCATTCTAAAATTTTGTTGTAGAAAATTTTATTTTAAATAAATTTTCAAGTTATAAATACTGTTAAGATTAAATATAAAATAATTTTTATTTATTGATTAAACTATTTAAAGGAAGGACACATTTGTGTATAATTATTAGTAGAATGAGATGCAAGTTATAGGTCTTTGTTAGTTATGAACAATGAATTGTGCAATGTTTTTTTGGGGTAAAGAGAATAATATATAAGGGGATTAATATTTTGCATCAAACGTGTAATTTTTATAATATTTGCACATTTATTTTGAGTTTTATTTTAAGTGTGTAGTTTTTATAAATTTTGCACACTTATCTATCTCTGTACTTTCCGGGTAAATGTGTCATTCTTTATACTTTTTTTCTATTTAGTTATATTAAAAAAATAAAATTTTAATCTAATAATATAATACACGGTGCATTACACGGAAAAACTAGTTATAAACAAGGGAGAAAAAAGTTGATGAAAATTACTGTCTTTTCACCATATTTTATGTAAAAATTTAAATAAATTTATGACATTCTGGCAAAAAAAAAAAAAAAAAAAAACGCCAAACAGATTTAGAATTGATCAAATAAACGTTGAACAATGCCAATTTTTATTCTCAGAAATTTGAGCAAGCTAGAACTCAATTTAATAATCAAACTAATATATAAGGGAATTTACACAAAGCAAAACATAAACTGGATCACGCTTATTCTGTATTTATTTGTACTAAATAAAACAGAGAGTTCAGCATTTATAATATTGTCACAAAAGACTTGTGAATTGATGGTACTTAAAAACGTGCTTGGCCATGATTGTTTCTTGTTCAAAAAAGGGCAAAGCGTGAATGCTTTTTTGGTGCAAAAACCAGCAATCTACCTAGTAATCATACCGTGCCTTCTCTTGGTCGCCAGCCATGTGTTGGAGAATCTCTTTTCAATGTTGGCAAGATATATATATATTATATGTTTATTTTAATTGTATTTTTATTTGCAAGTTATACTACTAAATTGAGATAATTAATTTGGATTGCAGTTAATTGAATCATTAATGAATATCATTTTGTGTATCACTTCTCATAAGAAGAGTCCATAAATGGAGGTGGTTTAATTTCTATACGCTTGAAAATTCATACAATTCTTTTAGTCTGATGTTTTACTCTTTTTGTTACGTCATCAACTTAATTTATTATTTTTGGTTCATAATTTTCTTGTCTCATGCAAGGACATGAAAATTTGCATGTCTATCATTAAGGACGGGTAACTACACTATTTCGGATCATTTCGAGAATCTTTTTCTTTGAAATTTGCACCTAGCACAAAATACCCGATTAAATTTACTATGGACATCTTTATCCTAACTTTTATCGGATCAAGAAAGAGTTCACCCAATATTTATTATTAGTGTAATTCTTGCATTAATTTTTATGTCCATTTTCATCCTTTTTGAAAGGTTTCACATGCATTTATTATGATAATTACTATCAGTTTGGTTATTTAACCTCTTGTATTATAAATATTAATTCTATGTAGGAAATGAGATCAAAAGTGTGCAAGTGAAGAGAGTCGAGCAAAAGAACGAGTTTGGCATCAACAATTCTCAATATGAGTTGCAAATTTATCTAGTTTTGGTGAATTCAAGTTCAATGAAGTTTATGATGTGTTTTCAAGTTTTGGGAAATAAAAATGAAGCCATGAGAAGTCAAGGATAGGATCTAAGGGTTGAAGATGGTGTTGGTTGAGTGAAATAGGCTCAAGCCGTGTAGAAAAGTCAAAGTTTTGTGAAAATTGAAAAATGCTCAAGTCAAGTCAAATGCTTCGTAAATATTTGACTTGACCTGGACTGGTCGACTCAGCGAAGTCAAGTGAAAAAAAAAAGGTCTGACTTGACCTGTTTTGGCTTGACTCTAGTCGAATTACTTATATCATCAGGTCGAGTTAAGTCCGCCTCTACTCTGAAAGTTGCAATTTTGTGAATTTTTAGACTTATGTGCAAATCAACCCTTAACACTTTTGTCCATATATAAATACCAATTTTTTACTTGGGATGAAAGTTTTGCAGAGAGAAAGAACCCTAATTCCTTAGGTAGATTCTCATTCTATTTTTAAATTCCTTTATATTTCCTTTTAATTTTAACATGAATTTTTATAGTTTAGCTTAGATTAAGTTTATTTTAGTTTTTACATCATTTTGTTCAAGATACGAGTGGAGAATCAAAATATTTTGCAAGTTGTAGCTAATTTAGATTGCAAGGTGATATCATTTCAACTTTATTACATTTTTCTGAGCTTTTATATTATATTTGTATTGAATTTTATCTTTGTAGCCATGAGTGTCTCTTCTAGAACCATGAGCTAGTCTTCTTATGCTTTGAGTAATGAAAATTATGTGATAATTGATTGTTGATTTAATTTGTGCTATTTCTATTGTGGTTTTGAGTCTATTATTCTTAATTGTTAGATTTATTGTGTTTCGATGGATTGCATCTATTAGAATATGAATTAGATTAGCTAATTATAAATAGGAACTGTATTAACTTAACCGAGGGTATTGTAAATAATATTATATTTAATAGTACTATTTATATATTATATATTTAATATATATATATATATATATAATTATCACATAAGGAAGTAATTATTAGATTATTTAATTGAGAAGGAGTTAATTAACTGTGGGGCAGTTAACTCCCCCTCTGCACAGAATATAGGATACGTGAGTATTAGATATTAGATAAGAGGTTCTCAACATAAGAGACTAAGCTCTCTGATTGTCTCATAAGGTTCATCATCATCATCACTAAAATAGGTACAATATAATATACAAACATAATACTGATTCGTGGACGTTTGTACGCATACGATTCTGGGTACTGGATCATGAGATCGTGGCATTACGTGGATATCAATCGGGTTTTGTGATTATTCAACTGCATACATTCTGAGGTTGATGATTTCTATACTCATAGTTAGGGAATCTCCAAATCCAACATATGGTATCAGAGCCATATATGTTGGTGTCTCATTTTATTGCAATTGCATGTACAAAATATTTTTTTCAAAACTTTTGTCATTAATGAGTAATGGATTAACTGCAGTATAATTTTTTTTTTAAACTTGAGATTACTGCAGAAGTTTTGTTGTTTATATTGTTGAGCATGCTATGTCATTTGGATTCATAGATATATTGTTGAGTTCATGTCGATTATGAGATTAAGGTAATTTATGCTTGAAATATTGCTACTGGTTTTTTATCCCGTATGCATATTTCCTCAAAATGATATTTTTTCCTGTTGCTAAAACTGGTACAATTTCGGTATCAATGGAAAGAGCATTCATGAGGATTACGTGGATAAATTAAATGCAATTTTTGGCCTTGTAGATTATTTATTATGAATTTTTTAAGTTTCTAACTTTTTCCAAAAAGTCCCATTTTTTGAAATGTGAAATACGAATGTTTTTCAAACTCTTTTTTTTATTCTTATTTCTGGATGATTCTACATTAGAGGAGGATTACATACATATTTTTTGTGTATATTTAGATGAGAAATGAGTGTGTTATGATTTTTTAAAAATTTTCCAAACTCATTTTTCGATATGAAAATACACTGTGAAAACGAACGAAATTGGTTTTGTTCTTGGTATGGGATGAATCTACGTTTCATAAGGATTCCATCCATGTATCATTTGTGAATTTTCGTCCAGTTTTGAATGAGATACGATTTTTCAAAGTATTTTTGCGATCGAGACCTTTTTGCAAAGTTGCAGAAACTTCTGGGCCTTCTCTTTGAGAATTAGATATTCTCCAGGGGCCCAAATACAAAATTTAAGTTTGGATCCGACCCATTAGAAGCGGGTTTGACCCGACCCAGACGACGATCGGTGAAGAAGGAGACGACGATCGACACAAAAGGGCCCAAATGCAATATTTAAATAAGGAAAGAGTACAACTATTGGTCTTCAAGATCCAATCTTTTAGATTGTTTCGAAATTGTTACTCTCCCTGAAAATAACAATCTTTTAAGTCTACGCATCCCAATTCCATGAATATCTCATTGGTAGATGTAGGAATGGATTTTGTGAATAAATCTACAAGATTGTCACTTCCGCGTACTTTTGTATTATAATCTCACCACTCTTCTGGAGTTTGTAAGGATAAAAGAATTTTGGGAAACTACTCTTGTCAAGTTCCCTTTGACATAGTCGTTACTTATTTTAGCGATACAAGTATCATTATCTTTATAAATTGTAGTAGGGTATGTGTCATTTACAGGTGTTGGTCCCGAAATGAGTCTGAATCAGTTTATGGGGGAATACACTGATAATAATTTTTCCTTTTCAGGAATAACTCCTTAGAACTCAGTCAGCTTAAATTGACGATGCTCACTGAGACTGAAGTGACTTGTGTTGGGTTTTAGAGTTACGAACCTCAAGTCCGTAGCAGAGGAAGACATCGTTCACCAACAATGAACCAAATCAAATTGACTGTATACATAAAATAAACATGATTAGATCTAATCTAATTGAAAATCCTTACAGTATTTGAATGCCGAATTCCTCTACTATGGTATCCACGTAATCCTTGTCTTACGAAATTGCGATCCAATCGCTAGTATGGTGTTTCCAGTGGAGTTTGCTAGGAAAACTCACACTTAAAATCTATGGAGAAAATTAGGGATTTCAGACTTACAGTTTATGAGTCTCATAACTCATATATATAGTAAAGTATTTGCATATCTAATAGATTTGATTCTATCAAGATCTGCAATATCAAATATAATCTTTACTATATAATATATAATAATATATCTAATATATTATTATTATGTTATATCTAATATATCATCTAATTTAATTAAATCTAATTTAATTAAATATTTATAATTCTATCTAATAGAATTATTATAATTCTCCATTAATTAAATATTTATGATCTAATCAAATATTAAATCTAACCAACTTAATTCGTAAACGTGGGTTACTTATTGTGTGACCCATAGGCCCTCATATGTCAAGCGATTAGTCAAACTAATGGTCTTAATTTGAACCCTAGACAATAAACCAGACAATCTTAACATGTGAGGTACGTTGCGAGGATACAGCAACAACCTGTAATGTGAAGCTCACAGTGATACGGTCCTTTCATTCACGAATACTCCGATTAAGTCTAGAACATGATAATGTGCCTATTCTAATAACTTAATCAAGTTATCTCATTCTACTAATTGATCATATTGTCACATTTGAACACTATTTCAAATGCGACGTGCATTGGTCAATGACTAACGATCCAATTAGTTATGAGAAATTGAGTATTCTCTCCAATTCTATTTGAGGAATGAATTCTATCTTGGCTCAACTAGGGGTGTGCACAATTCGGTTATTAACCGAAAACCGAACTGAAATACGAATTCGGTTCGGTTACCGTAATATTCGGTTCGGTTTCGGTTAGCATTTTTCTAAAATTTTGGTATTCGGTTCGGTTCGGTTATTTACCATTATTATTTCGGTTAACCGATATCCGAACCGAATTAAATATATTTAATAAATATTTAACAGATAATATTTTTATTTAATAAATAAAAATAGGTAATACTAAATTGCTTGCTAAACTAAACATATGTATATAATATATATGTAATATGTGATGTGCCCGAAATTTTTATATTATAAATTTATATTTGCCATCAATTATTTTTTGGTTGAAAATTAATGATCTATGGATTACATTTGGTTTTTCACACCCATTAAATTTATCATCAAGTATGTATATATAATGTAATATGTGACGTGGCCGAAAATTTTTGCATGAAAAAGTCAACTTCCATGGATGTATTTAAGTGGAAAGTTGGAAAATCATTTTGGTTATTTTACATTTTGTGAAAAAAAATTAAAAAATAAAAAATTCGGTTATTTCGGTAAAAACCGAAACCGAACCGAAATTTTTGGTTTCGGTTATGTTTGGTTTTGAATGAATTCGGTTCGGTTTTGGTTTCTTTTACCTTAATTCGGTTCGGTTCGGTAACCGAACCAACCGTTGCACACCCCTAGGCTCAACTACCACGCACATGTACTTCGTGATGTGCCCAACACATGCCATATCTACCCCGTTCAGAGTGCAAGCGTCGGTCATGGTCAAAGCTCATCACTCCATCATGTCGTGTGTATTTTACCTCAAGTCAGAGGACTATTACAGTACTCTCATAGACACGTAAATTGAGTACATCAAATGGTTTCTCGGTTGAGTATGCCAATACTCTTCAAAGCATTTGTGCATCCATCATGAGATACCTAGTATCTCGCAGTTGTGAGAATCACTGCACCCTCTAAGGGTATGATGCAGATCACACACCAATCTCAATTGCATCATCGATATCCCATTCTCGATGATCGTTGATTGGGGCTACTTTAAAACTATGTCATAGTCATCTGAGTCTCTCATCTCAATGATAACATTAGTTCATGGGAACACATATATGAATATATGCAAACAATCAGACATATTATTCTATAAGTGTATTGCCGAATATCATTGATCAAATCAATAATATATTAATAACTGAATATGATCAAGTATAATGTCCTCATAATGATTGTCTCTAGGACATATATACTAACAATCTCCCACTTGGCCTAGAGCCAATCACCTACATGTCTTACACCCAGACTCTCCAAGTGTCTAGTGTGTACATGGTTATCTTAGTGAAAGGATTTACCAAGCTCTATGAGAATTCATTCAATTCTTATTTCTCCTTTTGTTATGATCTCTCAGATCAAACATTGGCGCCTAAATATAAGCTTACTTTTGTTTATTGGATCTTGGTTCCTCTGCTTGTGCATTCGCACCAATATTGTCCCAATAACACTTTATTGGACAACTAGTA
The DNA here is from genome assembly GCA_026898435.1 of Prunella vulgaris. Lineage (NCBI taxonomy): Eukaryota > Viridiplantae > Streptophyta > Magnoliopsida > Lamiales > Lamiaceae > Prunella > Prunella vulgaris. The sequence goes on along the minus strand of JAPKLY010000021.1, from coordinate 2,364,806 downwards.
CTCGGAACTACCCCTAGTTCTTTCAAGAACTTTAAATCCAGACAGCCTTATTCTTGACTTCTGATGCAACTTTGTATTTGGCTTCAGTTGTTGAATTCACGACAGTTTCTTGTGTGGAACAATTCCATCCTACTATTCTGTCATTGAGTGTAAAAACATGTTTTGACCATGACTCAAAGTCATCGCAGTCAATACTGGAAACTAGCATCAGTAAGCCCAACTACTACTAGATATGCTTGTCCATCATAGACAATGAAATATTCTTTAGTTCATTTAAGACACTCTAGAATAATCTTAACAACAGTCTAGCAATTTCATCGGGATCATACTGATCTAACATTTGTACTGATGGCGTAGGCCCTATTGAGCCTAATGCAAGTCATGTCCAACTTGATTTGCGGATAGAGGATCTCTTTTAGAGTTCTCCACATAAAGTACCTCAGTAGCTTTCATAGGTGTATGTGACACCCTAAACATCCTGCTAGATCTATCTTTAATAAATCCCTATGCCAAGGATGTAACAAGCTCGACCAAGTTCTTCATCATGAAGGCTTTGACGATCAATCTTTCTTGGATTGCATTAGCAAAATAATATTTTAAAATCAATATGTCATCTGCATAAGTGATGATAAAATATCATTCACTTTGTGTTTCAAATAAACACATGGATCTTCTGTATTCTAGATAAAGTCAAACAATTTGACAGCTTCTTCGAAACGGATATTCCAACTCCTAGAGGCTTGCATTAATCCACAATTAGACCTCTACAGTTTGCATACCAGATTTGAATTTGACCGGAGTATAAAATTCTAACTGTGTCAAACACACCTCCCTCTTGAGGTTTCCTCTAAGGAAAGTCATTTAATATCCATCAAATATCCTAATCATAGTATTCAACTATTGCAAGTAAAATTTTAATGGACCTGATTTTACAACTAGTGAAAAATCTTGTCATAGCCATTAACTATGACCATTTCCCACCAACCTAGCTTTGTAGGTTTAGATTTTGCCAGCTGTGACAGTCTTACTACTGAAGACTCGTTTGTAGCTAATGAGTCTAATTCATTTAGGCAAATTCTACCAAGTCCTAGACTTTGATTAATATACATCATGTCCATCTCAAATCTCATAGCTTCATGCTACCTCTCAGAAGTGATATCTAATATCATTTCAAATAAGTCCTAGATTCATCCTTGTCCAGGATTTTCAAATCATCATATTTCTCCAAGAAACATTGAACCTGACAGGTGGACGACTAACCTTTCTGGACTTATGGAGCTGCATTTGTGTAGGCTGTACATTCTGGTCGTGAAGAGGCTCTCTTATGATGATCTAATCAACTGTTAGAGAACTCTCAAGATCTATGCTTTCTTACGTTTCTTGAGCAGGAGATCGTTCATTCAACCTATTTTGGAATTTCTTGCAAATGCAAGACTTTCCCAATTATGCTCCACTGGCTGAAAGACGATCACCCAGTGATAGACTCTCACAATGAGAAACACTGAATGCTCCCATTGATTCTTTGTCGTGGTTCTCCGACAAGTTATCAGCCTCAGTATTAATTTGTGATTCTTGAATCTCTTCAAGTTCTATCTTTTTACGACCTTATTCCTTAAAGACATAGTCTTTTCAAAGAATGTCGCCTGTCTAGAAACAATAACCTTTTGTTTCTCAGGAAGACATAGCAATATCCATTCATCAATTTAGGATATCTCACAATGTAACACTTTTCACCTTTGGATTTCAACTTTTCAGTGAGTATCTTCTTCACATACGCAGGGCAACCCCATATTTTGATATGTGAGAGACTACTTCTTACCACATCATAATTCATACGACGTTTGTTTGGCTGACTTGGATGAAATCCTATTCAAAATGTTGATTGAGGTGTAGAGTTCATAATCCCAAAATTGTTGGAAGTAAGGAGAACTTATCATGTACCTTATCATGTCTAACATGATTTTGGTTCCTCCACTCGAACACACTATTACTTTGTGTTGTTCTAGGAGATGTCCATTGTGATTGGACTCCATGCAACTTCTAATAATTCAGGAACTCAAGTGAAAGGTATTCCTCTCTTCGATCTAATTGAAGAGTCTTAATGCTTTTCTCAAGTTATTCCTATACTTCTACCTTAAACTCCTTAAATATTTTGAAAGCATCAGACTTGTGTATCATAAGATGCACATATCTATACCCAGAAAAATTATCAGTAAAAGTGATGAAGTATCTGAAAACATCATTTACTAAAGTAGATGATAACACATATTTTCTTGGTCTGTACTCATTTTCCAGAAAATTTTACTTGGTCATTTCTTCCTTTTGAGAAATGATTTGCAATCTCCATAAGACTCCAAGTCAAATGGGTTAAGTAGTCTAACTTTCTTAACTTGCAATTTTTTCTCGTCAGTATAACCAGGTACACAAGCCCCACAGAAAATTTAGATTTCCTGATTATAAGTTTAATTCTCTTATTTTGTACATTGAGAATGTCATGTCCATAATTCGTACAGAAATGTGAGTCACATTTGATATCAAATGCCTAACTATAAGAATCATTGGTGGATATGTTATCTCAATAACAAAACGTACATGTTCTAGTGCCAGAAGCAGCCAGTGCTTTATTCTCAGCAACATAAACCTTGTAACCTTTCTTCTTGTATCTTATCTACTCAAAGTAGAAGTACACATCCTCGATTATTCGCTGTTCCATTTGAACGTCACCTTTAGATTTCAAGGAATGAACTTAGAAATATCTAAGTACTATTTTTTTGCTTCTTCTTGCCCTAGGGCTAGATCTAGCAAAAGATCTCACCATGAGAACATTCCTTTAAAATAGTGACTTCAAAATTTTCAAGCATGTTTTTCAACTTGGGCGTTGACACTTCTGTCTGATTCATATTTCAATTAACTATGAATTCTGAAATGAATCCAAAAGTGACTGACGAATAGCAAATCGAAAACATTGTCCCCTAAATAGGGTTCCTAGTTTCTCAATCAGCTCTATCATCTTCAAAACATGAGGTGAAATGTTCCCTCAGTCAAATATTCTACACCTGAACAGAGTACTCATGATCTCATGTTTCTCAGAACGAGACTTAGAGTCAGGAGACCTTTCAAGTGATTGAGCATCTAACAGGAATTTTCATTTTCATGTTACCTCTGAAAATCAGAGTTCATGCCAAGCAACATATTATTTCTATTTTGCATCATCTTTGGTGTTTCTTCTAAACTTCATCGTCAAACGAATTGAGTTCAAAAGAACTACCTGCAATGGTAATCGGGATTAACGTGTCCAACACGTACTCAATCATTTATATCCTTAGCACCAAATGCATTTTTTGTGCCAATCCAGAAAATTTTGGCCTAGCCAACTTGTTTAATTCCAGTATAAAATTTCAATAACAGATTATTCACATAAACCAACAGAGAAATAAAAGAACGAAAATTAAATCACATAATTTCTATAATCCATAATCAGCAATTCAAAATAAATATGGCCTTTTAATTTATTTTGTCTCCATTATTTTCACATACTCGACGACCTCATCAGAAGAGTACAAATTTAAATCTAATATAAATTGTAATGGACTAGAATCCACATTCCTACTATCACAGCACCTGCTTGGGCTGATTACTGCAATAACATAACTGGTAGGTCTCAAAACCAATTGCACTTTTATGCAATTCCTAGTTGATCAAACCTAGTTTGATCGATGTCCCCTCATTATTCCCCTGCTTGGGCTGGTGAAACAAATTAGGTGGTTAATAACCATCACGCGGCGATACTTCGTGTCCCTATAAAAGTTCTGTTAGATGTAACTCCGAGCAAAAGACTTGGGCCTTAAATACTCGTGGAATGAAATCTCCGGTTTTCTTTTAATTATGATGGAAGACATTATTCATTCTAAATGATAACCATATTTTAATTGAGGATCATTTTTAAGGCGGAGTATTTAATTTCTTAAAATAAGATCCAATTTTACATGCTCAATTAGATAATAACATTTATTTGGGTGCCGTCTACCCAACCATAAATCACGGTCCGGCATATACTGGGTGCCGCCTACCTAGACAGAAATTGCGGACTCTAACTAAATAATGTAAATTCCAATTTACATAAACAGTTATACAAGTGGGACCAATTTATCAAGTTATCATGCTTTATTGTAAAATTTAAATTTAAATCGCATAAATAAAGCAATCAATTATTCCTTAGCACATAAATTAAATAAATGTGCAAAATAAAAATTTCCCTTAAATGAAATATTGCTTAATTCAGAAATACTAATAAGCTCTGACCTTCACTCAATTTCTAAATCACTTTTCAAAATGGTTAAACAGAACCAAAGGCCCTTGAGTTAATTACAAAATAAAAAAAAAATGTCCAACCAAATAACTCATTCATTAAATTTTTGGAAACAGTGGTTTAAAATCAATGGGCCAAACTGGCCTTTAAACCTTTTAAAAAAATTTAAAATAACTAAGGAGAAAATTAGGAATTTTTTACTTTATCTTTATAAATTGTAGTAGGGTATGTGTCATTTACAGGTGTTGGTCCCGAAATGAGTCTGAATCAGTTTATGGGGGGAATACACTGATAATATTTTTTCCTTTTCAGGAATAACTCCTTAGAACTCAGTCAGCTTAAATTGACGATGCTCACTAAGACTGAAGTGACTTGGACTGACAGCTCAGGAACAAACTACACTGAGTTCTGAATATGTGCTCTGAGTGAGCTCAGTAAAGATAATACACCTACTGACCGCTCAGGAAGGTAGTCACTTAGATAACTATCTAAACAAGCCTGATTACGTGCGGAAGTGTGAACCCTGAATTATACTCGTTTTAGTGTTTCTGAAAATATTTTAACTTGATTGTGCTCCAATCAGGTCAGGAAGATGCTTGACAAATAATATGACATTTTAAGTATGCAAAATAGTAAATCAGCACACAATGGGTTTAACGTGGTTCAGAGACTCAAACTCCTACGTCCACGATCCTGATTTAACAGGAGAAATCCACTCTAGGATTGGATACTTGTATTTTTATGTTCCAAGGTGCACGACAGTCTTATTCCCCTCTCAGGAATTCAACCCCTAGGTAGTTTACAAGTCCTAGTCCTTCCCACTTTACCTACTGTTATGATATCTGTGTTAGATGTTTTGATGATATAATAAACCAATCAGTTTGTAATAGGACCAGCTGAACCTGTTAGTCAGCTGATGAGTAGTTAGGATTAGATAGGTTCGAGTGAGGGGGAATCCATCTTGCTGCCTAAAAGATCCGAAGCTATCATAGAAAAGAAGACCAGCTGAGACTTTGAGGACTTAGCCGATTTTAGAAGACAGAAGATTTAAGCAGCTGACACTGGAGTATCAAGAGCAGATCATCAGAGGAGTTAACATCAACTGATATCAGAAGAGTCAGATCAGTTGATATCAGAAGAGACAGATCAGCTGACATCAGAAGATCAGCTGATCAGCTGAGAGCACGTCGCAGACAAGACAAAGACCATGGATAAAAGACATATTCAGACGAAGTCAAGAAGACCAGTTGAGGTGTACACCAGCAGACTCGCACATCAGCTGAGGTCCAAGTATCAGCAGACTGGTACACCAGCTGAGGAGACAGATCAACTGAGGTCTTGTGCTTAGCCCAGATTCTTCGGAATCATCTTAAGGGTTGACTTGTGACATAGAAGGAAGATTCCCAGAAAATAAGATCAATCAATCAAGGGGACAAACTTGATTGATTGAAGATCGCGAAGATTGACGGGAAACAAGATGGAGATTCAATCAATCACAATGATTGATTGAATACGAGATTATAGGATCTCAGATTTCTAGTCCATCCCAACTGCTAGTTATTTGACCCTATAAATTAGAGTAATAGTAATAATTTCAGTATCGGATTCACACGCATACTAAGCTAGCCGAAACTCTGTCAGAATTATCACTTGCACTCAAAAACCCCATTCATACTTATTATTTGTAAAAGCTTTGTAGAAGCTGTGAGAAGTCAATTGCGATTGAAGCATTGACAATTTGTAAGAGAGTAGTACTCTCGAACTGTGTAAGTGAGTAAGTAAGTGAGTTAGTGGAGAGCCCCTCAAGTCCAAGTTGGATTGAGGAGAGTGGATGTAGGACAGTTGGTCCGAACCACTATAAATCCCTTGTGTCTCGTCGTATTTCTTTCTGCTTCTAATTTGTGCACTTCTCCTAAAAACTGATTTTCATTTAAAACGTTTTCGCACTATTCACAGCGCACTACTTTCAAATTCAGACTACCTCAAGTAGTCTGCTGGTTTTCTGAATAATCCAAATAATTGCAAAAAGGTTTTGAATCCTTACAAGTCTATTCAACCCCCCCCTTCTAGACTTGTTCAAAGGTATTCTTCCCTAAAACCTGCCTTTGGGACCAACACCTACTCACAACTTGAGAGGTTTAGCTTTCAAAATTTCCAACTAAGGTGTGATAATGCTTACAATCAAAACGATACTAAGGATGGATTATCACTGCTAAGCTAAACACAGAAAAGATTCTCTAACACTAGGGAAATTTAAATTGCAGAGTGTTGTTTGCTTAAATGTTTTGAGCGCTTGAATCTTGGTTAATCTCGACTTCGAAATTTTCCGTAACCTTGTTTGGGTGCAAGGTCTTTTGTATTTATAGGAGAGATTTGTAATAGATCCGTTGGAGAAGATCAAAACAAATCTACCTATTTAGGTTGGTGGCAGCCTAAAGATTTGAACTTTTCAACATGATGTATTGGTGAAAAGTCTTCTGCTGCCGCCTTCGACTGCGAACATTAATGAGGATGTCAGATTCGTACATACGTGTTTTCGTCTCACTGGCTTTTTCTTCAAATGGGGAGTTGTTTACAACACTTTATGCTTCATCGTACCATAAATACTCTGAGTGGTTTGCAACTCAACTCAGGTGTAAATGTTGTCTTTATTATCTCCTCTGACATTCTCTTTGTCTTCAGTCTTCAGCGTAAAAGTTGTCCCAAAACTTCAATAACCTTTTCAATCAGGAATTACAAAGTGTCAGTTGATTGACCACTCAACCTGAATACTCGGCTATTTCCGCCTTCAATGAGGTGCTTTGTCCTGACCGCGCTTAGAAATGACCAGTAGAACATTCAGTGGTCTTCTAATGAACAATCTTCTCAGGACGGATCATCAGGAATCTTCAGGATGCCTCAGTCTTCAGGACAGTTCCCCTAAACTTGATCTTCAGGATACCTCGGTCTTCAGGATAGTACCCTGAATTTGATCTTCAGGATGGTTCCCCAAAAACTGAGTACCTGTAAATATAAAAAGACTAATCTATCCCGACTCTGTTTCTGAGTCTATGCAATCCTGAAACTTTACTTATGTAAATCATCTTTTTAGAGGTTTTGAGATCTGAATTAAAACTCAGTGAATATCCCAACAACAGGAATACCGCAGAAATCATAAATGTGTTTTATCAATGATTTTAATCAAACACATGCTTATGAGATCTCATATAGAGATAAAATCTCTGAATGGTTTGAAGTAGTGGTTAACATAGTCTGTTTAACAAATCTCCATGAGATTTCTATACCACCATAGAAAAAAACATAACCAGTTTGAGATTTGACATTACGTGGATAAGACATATAGCCAGCATCTAAATACCTACTAGTATTTTATCTTGGTTTCTTAGATAAAATAAACCAAGATCTTGTGACCCTTGAAGATATCTCAATATGTGTTTAACATCGTTCCAATGTCTCCTTGTAGAAGAGACGTTTAATCTTGCAAGTAAATTTACTGCAAAAATGGCATCTAGTTTAGTGTAGTTTGCAAGATAAAGCAATGCGCCAATTTCATTTAAGGAACTTTCTGTCCTAATATCTCCTCAGTATCTTCTTAGGTCTAAATGAGTCCATTTCCCTATTCAACGGAACAAACAACCATTGGTATGTTAAGTAAATGAAATGTGTTCATATGGAATCTAACAAACACTTTTTTTAAGTAGGTTGACTGATATATAAGAATTCCTTTTGGAAGATGCTCGATTTACAGGTTGAGACAATATTTGATTTTACCCAAGGTTTTCATTTCGAATTTAGCTTTTAATATTGAACTAGTTTCTTCAATCTCCTTCTTTGTTCCTATTATATTCAGATCATCAACATACCTTGAGATGATATAAAATTATTTAATGATTTCTTTATTATTACCAAGGAAAGACTTCATTATTTATATATTCCTTCTTTATGAGGAATTCACTAAGTCGATTGTACCACATTTGACCAATTAATTTTAAAGATAAAATTACAAAATTATTCACAAAATTGATACTAATTACAAATTTGTTTTGTGCAGAAAAAAATATGTTTCTGTGCGGGAAAAAATTGGTTTTGTAGTTTTATGATATACATACTATGGTTTTCATTATTCCTCATCTAGGGAATTTTAAATCCATCAGGGATTTTCATATAAATATCGATATCTAATGATTCGTATATATATTTACAAGGTCCATCAACTGTGTTTTCAAATTCAATGTAACTGCCAGAGATATTCTATAACGTAACTTTATTATGTTCATAACAGGAGAATATGTTTGATCAAATCAAAAACAATAATGGGTATCTGTGAATACCCTTAAGCTATTAATCTCGTTTTGTATCTCTCTATCTTGTTATTATCATTTTATTTTCGTACAAATACTCATTTATATTCTGTAGGGATAACATATTCGGAGGTACGTACAATCAAACCAAATACTATTCTTTGTTTAGCGAGTATAGCTCTACCACAATCGCTTATTTTATTTTAGAAAGAGCAATTGTGAGTACGAATAAATTATTGACAATAGTGATAACATTTATCTCCTTATTTATTTATAAAATTCATATAACCATATCGTCATTATTTCCCAAAATATTTTAATCTAGTTGTTCCATAATCCTAGTATTTTGATTGCTATGTGCATGTGTCTTTAGTATGATTTTTGTATTCAGGACAAATCTCTTTAGGAGATTTCAAGAGTAACTGGATATTATATTATCTTTAATTTACCATGGTTTATATTTTTCGTGTAAGAAGGCCCATTAGGCTTCCGTCGTATTGGGGCATCAATATGTATATTTAATTTTATTGAAACCTTAACTATTTGTAGTCATTTCTTTATGATCAATAATGCATTTGATAATGCATATGACATGTTACTTGCTAATTATTGCAAGTTAATTATACTTTGAACTTCCAGTTTTATTTGACTAGTGCTTGAGTCAAAATATTTGAAGTTCTTTTTTCTTTAGAAAAGTTTCTAGATATTTATTTAATTTTGGTTTCTAATCTCCCTCTAATGCCAATAAAATTGGATGAGATAGTGAAAAATTCATCCTCCTTCCAGATAGGATGAGAAAAAAAAATGATGAAACAAATCCCATGAATAGTAAAATTGTTTTTGGTTTGAGTTTGAAGTGGTAGGGGTGGATGAAATTTTATGTCAAATCAATATTTTTTTAGTGACGACAATGTATTATTTTATTATTGTTAGTTAGTGGGATAATGATTGAATGATCGTATATTAATTATAATTTTTGTGATATATTAATATATAAATTTATATATATAATATAAATAATTTAAAAAAATAAATAAACTTGATTATAAATTATATCTATATATAATAAATAAATAATTTATTATATATATTAAATAATTCTAATATATATATGTAATTAAAAATAATTTATATTTTTATATTAGTTGTCTAAATAAAATATATGTTTGATATGAAAGAGAGAATTAAATATAAATATATATTTGATATGAAAGAGAAAAATATAATAAAAATGTATATGTGCTATGTAAAAGAGAGATAAATAAAAATATATATTTGATGTGTATGATAAAGTTGATGTGATTTGTATTGAAATATGTGGGTAGATGTATAAATAGGGACTGAATGTGTATTCTAGATGAGATGATATATGCAAATTCAGAAATTGGATTGGATGGGATGCGGGGGATGGAGGGGAGGGGGATCCATCGTCCACCTGGATAGACATATTACAAAACAAACACCCCTTAGGTATGTTCTTTTTTTAGATTTAAAAACCTGAATTTGAATTTTAAAGTCTAAGTGTCTGTTTTGAAACTTTACAAACAACTTTTAAAATAGTTTTTTTTTTCAAAAGCTGTAAGAGAGAGTTTAAAAAAATATTTTTAGAGTTCTAAAACATACATTAAATATATTATAGAGATATATAAATATTTGAATGGATATTGGAGAATTAAATGTGTCCATTAAAATCAGATGAGATGAGAGATAAATCATTCCTATCCAAATGGTGTTATACTCCTGATCAAATATGATATGATCTATTACTAAATTTATTTTAAACATATGATTTTGCAAGTTATTTTTAAAGCTTATAAGATATTATTTTTAAGTATCTTATAAATTATTAAAGTATTTAGTTAATACAATTTATAAGTTATTTGATGATTTATAATTATTTTTTAAAATTCTAATTTTAATATAAATATATATTTTTAAAATTTTTATGGTGGGGTAGAGGTGAGAGAAGCCAACTCCGTATGACGCCCAATCTCCACTTCTATTAGCGCTTTGCTCTTCAGAATGACGCTGAGAGCTTCACGGGGTGAGAAAATCGGAGCTTCGTCTAGATAAATTATGAACGCCATTATCTCTAAGATAATAAATTCGTATAATTCAAAATGATTTAAACATCATGATATGTATAATAATGAGAATTTGCAAGTATTAACACAAAATAATTTCAAGTTAACTTGGAACTCATCCACAAATCTTACCACAATTTTTTTTAATCATTTACATTTAATTTCTTTAATGACTATCATAAACCCAAAATAAGTCTTAGATGCTAAAAAACCAATGAAAACATAATTCTCACACCCCTTCCTTCCATGAATTCTTAAAAAAAAATCTATATATTTTACGAATTTAAATCATTTTCATTTTTTTATATATATAAAATTAGGAGAGATAAACACAATATATAAAACTTAATCATAATTATAAATTTATATTTTTTTAATTATTTTAATTACGTGTCTATCCCTCTAAAATTTAGAGAAAAGAAATGGGAGGATCCTGTGATATTTCACTTGTACTAAAATCCCAAACTAAGAGAAGGCTAATTTCGTCATCCCAAACCCTACCCCACCCCCTACCCCTCTTCCCCGATTTCTGCAAAATACACCAATTTCAAGAATCCCCGCCCGTCACTCCCCCCTCCCTCTCCCTCCTATATAATAATCCTCTCTTTCTCTGCAATCTCCGTACATCCCAGAGAAACCCCGTAAAGCTCTCATCTTTCTTCCCCCATTCGGTCTCCCTTTCTTCCCCCATTTCTCTCCCTTTCTTCCATATGTTGAATTTTATTCCTACCCAACAATCACTCATCACTCTCGCTTGATGTTCATCATCTTCCTCTTCAATAAGCCTCCTAATTCTTCCCCATTCCTCCACTCTCTAGCTAATTCTTTTATTTTTCCCTAGCCATTTCATATAGGAGCTGTGAGAAGTACTCTCAATTTCGTACAAAATTACAATTTTTTAAAATGGAGGCTGCAGACAGAAGCGGAAAAGTGGCCGCTAAAATGGCGTTCACAATTGATCTCAACGAGGCGCCGATCTCGTCGCCCCGGGAGGCAGTCGACGACGCCATCGTGGGAAGTGCTAGTACTTCCGTTTGCACAGTTTGCCGGAAGGGGGTCCCAGTTGGGATGGTCCCCGACAAAGTGGGGGGGCATCGACCCGAGCAGAAGTGCTTTCGCTGTTTGCTGAAAAGCAAAAGCGATAATAGAGGCGAAGTCGGACGTTTTGATATCAACGCGGCACCGCCTCTAGAAGCAGAGGAGGGCTGTGGGGCGCCTTCTGTTGCGTGGTGGGATGCGGCGGCTGGTGGCAGGTATGAATTTTAAATTTTTGTTTACTTTTCTCAAGTTAATTTTTGTTATTTACACAATGCTGGATGTGCAACTACTGTAATTGTTCTTGTTCCAGTCTATGAACTGTTGAATTGGTGTTTTTCAGTGTTTGTTTGTGTGCCTATTTGCAGTCTTCGGTGTTGTTTTATGTTTTGGGTGTTTTTTTGTTTTTGTTTTTATGCTTATATTTCCCATTCTTCTTGTTTGTTAGTATTTCTATTCATTCTATGGAAAAAGATAGTAAAAAAAAAAGGTGAGAATAGATTGTTTATGATGTGCACAAGCTATTTCATCTTAATTGTCCAAAGGAAAATTCCTAAAATTTTGTTTATCTTTAAGAGGAAATTTCAATTAATGTTGAGATATGATTAACATTTTTTTCTTTTTTTGAAAGATCCCCACCTGATCAGCGATAATCATGTCCCTAAACTTGAAATAATTTGTTTGTGGCTTTGACAACGGGAGTCTTAGAGGGCTGACATGGTGGAGACAGAATAAACTGGGGTAAAAATAAATTTAGGAGAACTTTCATTATCTCCTTTAGGAATCCGACTGAAGACATATAGGGTAGAGAGAAACATTGACTTGTTTCTTTAAAAATGAAAAAGAAACAGAAATGAGGGAAGAAGGATAAATGAAATGGAGAGAAAAACATGAGACGACTCTTATGAAAGTGAGAGAATAAGGCTTGATGTTATAATCTTGATTCAGAAGTTTTATTATTTTGGTAAAGTTTGTGAAATGGAGTTGGTTTCGTGATTTTACATTAAATTGGATTTAGTGTTAGGAAAAAAATAGAACAAATGGATGAACATTATTGATAAATACATGAGAACTGGACTATACTTTATTAATAGGTTCCGATGAAAAACACATAAATATTATAGATCCACCATTCGACTGGTTTTGAAAACAGTAGTTTTGGCAAAATCTGGTAAATACTAATATATTTTGGGGGTACCATAAGATGTTTAGCCAATAGATGCAAAATGAATCAATCTGTTTGCAAGACAACATATGATGACTGAACAAAATAGATTTAAAAGAATGTACCTTCTCATCTACTAGATCTGTAGATTAATGTTGCAGGCTTGCAAGTGCCATCTCCTGTACAAAGCATCTTGAGAAACCTAAGAAAGAAGGAATTAAAAGATCATAAGTTTTTTCCTGTTCTATCCAGATTTTCTATGCAAAATGTATTTTTGAACTGGGGTAAAAATAAATTTAGGAGAACTTTCATTATCTCCTTTAGGAATCCGACTGAAGACATATAGGGTAGAGAGAAACAATTGACTTGTTTCTTTAAAATTGAAAAAGAAACAGAAAATGAGGGAAGAAGGGGAAATGAAATGGAGAGAAAAACATGATATGACTCTTAGAAAGTGAGAGAATAAGGCTTGATGTGATAATCTTGATTCAGAAATTTTATTATTTTGGTAAAGTTTGTGAAATGGAGTTGGTTTCTTGATTTTACATTAAATTGGGTTTAGTGTTAGGAAAAAAATAGAACAAATGGATGAACATTATTGATAAATACATGAGAACCGGACTATACTTTATTAATGGGTTCCAATGGAAAAACACATATATATTATAGATCCACCGTTCGCCTGGTTTTGAAAACAGTAGTTTTGCCAAAATCTGCTAAATACTAAGATATTTTGGGGGTATCATAGAATGTTTAGCCAATAGATGCAAAATGAATCGATCTGTTTGCAAGACAACATATGATGACTAAACAAAATGGATTTAAAAGAATGTACCTTCTCATCTACTAGATCTGTAGATTAATGTTGCAGCCTTGCAAGTGCCGTCTCCTATACAAAGCATCTTGAGAAACCTATGAAAGAAGGAATTAAAAGATCATAAGTTTTTTCCTGTTCTATCCAGATCTTCTATGCAAAATGTATTTTTGACTAGCCATCTTCAGAAAACAATGAGAAGTAGAGGAGTTTACCTTCTGCTCATCTTGCCCGGATCGCCATTGTGGTAGAAAGGGCAAAGAGAGAGGGAGGGGCGGCCACTCTACTGGTTGAGTTGTTGTATCCCCCCCAACCCCTCGAACTCCTTTTATAGTCTTACCTAGGGTTTCCTTCGATGCTTCTAGATGTTGGGCTTAGTCCATGTAGCATTTGGGCCGAAAATTTTGTTGAATGATGCCCCAATAAGCTAATTTTGGGTCTAAGAAGTTTATGAAAATTGCAGAAGTTGATTGTAGGATGAATTTGTTTTTGTCTACTGTAAGGTTGACACGTGCTCTTGTAATGTGCGACTCTGCCTCGATAATGAATGTTTTATGTGATCTTTCTGACACGTGTATTTAAATGCTTTAACGTGAATAGCTCCTTTGAAGGTTTATTCAAAATTTCAATTTACATTGATTTAATATAGATCCAACAAGCTTAGACCAATGTGTTTGAAGAAGTCTTTTTAAAGACTGAGTTGAAGTATAAAATGATAGTGCATATAATAGTTTGCTTATGAAGTATTGGAATGTTTTTTCTTCTTAATTTTATTTTCTAATTTCATGGTTTATATGAATATTATTTTGCTAATATAGTATGCATTTCTTGTACTTTTTGTGTGGTTTTTGACACTCACAAGAAGAGGACAGCAGTTACGACAGTGGTAGACATGCTAATAGTCTATTAAGGGTGTGTTTGCTTTACAGATAATTTTATCCTTTAAAGCACACACACCCTTAATATTTTGATAATGTGCTAATGAAATGTGTAAATGTTTGTTAAGAATGCTACATTGGATTAGTTATTGAATTTTTTGGGTTACCTAGAATACCATTGTTCATATCTTTTGATACATCATTTTTGGATGTAATTTTTGGTTAATAAATGTTACCCAAGATGCCTTGATGTAAATGCACATCTTTTCCGTATTTATACGAGTTATTTTTGCTAAAAATATCTTTGACCACTAAAAGGAAGATTTTTATTTTTGTTCTTCATTCTCCAGTCCATGTTTGTATTTATTGCTGAAATTTTTATTTCTGTATAAAGTCTGATCTCTGCCTTTAAATTTTGACCGGAGAAATTTTATTTAATCTGTAAAATCAAGGAATTTGATTACCGCTTGTCCTCTCTAACGTCCTGGTATTGCATTCTTTTAATAATCAATTCTCATGTATTCCAATCTGCAGAATTCAGGCCTCCTCTTCCTTCTCTGGCTTTCGAAGAGATTCCACATTTGCTGTGGGGCCGCGGGGTAGTCATCTTACCCCAGTGGAATTTCCTCCTGAGAGTGCGAACATGCTGTACCTCCAAAGTCTAAGAGAGTACATTTCTGAAAAATCAGGCGTCTTGGGAGAAGGATGGCGTGTGGAATTTGAATTCTGCCATATACAGTATAAAACATCCGCTGTCTATATCTCACCAGATAGAAGAAGGTTCAGGTCAATGGAAGATGTTGCCCACCATCTAGGACTGCTGTCAAAGTCTCCGGCCAACAAGGAATCATCACCTTTTCCCATTGGCCAAAGCTGCAGACGACAGAAGATATCAAGGGGCAGCAAAAGCCATGTTTTCTTGTCCAGCTCAGGGATCAGCAGCTGTTCTCAAGATGTTATTCATGTAAGTATATGGTTAAGCTAAACTTAATTTACAGAAAGTTCTGTCTCTTTCTCTCTCTCTCTATATATATTTATATATATTTTATACATACATCTGGAGGATGCGATCAATTCCTGAGATGTGCCAGTCCATTCAGAGCTTTGCTCTGGCTTGGAATGGAAAAAAAAAACTGATGTTCCTCGCTTTATTTCTTCTCTATTCCAGGATCGCTTCCCAGTTCAGTTTGATGACTTCTGTCTCATATCAGCCGGAAATATTGATCCACGGCCGTCATACCACAGCACAAGCCAAATATGGCCTGTTGGGTACAGATGTAGCTGGCATGATAGAGTTACTGGGTCTATTTTTCACTGTGATGTTGCAGATGGCGGAGATCAGGGTCCCATTTTCAAGATTCAAAGATACCCATGCACCGCCCAGGCCATACCAGTTGGCTCAACTATCCTTAGAAAGAATGACATTGTGGAAAAAGATGATTTGACCACATGCCAGGTGGTTGATGATGATAGCATGTCCACGATAACCCTGCTAAACGAAGACACACCCCCTTGTCTAGACAACTATCTCTCTACTCCAAAGAGAGAAGAGGAGGTTCATAATCTTCGTGAAGATAATTCCTCAATTTCAAACACAGATGTCCTACCTCTGAGGCCTGGAAATCCAATAAGTGAAGTTGTAGGACTGAATGATTTCATTGGGGAATTTCAATTTGAGGGTAGGTCAATGTCATCTGTTTGGGAAATGGTTTCTCAAGTCTTCTTGAACGGTTGTAAAGAGTTGTATAAGCAAAAGGGTGCTATTAAGTTCTCCTGCATTCATGATGTATATGGAATTGATAGTGGAAGCCTTGACGACAGCGATTCTTTGTCAAGATATTGTTATTTTGGAGGTCTCAACATCCCACCATTGGTTCAGATTGTGAACGAGCTTAACATGGCTTGTGAAATGCTATCTGCATGGTTGAAACAAGATATGTTTGGTCTGGATGCAGATTTTGTCCAAGAAATTTTAGAACAGCTTCCCGGAGTTTCTGCATGTTCAAAATATAACAAATTGAAAGACAGAAAGCAAGGTTCAAGCCTGCGAACAGTTGGAAATGGGTTTTTGCAGGCTGAACGGAAGACCAGTAGTGCCTCTGAAACTTCTAAGAGATCTCTGTTGAAATGGGGTGACACAGAAGACACATTGAAGAGGGATCCTTGTCCTCCAGGCAAACATCTTGATTCGAGGCTGCCTTCGTATTTGCTGGGAGATACTCTGCAGGTGCTTTAAAGTTCTATTGTTTAATATGATATTTATATTGTACATGCTTTTTTTTTTTTGAAAGGATATTGTACATGCTTATATTTAATTTTATCTTTAATCAGGTGTGGGAGCTGGCCTGGCGTTTCCGAGAGGTTCTAGGGCTTGGACAGCCTTTTACTTTTCAAGAACTTGAATCTGAACTTTTAAGCCCTTGGTCTGATAGCTATGCTTTGGATTCAAGACCTGAAATTGTAGATACAGGAGATGTTGCTTCCTCTAGTGGTAAGAAGGTTTCTCAAGCTGGAGGAACTGGTCTTCTTTTGGCAAAGATTCTTGGCTCGCTGCTGAAACTGCTCGTCACCGAGCTGTTGTCAAAAGCAGCAGTATATGTTTGTCCTAATTTTGATGCTGGAGAATCTAAATCAAGGAGAGGGAGGAAGAAAGACTTGGATTATCTGGCTGCTCTAAAGAAAAGAAAGCTCGATTTGCTGCCCGTTAATGAACTCACTTGGCATGAAATTACCCGTAGGTACATTTTGGCTGTATTGTCTATGGATGGTAATCTTGATTCTGCAGAGATTGCTAGTCGTGAAAGTGGGAAAGTGTTCCATTGCTTACAAGGTGATGGTGGAATACTTTGTGGTTCTCTAACGGGCATAGCTGCGCTGGAAGGAGATGCAGTGGTAGGATTTATATTGGATTATTTGATGGTTAGGATATAACCTAAAAATTTTATTTCTACACTAAAGAAATTTATCTATATGCAGGTTCTTGCAGATGCTACTAAGGAAATATTTGGTTCATTGAAGACTAAAAATGAAATTATTAGTCTCTGTGAAAGAGAATCTGATGCCAGTGGTACTCAAATAATTGAGGTAAATGACGGTGTTATCCCTGAGTGGGCTCAAGTACTCGAACCCGTGAGAAAATTACCCACAAATGTTGGCGCTCGAATCCGGAAATGTATCCACGAAGCTTTGGAAAGGAACCCTCCGGAATGGGCTAAGAAGCAGTTGGAACATTCCATCAGTAAGGAAGTTTACAAGGGCAATGCATCTGGGCCAACCAAGGTGACGTCGTCTTCTATAATTGAAAAGAATAGTTCTGCAAAGGCCATCTTTTGCGAGCTGTACATAGGAATATACATTATAATTAATTATGTGTTATGTTGAATACAGAGAGCAGTTATTTCTGTCCTTGCCAATGTGACCAGCGAAAATCCACAGCAGAAGGCTGAGAAGAAGGAGAAGGTTAAGATTAAGACCAATATGTCTGATCTGATCACTAAGCAATGCCGTATTGTTCTGCGCCAAGCAGCTGCTTCTGATGAAGATAGAGTCTTCTGCAATCTTCTGTCTAGAATAATTTTGAATCCCAATGATAATGATGATGAAGGTATTCTTGGCTATCCTGCTATGGTATCTCGACCTATAGACTTCAGAACTATTGATCTCAAACTGGCTGCTGGTGCTTATGGTGGATCCCATGAAGCGTTTGCTGATGATGTTCGGGAGGTATGTTTTATTGCATGGCTTAGTTTTCTCCCTTGTCCAGCTCATTATTGTTCTAAGTTGCATGTAGAAGATGTTTGTCCCTTATATAATGTTAACTGGCTTCATGCCTACTGTATGTTTGCACTTCTATATTATCTGATCTTGCCCATTTGACTTGGACACCCTTCTTGATATGGAAAGCCCAAGATTTCCTACATCTCTCAAAATTTTTATATGTTTTCTGTATTTTAATTAAAATTTTCTGTCTCCCGTCCCCCATATGACAATGCCCTGAGTATTTGCCTTGCATCTTTAAAATGCCTGATTTCTTACTCGTTTTTTAGGTTTGGGGCAACATACGTACTGCATATGGTGATCGATCTGATTTGATAGACGTGGCTGAAAAATTGTCCAAAACGTTTGAAGATCTGTATGAGAAAGAGGTCGGTTGATTTTATCCTCTGAATGAATTTGTGTCTCTGAACAAGTATTTGTACTTTAAATCCATTTGGCGGTATGCACCTACGTTGACAGTTCAGACATTGCTTAATGTGCTTGTATTTTATCTCAGGTTTTGACCCTTGTCCATAAAATGGCTGAGATTTCCAATGTTAATGATTCAAGTGCTGATGCTGTAAAAGAGAGAGATGACTTACTTCTTCAGGTGTGCAATAGCTCTCTTCCAAGAGCTCCTTGGGAAGAAGGAATCTGTAAAGTCTGTGGAATGGACAAAGATGACGATAATGTCCTCTTGTGCGACAAATGCGATTCGGAGTATCATAGATATTGCTTAGATCCTCCACTTCTAAGAATTCCAGAAGGAAACTGGTACTGTCCTTCTTGTGTTGCTGGCCAGACTGTTCTCTCCCGCACAACATATGGTTCGGTGAAGAAAAGAAAACGGGGAGAATTCTCACGCAAAATTTTGGAAGAACTTACCCGGTTTGCAGAAGAAATGGAGACAAGAGAATATTGGGATTTCACCGTTGAGGAGGTATGTTTTCGACATTTTCTTGTTTTCTACATTTTTGCAATTCTTCTTTTATTAATAACTTATTGCTTGCATCCTTCATCCAACTTTTTGATGCTCTTATTCTTTTGCAGAGAATGTTCTTCTTGAAGTTCTTGTCTGAGGAAGCACTTAATTCTGCAACTGTCCGTGACCATATGGATCAGTGTGCCTCTCGAGGTTCTGAGCTTCAGCAAAAACTTCGATCCCTCACTTCTGACCTGAAGAAGGCCAGGGAAGATGTTCACGGTTTGAGCATAGAGAAAGCAAATTCTGGCATAGTCAATGGACGAGGTGATCTTAGATCAGATGCATCATCTTCCCACCTAGATATTGAAAACATCTCAAGGGAAAAATCATCGGAAAAGGTTAGTCATCTTTCAAATGATTAAATTGATTATGATAAACACCTAATTGACCTCCTTCAAGGAGCAATTAAAAAAATACCTGTGTGTGACTCATTGAGTGAATCCCAATTTCAGGGAGATCAAAGTCAACCCGGCAATCTTTTGTTCAACATGCCGCTATCACGAGGTGCCAGCTGGCAAAATGAGAGATCCATTTTAAACCAACAGCAGAAAAGTGAGCAAAGGCATACTACTGAAGCTGATATGTTTTCCTCACAAGAACTCAGCCTCAAGGCAGACGCCATAAAGAACGATATTACAAATCTGATGGATTCAATTGCTTCAGTGGAAGCTGAACTTGTCAAGTTATCTCTACGGAAGGATTTCTTGGGGAGAGATTCTAATGGTAGAGCTTACTGGGCCTTCTACTGTCCTGGCGCTCGCCCATGGATAATGGCATGTGGGGATTTGGCATCCAAGCAAAAGGGTGCTCAAGATTATATCAGTATTCCTGGTTCTGATAAGTGGATGTATTACGAGTCCGGTGGTGATATTGAGAAACTGTTTGGATGGCTGAGCGAGAATAACGCTAGAGAAAAGGAGTTAAGGGAATCTATTTTACTGTTTCAGAGTAACAAACTGAAAGACTCTAAATATAGTGATAATCACATTCTGAACAAAGGAGGAAAGATTGATAATGGAAAGGACCTGTCAGCTAATACTTTGGCTACAAAGGCCTTGAGTGCAATGGAAAAGAAATTTGGTCCTTGTATAAAGACTGAGGCTATACCTGGTCTACCGAGCCTGGCTTTGAGAGCAAGTAACGGTAGCCGAATGTACAGATGCGATTGCCTAGAGCTGTTGTGGTCTTCCAAAGACCATTGCTATTCATGCCATCGAAGTTTTCCTACTTTTGAGGAATTAAGACAACATTCACAGGAAAACTGCAAGCGCGTGGAATCTAGCTCGAAGAAAACCCAGTCAAGCGAAGAGATGATCCCTAAGCGAAAGAAGTCAAGACTTGTAGTGTCTCAAGAGAAACGATCTGCCGGTTTGAGCATTTCTCAAACACCATCAAGTGAAAAACAGGCTAGTTTTGTAAGTGATCAAGCTGGTTTCCCGTTTAATTTTGATGAGATTAAGACAAGGTTCATCGTTTCAAGCTCAGTGAAGGATGAGGTGAACAGTATAGGACTTATTGGTAATGGTGGTGTGCCTTACACTTTACCTAGCTGCCCCCCTTATCTCGTTGATCCTGCCCTTTCGTTGAGCATTGGAGGAACGTACAAGACCAGTTCAAGTAACACCAAGGACCAGGGGAGTAAATTTTCAAGATTTGTTGAAAATGGGCCGACTGAGGATGGATATTCTGTTCAGAGATCGAAAATGGGTGAAAGGGAAAGGGATCAAGTTTTTTCCAGGAAGGATAAAAGTTCAGTGATTGGACTCCCGAAAAACAAAATGATTATTCGTGAATCATCATCCAGACCGTTGGTGGGTAAAGGTGCTGAAATTCTGAGGTTTCTTAAGATTAACTTACTTGACATGGATGCTGCTCTGCCTGAAGATGCTTTGAGAAGGTCGAGGACAAGTCAAGAACGCAGATGTGCATGGCGTGCATTCGTAAAATCTGCAAAATCTATTTATGATGTAAGTCATGCCTTTCTGTTTATATAATCCTTTGCAGAACTATCTTTTCAGTCCTTTAAGTTATTCGTATTCTGGTTCCGGTCCCTTCAACTTCCACTGATGGAAAATAATCCTGTAACTTCCATTTTTTACATTTTGGTCCGGTAATGGTCTCTAGGAGGTGAAACATTGGTTGATGTTGACGTGATATAGTCTGATCAGTCTACATGGCAAAGTCGGATTGGTCAACCAAACGTTTCACTTCTTACCGCCCGTCATTGGGGACCAAGATGTCAAAAAATTGAAATAAGGAAAACTTATTGGACTAGAAAAACTATATATTTTTTTTTTGACAATGTCACTGATTGTTCATTGGGTGGTTGTTTCAGATGGTGCAAGCTATAATCATACTCGAGGACACGATAAAAAGTGAGTACTTGCAAAACGACTGGTGGTATTGGTCCTCTCCTTCTACTGCAGCTAGAATCACGACGGTTTCAGCTCTTGCACTACGCATATACTCTCTAGATGCAGCCATCTGTTACGACAAACCTCTTCCCAAGCCTGCACCCGAGCCATTAGAAGAGGAAGCACCGCAACAGAGTACTCCTTCAAAGAGTGTTGTGAACGCTAGCACCCCATTGTTGCACACAACACCTGAATCAGAACCTTCTGAGAATCCTAGAACCAGGAGCAGGTCAAGCAAACGGAAGAAGGCATCTGAGTAGTTGAGACGGAGTAGGCTCTCGTGTTTCATATTTATGGCGTTGATTGATGGAGTGGTGGGATGTGGAACGACAACTTGGGATTTTGTTCTGAATAACTTCAACATACAGAGACAGGCACAGGAAATAGGTATACACATAGCAGTTTGTAATGTATCATAAATGTAAATAATTATCTTTCTTGATTTGCATTGTAATTTTAACAGCCATTGGGGCTGTTTGATGTTTGTTTGTTTCAATGAAATGTCAATTTATAGTTTCTCTCTTGAGATTGCAAATCAAATACTACATTTGATAATTTCCCTTCCATACAACTTAGATGTAAACAAAATCAGATAAAATTTAGATATTTTTAAATTGTGTGCCTCTGAAACTCCCCACAGTTAATCTCTCACTCTGGGCAGCAGTTGGGTGGAAGAGAAAATCAGGAGCTGAGAGATATTTATTTGTATATCTCAGCTCCTGAATATAAGGCTTAACATAATATTTTTATATATATGTTAAATTTTTTATTTAGTCAACCAAATAAATAGTCATTAGGTTTATGTTTCTTAGGACTCAAGTTAAGGTTAAGTGATGGAGTTAATGAAGTGTAACGAGAAAATAGAACGATACAATCACGATAAACCAGGAGCTACTCCCGTCCCAAGCTAAAACGGCCGTTCAAAACAATATTATGATCATTCATAAAACAAACCCTAATTATTATATTTATACTCTCATGGCCCATGGGCCTACTCACTTATTAAAATAACAGGAAAGTAATTAAGAAACAAATAATAAACTAGGTCATAGGTCCATTGATCTTCTTCTTTTATTTGGCACGGCGTTGATACACAATAGGTGTATCAATTCCCTCCCCCTCAAAATGCGCTCTGTCCTCAAGGAGAAAGAAAGGAAACTGGTTCCAAAACTCAGCCTCGTCCACCCACGTGGACTCATCAGACAAACGGTTTTGCCACGCAATTAGACCTGGGACACCAGATCATCACTCCTCCAAATCTGGTGTTTCCGCAGCACTTTCCCAGGCAAAAATTCTGCATCGGTCTCAAAACAGTCCGGCGGTAGTTCTGGATCCACAGCATGATCCCCCACGCTAGCCGTCAACTGAGAGACGTGGAAAACTGGATGAAGGCTGGATCCAACAGGCAACTTCAACTTGTAGGCCATATCACCCACACGCTGTAGCACCTCGAAAGGCCCAAAGTATCGTGGTGCCAACTTTACGTTCAATTTTCTGAACAAACAAAGCTGGAGATAGGAGCGGAATTTGAGAAACACCTGCTTCCCAACATCAAAGGAAGCATCACGACAGTGATTGTTGGTAGACTGTTGCATGCGCTGTTGTGCCCGCTCGAGGTGAAAGCGAAGTTATCTCAAAACTGCATCCCTCTCGAACAACTCATCGGCGATTGCTTTGGTTCTGATCTCTCCCGATAACCACTGTGTTAGAGTCCGGGTCTTGCGCCCGTAAACAACCTCAAAAGGAGTACGACCCATAGCAGAATGAAAACTCGTATTGCAACAATATTCTGCCCAAGGCAACCAACGAGCCCACTGTTTGGGATGTTCGAAGGCAAAACAACGTAGATACATCTCCAAACACCGATTCATTACCTCTGTTTGACCATCTGTCTCAAGGTGATACGCCATGCTCATATGCAATTGAGTGCCCGTCGCTGAAACAATTCTGTCCAAAAGGTGTTGAGGAAAACCAGATCCCGATCTGTAACGATGGAGCGAGAAAACCCATGTAGCCGAATGATCTCACGGCTGAAAGCCACATCCACACCCCAAGCTGTGAATAGATGGCTAAGTCAATGAAATGTGTGGCCTTCGACAAACGGTCAACCACCACAAGAATCACATCCCACTGCTGAGAATGTGGCAACCGGTGATAAAATCCATACTCACATCCTCCCAGATAGCATCCGGTATCGGAAGAGGTTTCAACAGTTCCTATGGAGTACGAGTATCAGCTTTATTCTGTTGGCAAGTGAGACACTCCGCCACAAAATGAATGACAACCTTCATCATATGTGGCCAATAGACGGTGGAAGCTAGACAACGATAAGTCCGATAAGACCCGACATGACCCCCGAAGGAGTGGAATGGAACTTGCTCAAAAATCTGGAAACCCAAGAGGAAGTCGGAGGAATAGTCAAGCGGTTCTTGAAGTATAAGATACCATTGACCAAGGCATAAGGTTGACTAACTGACTCACCTTGTTCAAGTGCCTGCACCATAGGTCCATAAACTGAGTCCTCCCGTACTGCCTTGCACAAGTCCGCCCATTTGACCCATTGAGGGATCGAAATCGCAGTGCATTGCAGATCGGAATCACGCCAAGACAAGGCATCAGCTGCAACATTGGAAGTTCCAGAACGATATTCCACTTCAATCATATCCAATAAGTTTGACAATCCAATATTGTTGGGCTGGAGAGACAATGACTTGTTGAAGTAGGTGTTTTAAACTATGGTGATCAGTACGGACAATGAAACGGCGACCTAGAAGATATAGATGCCAATGGAGGGTGGCCATCACAAGAGCCATCAGCTCTTTCTCGTATGTCGATTTGAGGGAATTACGCTCCGACATGGCCTTGCTGAAAAAAGCAATATGATGGCAGTTTTGCATCAAGATTGTCCCCAATCCGCGACCTAAGGCATCACATTCAATGCAAAATGGGGCTGTAAAATCTGGAATAACTAGGACTGGTGCTGAAGTAAATGCTTTCTGCAAAGTTTCAAAGGTGGCTTCAACCTCCTTTTTTAACAATGTCGTCCATGGCAAGACAATCTTCCCGTAATCCCGGATAAAATGACGGTAGTATCTTGTTAACCCCAGTAACCCACGAACTCCCTTCAAGGACCGAGGTGTGGGCCATTGAAGGACCGTCATGACCTTGGAGGAATCCATTTGCACTACTTTAGCTGAGACGACATGCCCAAGATAATCAATAGATGTGCGAGCCCAAGAGCATTTCTTTGATTAACCACATAGGAAGAGGCTGGCAGGATGTGTAAAACCTCCCGGAGATGCGCACTGTGAGAATCCCAATCAGAAATGTAAATCAAGATGTTGTAAAAGAAGACCAACACAAAACGACGAAGCAACTGCAGGAACAAATCATTCATTACAGCTTGAAATGTGGATGGGGCATTTCGTAACCCAAAGGGCATAACCAAGAACTCGTAGTGGCCCGAATGAGTGAGGAACCCTGTCTTCGGAATGTCCTCCGGAGAAACTCGAATTTGATGGTACCCCGCACGAAGGTCAAGTCGAGTGAACCACTAAGCACCGTGTAACTCATCAAGAAGTTCCTGTATGACTGGGATAGGGTACTTGTCCTGAATCGTGATCTTATTTAGTTCCCAATAATCCACACAAAATCGCTAACTGTCATCTTTCTTGTGGACTAACAAAATAGGACTCGAATAAGGACCCGTGCTTGGTTGAATGAGGTCGGCCTTAAGCATATCTTCCTCGAGGCACTCAATTTCATTCTTTTGAGCAGCTGAATACTGATAGTACTTGGGGATAATCTGCCAGCAGATTCTGGATGTCCAATGGTAAGGGATCATCATCACACTTCGCAGATGGAGAGGCCTCCACAGTCCACAACAAAAAACAGCTCTCAACTGCCTCCAATTTCAATAACCCTGCCGCTGAAATTTGTCTACATGCTAAATCGGGTTCTCCATGTAGACATATTGTGCGACCCCGAAACTCGAAAGCCATGGTAAGTGATGCCCAGTTTGCACGGACTTTCCCCAAAGTAGAGAGCCATGAAAGTCCCAAAATTATATCCACCCCAGTAACCGGAAACATATAGACAGTAACAATATAGGAAGCAGGACCCAATTCAATAGACACAGAAGGACAAATACCTGATTATTGGTGTCATTCCCATCACCCAGTCCCAGACGAATGGGAAGAGAAGTAGACGTGTCCACAGTAAGCTGAAGGTGGTCAATCATATGCGGAGAGATGAAATAATGTGTTGCCCAGCTATTGATCATAACCACAACATGTTGTCCATTGATCAATCCTCATAATTTCATAGTTTGTAATCCATCAAACCCACTTGCCAATGTATTTGATAGGGCCAAAGCCTGCAGGTCTACCGAATCCTCCTCAATGATCGGTTGGTGAAAATCCTCCGAATTGTGATCCTCCTCATCATCTAAGGCCACCATAACTTGCAAGGAACGTTTTGCACACACATGGAGAGGGCTGTAGGAGTCGCGATAACGAAACATAGGCCTTTAGCACGCAAATCCTGATACTCGGATTGTGAAACCTGACTGTACTGACGAGCAGGTTGGTTGACCGAGGCGTTCCAAGAATCAGATGAGCGTTGGATCCCGGAAGTGGTGGGGGATGTACGGGTCTGGT
This sequence comes from Prunella vulgaris, assembly GCA_026898435.1. Lineage (NCBI taxonomy): Eukaryota > Viridiplantae > Streptophyta > Magnoliopsida > Lamiales > Lamiaceae > Prunella > Prunella vulgaris. The sequence goes on along the minus strand of JAPKLY010000021.1, from coordinate 2,338,407 downwards.
CAGGTGGGTGTGACTCTCCTACGGAGTAAGATTTTGGGGTAAACACCCCATTAGAGCGAGTGTAACCAGACTAAGCAATTTGCCGAGATGCAAAAAAAGTCTAGGCGAGTACCCTGATTGACGCCCATAATGAGAGCTTAAAGATGTTGCCAATTCCCTCTCAATGTCACGTGCAATGTGCATTGCCGAACTCAGTTCCTCTGCGTCAGGAGGGCGAAGGTGAATACGGATATCCTCGCGTAACCCACTTAAAAAGAAACCGAGGGCATCTGGTTTCGTGAGTGTCAGAACCGCTGCCAAGCGAGAGAGGAATGAATTCACTGTCGTGCTGCCGTGTTAGGCCCAATGCCTCATAGGGATTTGTGCGGGGGTCATCCCCGTAGCGACGAAGCAATTCAATGGTAAATTTCCTCCAACTAAAGCAGGTGCATTGGACAACAACCATTGAAGCCAATGAAAAGTAACACCCTCCATGGCGATTAAAGCATATTCAAGTTTCATGTCATCAGGGGTGTTGTCGATATGGAAAAGCTGTTGTGCCCTAGCAATCCAAGCGGATGAGTTCTCACCATTAAACCCCGAAAGCTCCAGCTTTGCCAATTTCAGTTTTAGCGGTGGAATGGGCTGTCTACTCGAATGATCAACTGTCGAAAATTCTGATTTCCTGGAGGTGTCCTCTTGAGTCGGGCCTTTGTTGCGAATTAGGCTATTGACCGGTGTTTGCAGATTCTGGAGTTCAAATGTTAACCCTTCAAGAGAAGAGGTAAACGTAGCAATCACATAGCCAAGGTCCTTCACTTCCTTCTCCAAGGTGTCGATGCGAGCTTCACTACGAGTAGTCATGGATCCGGCAGGTCGGACCAATTGATGGAGTTAAGAAAGTGTAACGAGAAAATTCAACGATGCAATCACGATAAACCGGGAGCTACTCCCGTCCCAAGCCAAAACAGCCGTTCAAAACAATACAATGATAATCCATAAAACAACCCTAATTACTGTATTTATACTCTCATGACCCATGAGCCTACTCACTTATTAAAATAACAGGAAAGTAATTAAGAAATAAATAATAAACTAGGTCATAGGTCCATTGATCTTCTTCTATTTGGTACGGCGTTGATACACACTAGGTTTATCATTAAGTATTTAGTCTATTTAAGCAAAATTGTTTTCGGATTTCAAGATTATTTTTTGTTAATAATATTGTAGTAACTTCGGTTATGATATAGATTTGTCTACGTGGCAATGTGTAGTACTCTGTGGCCTCTCTTTGAGGATTTATTTATATAATGATTGTTATTCCTATTATCTCGAGGCTTCGTGCACAAACGCCTCATCACTAGGTCAACATCTCGAAAACCAGAGCATCGTACAGAGTTTTCATCAGTGGGGCCGCCGGAAAGTCTTGGGCCAGAGAGAGGACGTAGGCAGTGGAGCACTTTCTGGCTGGTAACGAAGGCATTGAAGTTGTGGTATACTGATTCATCGTAGTGGAGGTCCGAATCATAGGCTCTACGAGTGTATATTTTTCTTCAGTTTTTGGGTGCAGATCTCATCATCAAGTTCTTCCCAAGAAACCGTTTGCACAGGATCCTTCTTCAGAGATATATAATCTTGTCTCTGCTTTCACTCCAATCTCTTGGAATACTCTACAAGAGCTAAAGAAAGAGGGTGTAATTGAGGGTTTTTTTGTGCACAAAGAAAGAAAAAAAAATTATTATAAATTTTCGTTTGTAAAAGCTTGATTTATATAAATAAACGGAGAAGAATTCCAACGGTAAATAGACATAAGATTTCCTTTTTCTTGATCCCCCAATCTACTACGAAGATTTTCTTGGATTTTCTTAAAAAATACTATATGTGAAAGTATCTAAAATATACTCCCTCCGTCCACTAATCTTTTTCCCATTTGTAAAGTGGTGCGTCATTTAATAAAAATTAGTAATATATTAAAATGATAGATAAAGTAAAGAAAAAATAGGAGTATTGTGGAGCCCAAACTTTTAATTGTAAGTGTGGATTGTTTCCAAATGGAAAAATGGAATTTTGGTATGGTAAGATATTACTTTATGCCGAATCAGAGTGTAAAAATTATTGATATTATAGATATAATAATAGATATAATAGATTTTATATGTGTTATGTTGGAAAGAGTAATAATAGGTGTAACATGTATTTTTAGATGTAGATTGAGTTTGAGAATTTAAAACCGGATATTAAATCTCAAACATGCAAAGTTCTACATCCATTCGGGTAAATCCCAAAACAAACATACCCCTAAAGAGACTTCAAGGATGCAATACTGTTTGGAAAACAACAATCTACCAAGCTTGAAGATAAATATACAACTAGCTCTGAAACCCAAGGAGTTACAGAAGACATCTAAAAATGGAACCAACAAGGTTGTATGATAATTCGGATTTATGATGTAAATTATGTGCTTATTTAAACTATCTTTTGGATTTTTATTTTGATATTCTTTTGAAACTACAGCGGTTTTACTAGTTTAGTCTCATTTGATTTAATGTTATGTTTTCTATGAATTTCAGATTATTTTGCACTTTCTTAACTAAGTTTAAGACCGACCAAATTAGAAGATGTGAGTGAATTCAAATTAGAAGATGTGGTACATATTTTATATTATTTATTTGAATAGATTAATTGGGAGTCGTACCATATTTATTTTTATTTGATTTTTTATTACTATTTCTTTTCACAAAAATCTATTTACTTGGATATATATTTTTCTTAGTGGTAATACAATCAAACCATCCCCTCCTATTATTTTCAATAAACAGATTTATTTCGCAGACTCCAAAGAGAGCAACTTGCAAAGAACTAGATACAAAAAAAAAAAAGTAGGGATTAATGATTTATAAGCCTTTTAATTTTCCTTCATTATGAATTTGGTCCTTTAAATTATAAATTTTGATTTTGGTCCTGTAAGTTTGAAAATATTTTGATTTTGGTCCTTTTACAAACATACAGGACCAAAATCAAATTTAATTTTAGTCCTGTATGTTTGTGAAAGGACCAAAATCAAAATATTTTCAAACTTACAGGATCAAAATCAAAATATTTAATCAATGTGGACCAAATTCAAATTTGTGATAAGTTATAGGACTAAAAAAATTAAAATCCCAAAAAATTAAATAATATTCAAAAATTAAGTTAATAATACTCCATTTACTTTTAAAATTTTATGTGGATGTCACAGGATCAAAATCAAAAGGAAATAAAATTGCAGGATAAAAATCAAAAATCGAAAGTTAAGAGGATCAAAATTAAAAAAAAAAAAGTAAAATTATCGGATGGAAAATAGTAATATTACCGGACGAAATCATAATTTAAAAGTTAGTAGAACCAAAATAAAAAGAGGTAAAGTTACTGTATGAAAAAAAAAATTCCTAAAATTCATCAGGTGAAATATCTTATTCAAACAAATAAAGTTAATTTATGTAAAGAATTTAAAATTCATAGATCCATATTTCTCCCTCCAAACACTAGCATATTTACAAAGACAAGTTTGGAAGTAAATAGTACCAGTTGGCCAAACTATAGTATAACACATGCCCCAAGCTAGATTTTCAGGCTGTGCGATGATTGCATTACAGAGATATTGCAAATCAAAGAATGGATAATTTCAACAAAAAAATCAGATAGTAGAACTTTGTGCGTCTCTGAAAACTCCCCAGAGGTAAAACTTGCCCTGGAATCGGCGACTGCAGGGGGGGAGTTGGGTGGAAGGGAAAATCAGGATCTCTCCCTTGTGCACAGACGCCCTCATCGCTAAATCGTCGCCCCACATCTCGAAAACCAGAGCATCGTACAGAGATTGGTGCAAGGGGAGCGGCGGGAAGAAGTAGAGGGCGATATCTTCGTCGGTGGGGCCGCCTTTTCGACGGAAAGAATTGGGCCAGAGAGAGGGCGTAGGCACCATCTCCAAGTAGATCACTCCTTCCAAACAAGATGAAGCATCGCGCGCTCTCTGGCAAGCGTTGCTGGAGACGAAGGCATTCAGACTGTAAACTCTTCTGTGGTATATTGACTCATCGTGCCGGACGTCGAAATCCCCAGACCACACACACCGAATCACAGGCTCCGCCGCTCTATATTCATTCCGATTTTTCTTCTGTTTTTGGGCGCAGCAGATCTCATCATCGCGCGATCCAGATTCAACAGATATATGATCGCGTCTCCTCCGCTTTCTCTCCGATTTCATGGATTCAACCACACAGGAACAAATTTTCGCCATAAGAAAGAGGGTGTAATTGAGAAATGTTGATTTATAAGAAACGATTAGAGAGTAATCTTGATCCCCAATCTACTAGGAATATCTTCTTGGATTTTCTTTACAAAATAAAAGTATAGTAATATTTATTTTCCATTTTTTTACAAATATGGATATTATTTTTTCTACTTTTTCTTATACTGAATCCACTAAATTATAGTCGAAATTAAACCTAAGTCATCAAATTTATTTTTATTACACTAAATCATACAAACTTTTCTTCTTCTTCTTTTTTTAACTTAAATTTTCAAATTAAATTTCTTTCCATATTTTAAATGTGCGACAAACATAATTTTTAAGAAGATATTTCCATCCATCAAATCCTATATTAAGCACAATTTTCTTTCCTTACCCATGCTGCAACCAATTCACATGTTTAAGTTAAATTGATGAAGATAAAAAAATATAAAATATTATATTTATTATTAGTAGAATTTGTTGAGATTTTATTTATTTGAAAGAGTTAGTTAAGATTTGTTAGAATTTCGTTTGATATTATAAATAGGAGTTTGTTTATCATTATAAAGGAATTATATTATTGAGTTTAATCTCTTTTTCGTGGTTTTAATTGTTATTCTTTCGATATTTAATTATGAATCAACGAAATTTATTTATTCGCGATGCATCACAAATTAATTCCAACATCTATTGAAATAAACAAAATATTTGTTTTTTATAGGATTCTATGGTATCTTTTTTTCATGCTGGACGGATTTAGGGAGTATCGTCCCCCTTCTTGAAATTAAAAAATCTCTATTATATTTGTTGAATTTCTTTTTTTGATGTCTTGAATTTATAAAATTTTCTAATTTCACCCCTTTAATCATTTGATTCACAAATATATTTCATTCATTACTCTCTTGCATGTTGAATGGTTGTTCTTTTCGTTGTCTTGCGTATCAATGGCCACTTTAGTCGACTTCAGCTTATAAAATATTGCAATCATTCGTCTCAGATAATAATAAAATTTGAACACTAAAATATTACTATAATAATAAGATAAAAACTTATATAAATCTGAATTCACGGTGGTCTCGAGTTTGTCAATTATTATAGTTATCTGTAAATATTCACTATCACTATTATATATATATATACTATCATTGTTATAAAATTAAGTATAATTTGTTAATGATAGTATATATGAATAACAGTGATAGTAAATTATGTATAACAGTAATACGAGTTCATATAAACTCGTTTTGCATGAGACCTACCCTAACAATAATTACATTTTACTATTTTTTTTCCGATTAAAAATAAAAAAGAAAAGAAAAGAAACCGAACCTACACATTCTGTTTTGATTATGGTTCCCTACCGATTTCATTTTGCATGTTTTTGGTTAACTCTCTACATTCCTCAAATTATGTATCATAAATTTCTAACTACAAATAACTTTTTGCATTTGCAATACAAAAAGCAAAACTCATCAACATAAGCGCATTAAGTCTTGCTTAACGTGAATTTAGTGTCTATTTTAAATCGCTAAAAATTATTTTTATTCAAAGTTATCCCCCCATAAGTTATTTAAAAAATAATTTAAATTTATTTTGTAGAATTTCAACTTAATAATTATCTTCATTGCCATCTTTGTAACTTGGATGAGGGCAGGTTCTTCTCAACATTTTGTCCGTTGTGAGGTGTATGGAATCCAGTCATCTGCAGGAAATCTGGCTCACTTGGGCCCCCACCAATAAATGCAACTCCACCATAGCAATTAGTCCTTGAAACAGATGAAATCTTGCACAAATTAAAAAATCCAAAGATATTGGAATTAATTCTGATTTTGTGTATTGTTATGAAATTGGGGGTTTCGACACTCAACATTTGATGTGGTTCAAACTAAAAGGTATAACCTATTTAAATTAAAGAGTAATTTAATCACACTAAAACATTTATACTATTATGAACTTCCAGGTTTAAAGAGTATATCTGAACTTTTAAATGAGTTCAACGGTATAATCTGAACTTTTAAATGAGTTCAACGTGCACCACGCACATGAAACTCTATTTTTTTTTTCAGTATAAATAATCTGAACTTTTAAATGAGTTCACCATGCACATGAAACATCAAGTATTTTTTTTCCATTTGAAATTATATTAAGATAAATATCAATATATGGATATGCAGATGAAATTGTGTGAAAGAATATATGTAATTCACAAAAACTAAATATAGGATGGCCGAGACACCCAACAATTTGCATGAGAATTAATAACCTCCTGATACAGTAAGAACCTACAAGTATAAAAGAACAGTCTAAGATGGATTTCATTTTCCGGGAAAAGAATAGCAACTCTTTTTATCTTCTTGCACACCATTTGAAGAATATGACATAACTCTACACATAACACATGTAAACTCTGCCCTAGTTTAATCGACAGAAAATATTGAAAATTATGCGTTGTTGCAAATGATCCCATATCTAATACAAAGGTGGAAAAACTAATAATGCTAATCATATGCCAACAAAATCCATTTTTATTATGGTCAAGCCCTGGACCTCGGGGCTAGCCCAGTCTCTACCTTCTTGATTTCAAAAATAAGCATTCTCCACATCTTTAGCACAAACATTTCAGCTTCATCATCCAATATAGTTTGAAGTCTTTCGAGCATCTCACCTGCATGAACATGCTCCTGAGTGCTAGATACGATGTAGTCCACAAGTGACACCTCTTCCTCTCCCAAGAAGTCTGTAATCTTCTTTGAAATCCATGGTCTCAGTCTCTCGTGCAACGCGCTCTATAAAATATGAGCATGATCAGTAAAAGAAGATGGAGATATACTGGCCAAAACTAATAATAGCCAAAGGACTAACAAACAACAATAGCCAATCCATGTATTTTTCTGACCGTAACATCTTATATATATGTATGTATCAATGTGATAACTGATTTCTATCTTCAACTAAATAAACCAAAAGCCAATTAATCATCTGCAAGTCAACCGAGACGCTTTTGCCTTCATTATTCCAACACTGTTTACACACTAACATTAAGAATAATTTTATCCTACCTTGTTACTTATCCTGACCTTACTTTTTTTTCATAACAAAACAAAAAAGAATTAGAAGATCATGAATTATTATTTTCACATGACAAGATATGACAAAGAATATGTTATCACCTGATCGTAGACTGGCCAATTTATCTGATAAGTGAACAACTCGTCTTTGGTCTTTGGAATTGTATCAATCAACTGCTTAGCATCCAAAAGCTTCTGGTTTTCAGGAGTTCTAGTTTTATTTGACCTCTCTCTCTCAGATTTATCACGGAAGTTATTGGTCTCTTCTTCATGTCTTTCTCGATCACGCTGGCCAGATCTCTCATGAGAACGCCTACTTTCTTTTTTTTCTACATCAGGTTTCTCGTCTTTAGGATTCACAGTCGAAATACGCTTCACAAATTCTGCTGCAGCAGCCATATTTGAAGGTGGATCCTCAGACATGGAAGATTGAACTGCTTGCTGTTCCTCAGTTGAGTAGTCAATTGGAACCAGAGGTCTCATCTTCTTTTCTTTGCGTGCATCCTCATCTTCGTCGACATTAAAAACAGAAGGGACAGCAGCTCTTTTTCCAGATCCTGAAAGACCAAATCCCAACTTTCTAGTGGGCAAATTGCTGTTTTGACGTGCATCTGAAGCAGAATTAGATGAATCACCAGTGCCATTCAGTAGAACACCTTCACCTGCTATTGGCAAAAGTAACTTTGAGATAAAAAGATGGAGATGCCAAAATGGTACAAGATTGTAATTTAAGCAGGAAGAGTACCTTCACAAGTTCCAGGACTTGGTTTGTGCTCAAAGGTCTGATCAGCATTGTCCTCGTTTTCAACGTTGGTATCATGTGGCAATATAGATTTCTCATGCCCATTATCTGGTGGAGCAGTTATAGTTTTCAGAATCTCAAGCTGTTTCCTTTGTTCCTCTTCAGTTCTCATTTTTTCTTCAGCGATCTCCTCCTCCTCTCTCAATCTGTCAGCCAAGTCATCTTCCTTTTCCCTCTGTCTTCTTTTTCTCTCTTCATCGCTGGTCTTGTATTTTCTCTTTTTTCCATAGCCATCATCACCATCACGCTCTTGTTCAATAATTTCCCACTTTCTATCTTGAATCCTATCTTTCTCTCTTTCCCGCTCTCTCTTCCGCCAATGCTCTCTCTCTCTTTCCCTAGTTTCCCATTCTTTTTCACGTGCCTTATACCTGCGCTCATCTTCCCGACTTCTATATTCTCTCTCCTTCTCCCTCTTAGCTCGTTCATGCTCCCGCTCTCTCTCATACCTTTCAAGTTCCCTTTCCTTTTCTCGTTTTAGTTCACGGTCTCGATCCCTGACCCCATGCCTTCTGCTCCTATTTGGTGAAACAGTTCCAGCCCTATCGTGCTCACTCGAAAGTTTACTTTCAGCAGTCTTCTCATCTTCATTTTTGTCCTCAGAATCTGCAGTGTGAAATTCAAGTATTTGTCATTGGTGTACAGTGTATACCAATACCACATGATAATGGAACATCAGACTATCATATATGATAAATATACTCACCATTCTTTGCCCCATCATCTTCTGATTCTCGGTCCCTTGACCCAGATGGCTGTTCTGAGTTTGATTTGCCAGGACCATCAATTGCTGGCGGATGGGGAGGTGGGGGTGGTGGGGGAAGCGGTTTACTCCTCAACCGCTCCTCTATCATGCCTGTGAGCTTCGCAAGAGTCTCACGGTCGGCTTCCCTGTCTTCATCAGTTACAAGGCCAAAATTTGAAGCATTGTGATTCTCCTTGTTCGTCTCTTGGTCATCCTTTTTCTGTTCATCTGAAGACTTCAGAGATTCTTCAGAAGACCTCACTGCTTTGTCAGTATCAGCGCCTGATACTCTTGTTTCATTGTCAGTGCCTTCGGCTTCTGATTCTTTGGCCTTCGAACTTTCAGTCTTTTTCTCTACATAAAGCTCAAGATATTTCCGAGTTGTTTGATTAACATTTAACTGCAGATCCATAAAGTCCAGATATCAGCAAAAAGAACATTTACCTTATTTTATTTATCAAGGTTGAGGAGAGAAGATTACTCATAGAGGAGAGGCTACAGAATGATCGGCCAATCATGTTAATTATTAACTTAAGGCAAAAAAAAAAAATCGAAGTTCGAGTTTAGGTAGCATTGGTGATCAAATTCAAGATGAAAAAGTCATCAAGGAATATAAGATATCAATTACTCCCTCCATCTCATTTTAGAGTGAAAAGTTTCTCCCAAAATTAGATGATGTTTTTAGAAACTCATAAGAAAATATATTCAATCTTACGAAAATCCCTCATTTTAATATTAAGAGAGGGAAAGTGCTCCACCATACGGCTCTTCTCTCCAAATTATAATTGATAATTGGATAAGGATAATTTGGTCAGTCGATAACACTCCTTAATTTATATGGATATTCTAAAACATCAAGTAAAATGGGACAAAGGGAGTATTGTATAAAGTTTGTGGCTCATGATCTGGTGATGGAAATGTAAAAGCTATAAATCGACAATACCACAATAGGGCATAAACATTATTGGCATAAACTATGAGGAAGATGCATACACAAGTACACAACAATAGACGGCAATGAATTCATACCATCAACTCTTGTCCATCAACACTTAGTTTATTAAGTAGTCGCAGCGCACAAAGAACTCCTTCAGCAGACTCAAACTCACAAAATCCAAAACCCCTTAGAGTTCCAGTGGGATCTTGAGGACGTTTCCAATTCTTTACAGGCCCACAAAGCTTCAGAAAAAATCAAAAGTCAGACATAATTAGACTTGGAAAGCAATAAAAAGAAGCACAGGAGATCAAAAGATAACAAGAAGGATATCATACTTTCAGGAGAGACAACATAAAATCATTTTCCACAGTTGATGATATCTTCCCAACATAAACAGTTGTCTGTGGCTCCTCTGCTGATACAACAGTAGGGGTAGCAGGCGGCCTAACTACAGGAGAAATAATTGGGCCACGGATTCCAACAATTGGAGGGCGTGTCAGAGGTGGCATAACACCAATCAAAGGTCGCGGAGGAAATGCAGGTCGAATAATTGGTGCATAAGGATAACGAGGAACTCCTGCATAAATGGGCAACACAAATCTATGCAGATTGTCAGAAGTATGCTAGCAAAATTATATATCAATCTTTACTACAGCTGGAAACAAGCATAAAAGGATTCAACAAAAACTGTTGTTACCAAAAATATCACAAGCAATAAGAGATTGCAGCACAGGCATGACAACACTCACCAGCTGAACATATAACCTGAAGGAACATAAAGAAAACAACATTGGGATTCATGAATCAAGAATGTTCGAACAGCCATACCTTTCATCCACTGAAGGCATGCCACAACTATCCAAGTCATTGCACCACCGATGAAGGTTCAATTCAAGAAGTAAGATAAGCAAACTAAATCCTCACTCAAACCAATATATCACAGACATGAAACTAAACTAAATTTAATGTTCTAACATCTTGATGACGTCAACCAAAACAATCACATATGTATCATAACATACTGCAGTGAAACTAAATCCAAGTTGCATTATTCGGGAAGATTGTGATACCTTTGGATGAGAGGCATAGCTGTACTCAACTGTTAGCAAAGTCTGCTGTTGGCAATTAAAAAATCAATAACCCATAAGAGGGCTAAAAATTCTTATCACTACAATAACAGCCTAATTAATTAAACAGCAGAACCAGAAATCGTTTAGATTGAAAGTGGCAAAATTTCATCTTTCAGCTTATGTCATGAACTTCTGAAAAGACATTTTAATCTCATTCTCTTACTAGTTATTTCTAATTAGACTCGTAAATATTTCTATATATTTCATTAGAACATATTCAATGGAAAATAATTAAATCAAGCAATAAAATGTGTGCATACCAACAAAAAGGAGTTGAAGTGTGAGGGGTACTCAAGTCTCTAATGAAGCCTTCCAACCTTTCCCACCGTAATCAATCATGAAGACACTGTAGAGAAAACATCCTGTCATCGATACCCCTGATCTGACTAACATGTATACCATCCCCATCCCTTCTGTGACACTCATTCTGCCCTTTCTATTGATACATTATAGACACACAACTATATATGCATCAGGTTGTGCAACACATTTTCACAAAAACTATCCACATTACAAGATATGTGTATGCACTCTATTCTTCATCTTATATAGCATAGCATGTTCACAAGCCCAGCAAATTCAAAAATATCATATCAACTGTAAACCAACTATAGTAAAGCTTAATACTTCGTAACAAAGAGTTGACGTAACCTCCAAACCTCATAACTGTTTAATTGCATAACCTCCAAATACTCTTAAACAATTAAAACCACGTAAAGTGCACGGGTACGAGGAAATAAGGAAATAGACACATTCACAGTTAAACAATGAGAAAGAGAAAGCTCATCACGAAATAGAGAGAAAAACCCACCCGGAGGCATGGCACCTTGGACAATAGGCTGAGGAATACCGGGATAACCATTCGGCATAGGCGGCCCATATCTCACAGGCTGACCGGCCACGGAATAAGGCCCAATCATCGGATGCACTGACGTCAACGGAATCTGCGGCTGAGGGCCGCTCCCAATAGCCGGCGCCGAAGCCACTACAACTCCTGGTGGTAGGACCCCAGGAGCATGATACGTAACTGGCGAGAACTGCGGAGCAGCAGCGGTGGAAAGCACAGGACCTGGCTGACCAGCAGGGCGAAAGGAAGGTAGGATCGCGGGGGGAGGGGGAGTTAAAACTGGAGGCGGCGGAGCCCCACTAGGGTTAGGGTTTGGAAGTGATGTGGAAGATGGATCTTGTTGTGTGGGTCGGGAATTGGACTCGGATTGAATAGGAGTGGGATTAGAGTCGGTGGTGGCGGTAGGTTCCGGCGCGGAGGTAGAGTCCGCCATTTCTGAGATGATAAAGCTATCGTTTTACAATTTTGGGGGTTTTATTTGGGGTCAATGATTTTGAGATTTTGAGCCCTAAATTTGAACAAGATGAAAAACCTCTTGGATTTCAGGGGGACTTGTTGTATGGTGCGGCAGATACAGATATTCCGTATTGATGACGTGTAGGTCCATCATTGGCTACTTACACCGGTTTTCACAATTCACTTGCCACCAACGCAACAATTTGTCTATTTTTTTTTTCTTAAATCCAGAATGTATTTGAGATTTATTAATTACAATATATTTTTCTGATTTTCAATTTTGCACCTAATTTAATTATTTATTGAAATTCGATGCAGTGGCCACGCTTGAGAGCCAATATGGTAGCTAAAAGCCTAAGGGTACGTTTGTTTTGGGATTAAGGGGGTCGTGGGAAGTCATGACTTTGAAATCCTGAGATGTGAAAACCTTGATGAATAGTAAAAGTGTGTGTTTGTTTTGGGATTTTAGTAGGGTAGGATGTTACTTTATGTCAAATCAAAGTGTGATAATGATTGATTTTATAGGTATATTAATAGATATAATAGGTATTTTATGAGTGTTGTGTTGAAAAGAGTAATAATAGGTTTAATAGGTATTTTTAGGTGTGGATTGAGTTTGGGATGTGAAATCCGGATGTTACATCCCAAACTCGTGTAGAGACGTGATTGCAAAGTCCTACGTCCATCCGTGCTAGTCCCAAAACAAACATACCCTAAAAGTCTAAAACCACCGTCAAGGCGTCAATGTCACCCGAGAATTTTTTATTTTATACTTTCGAGTAGCTTTTGCGGAGGATTGATTTATGATATCAACTACTTTTTAATAGGTCCACAAAAATAAATTTATAAAAAAAAGTTATATAAAAAATTAGTTTATATCATAAAAATGGTCTATACAATGCTCAATCTATATTTTCTTCATCTACTAAAATTATGTATCATTGTATTTGCATATATTTTTAAAAGACAAAAATTTATATAAACTCGAATTCACACTTCACAGGGAACTCGAGTTTATCAACTATCATTGTCATGTATATATACTATCACTGTTATACATATGCACTATCATTGTTAAAAAATCAAGTATAATGTTATAGCAATGATAATATATATGAATAACAGTGATACGAGTTCACGTGAACTCAAGTTCACAAGAGATCTACTCTTTTTAAAAATATAGATAACATAAAAATATTATAAGTAGGGTCAACATATAAATAAAATAATTGATTGTGAGAGTATTAATAAAACATTTTTTTAATAGAAGAAAAAAGGAATAGTGCATAAATTTAGTGGATAGAGACAGAGTACAATTTCAACTTAATGAGTATCTTCAATTCAGTATAAAGTGTTATTATTCATACCCTAAAAATCTTTAAACATACTTCATTATTTTAATGATAAAAAGAGACATAACTAAGTTATCCTTATATAAATATGAAATAAATTAATTTATTTTTTCTAAGTTTTGTTGACTTTAATCTTGATTTTTAAGTTAAAATTTGAATCAGTCAATTTCTAAAATAAATATAAAAATTACACATAAAATAGTAATTGAAAACCTAAAAAAATCAATTAAACTCTAATAAATTATTTTAAAATTAGAAAAAATATTTTAAAAAAATAAAATAACTTAAAAAAAATGAATAAATCTAAAAAAAATATTAAAGTAAATAAACTAAATCTTCAAATAATAAAATTAAATCTTTAAAAAAAGTTAAAAAGCAACCAGAAACACCATTTGATCCAAGATTAAGAGTCTAAATTCCCCCAATCAGACGTTTCTCCTCGAAGAGCATCTTGAAGACTCAAAGTGTTCTTCGTCGCCTTCAATCAATCTTTGTCCAGTTCAAGCAGAAATACAATTCGATCTAGAAACAAGGAGCTAATCCTTTTGATCTGATGTTTATCTTGAAGAACACCTTGAATATTCAAAGTATTCTTCGTCAACTTCAAGGTTCTTCGTCCAGTTCAAGCCGGAAATATCGTTTGATCCATAAACAATGAGCTAATCCCTCGTTAATCTTTGAAGAGCATCTAGGAGACTCAAGTTGTTCTTCGCCGTCTTCAAAGCCGTTGAACACCAAATTCAAGCGCTTTTTCGTCAAGTTATGTTACAAACACCATTCGATAAGAGATAAAGGTCCAAGACCCCTCATAAGCGTTTTCAGCCAAATCCAAATTCGAAGAGTCGAGAACATTCTTCATCAAAGTCACAGACGTTCTTAACCAAATCTTTCAGAAAACTTCGTTTAATCTAAAACAAGACGTCATGATCCTTAATAAACGTTTCAAATCAAGTCATGTCAAAGTCAGCTACAAATAGGAGAATCAGAGGATCAAGTCTAGAAAGGAAACCTTTTCAAATATTCCGAATAAATTGTATATCATCATTTTGCGTTAATAAAATCTATTTTACATAATTTGTTATTACATATGTCTTTGATGTGGTACTGTTCAAAATCAACCAAAATGCTTAAAAATAAAAACTATTCAAAGCATGAAACTCCATCAAGTCTAAGTAATACTTGAAGAATAAATTGACTAATATCTAAAGAACAACTTAACAATACTCAAAGAACAATTTAGTAATACAAGAAAAATAAATCACTAATACCCAAATTACCAAAAATATACATTGCGGCATGTAACTGTGTATTCTTAAAAAATTAAAATCAAAATTGAACTTAAAATTCAAGTACATGATATGCAGCCAAGTGCACATCAAAATTTTGCAGTATATAATTTCTTTAAGGCAATTATTTTTAATGAAAATTATTAATAACATAATATATTATCATGGAACTGTTTTGAAATATCATATATTTTATTAAAAATATAAAAAATCTCATCAGAAATATAAAAATTCAGGTCCAGTGATGTTATATTTTAATTATATTCAATTTTTTGATATTCTTAAATAAATATTTTTACAATTATAAAAACGATTCCACCGTAGTAGACGGCATCATTTAACACGCTTTCCGCATTCCAATTTCTCTCTCTCTCTCTTCACCTTCCGTCATTCTAATTTCCAACATAGCAAATTTTCCATATTTTGATTTAATTCGTATCTGCCGTCGTTTAGTTTATAAACTGGTATCGTTTCGTAAAATAGAAAAATGTACACGGGAAAGCAGCTCCATGTGCGATTTGACGTTTTTACCCAGCCCAGTAGAAGGGGAAAAGCGGTGAAGAGTTGCAGAGGTAGACGTATTTAGTTCTCACAGAGACCCTCTTTGACCGGAGCCTCCCCACTGGCATAGGTTTAACGCAGATGCATGGAAGGGGGAGGTGAGAGAGTGAGTAAATCTGCTCCGTTAGAACTCGACTGGGATACATTGCTGCGCGACGACGAGCCTCCGCAAGAGGTAATTATTCAGGAGGCAGCGGAAAAGTCGAAGCCCTCGGTGGGGGTGATGGCGGATAAGGATGCGGAGGAGTCGGAGGCGGAGGCGGACCAGTATATCAGGAAAATGTCCGACAAAGAACTCACTGATAAGATTGCGAGGAACCAACAGATGAGTAAACTGAAATTTCCTGACGGCGGAGCAAAATTGCAAGCTTCTATGCAGAAGCTACAAGCAGAGCTGGAAAGGAGAAAGCAGATGAAGGTCAATTTTTCTGAGTTAGTAGTCATGGAGAAACTGTATTTCGAATTGCTAATTTGGTCATGCGGAAACTGGGGATATTTATATTCCTGTGAAATTTTACCCTTTTTCCCGGATGATGTTAGTCAAGGGACTTGACACTGAGTTATCTGGAGAGAAAAAAAAAAAAACCTTTATCTGAAAAAGAAAATAAACAAATTGTGCCTGAATTTGAAACTATCCTTTTTATGTCTGGTTAATATCTATATATCAATCCCTTATGTCTTCCTGTTACTCGGCCTTTTACTGCTTAATTTCCTGGTGCCTATACCTGTATTCAGTCTATCATTATATTCTGTCGTTCTATAATTCTTTGAGGTAATGCTTTCATACTGAATATCTATAAATGGGGGCATATTGGTGCCTGTCATCTCTCTTCTTCCTTGGTTTATGCACCCTTGGAGACGTATATGATTTTCCCAATTGATTTGAGAATTGTGCACTATATCTTCACCACAGCATGTTGGCTATTAATCTGTAGTTGAATCTTTTTTTTTTCATATTGAAATTTCATGTTCTGGTATATCATATTTTAAATCCACGAGGACCTTTTTGCTTTGCTGTAGAAATGGTCATAACTTTTGATACTTTTGCTGTTCAGGATGCAGATAAAAACAAGATGGTTATTCCGTTAGACGATGAATCTACTAGTAATGGTAATGGTAATGGCAATGGTAATGTTATATAGCTCTCTTCTTGTAGATCTCGATCCCTGTCAGCATTTTTTCAAGTTACTGTGAGAAAGGAAACTCAATATCTGTAACTTCTGTTCTCAGAGTCACACTGCTTTATGAACTTAGGTTCACATAAGAATCTTTGACATCTGAATGTTCTAATCGAGTTTTTTTTTTTTTTTTAAAGAACTTTTGAGGCTCAGGGAAAATGTGTCACAATGAATGTGTTGGTCAGTGACTTGCAAAGTTGACTAATTGAGTTGAAAAGTTATTTGACAATTCATTTTGGGATTAAATGTTTGGTTTGCTTATTTCCAAATAAAAAAAATAAAAAGTAGTTTTATCACTGGTGAAAAAATTCTGAATTAGGAAATGAAACCAATCATGTCATAAACATTCAATATCTTATTCACACAAGTTATATCTGCTCTTAATAGCAATTTTTGAATCTAGATGTCTTTCGTAGGTGCAACTGATGCCTTATCAGCTAGCAAAGCTCCAGCGTCTGTGCCAGCTTCAAACTTTGCTATGCATTTTGGCAGCAAGTTGAATGATGGAGTATGTATATGTACTGAGTTATGTACTTGATTGTCCTCAATGAGATAACCCCCACCCCCTTTTTCCTCTCATACAGAAGGCAACCAAGTGTTTTAGTGAAGAACTATCAACGTTAAATAGCTCTGATCACAACAATATGAGAGAGCGTGTGTCATTTTCTGCTCCAAAACCAGCGAGGAAAAATATATCTTCAAGACAAACATCTTTTAAATCTCCAAGGCATCTTTCAGTGGACACTGGTAATGCCCCTCGATCAAACGGGCAGCAGAGAACCCGCTCTTCTAATCTGTTTCCTGATCAGTTTGACAAAAACATATCTAACTGTTCTATGAAAAAGTAAGTAGCTGTTCTATTGACCTTTTTTTTTTTTTTCAGTTTCACTGTTTCTGCATTTTTTACAGATTCTGTTACTAAGGCATGTAACAATTTTCTTCTCCATTTAATGTACCATAACCTTACCGGCAAGTTCTCTGGTACTGCATAAGAAACTGAGTTTTATTAAGTAGATAGCTTAAGAGATGAAGCATCCCTTACTTTAATTACAATCAATTACAGCGCATAACATCAGTCTCAAACTAGATTGATAACATGAAAACATTTTGGGGGTGCTTGGTTCAAAAGTTCTCAGTGGTAAAGGTAATGTGAACGAACATGGGTAATTGTGGCGTTCAATGTGAATAAAAGGTGATCAATTCACATGCTCATACTTTGTACGAAATAATGAGACTCAAAATAAGTTAATCATTACCTCCATTTTGATTAGCAATCTCTCCTCCTATAATCATTTCTTCCTAATCATTACACTATTCCTCAACCATCAATCTTTCATTGTAATCCATTATCTAATGATTATATATTACCATTCCCATTGAAGAACATGAACCAAGCGCCCTCTTAGAAACTTTTCTGACCTGCCACTCCTCAAAAGTTCACTTATTCCTTTATAGCCAAATGGACCATATACAACCAGAACTATAAACGCCATGATACCTCTCCTCCTTTGTTAAGATTGTCATATCAATCATTAATAAAATCTTGGGCAGATTGTAGTATCACCTGCAAGCCCATTCATTGAGTACTTTGCTTCAGGGATGAGCAAAGAGACAATACACAGATAAATGATTAATATCTTCAAGGTGTGCATTTGCACAGTACTGAATAGAAAAACATTTCTGAACCATTTTAGTTAGAAGTCACAGGTGGGTAACTTCCCCCCGAACCATCAGTTACAAAAAAACTTGAACATTTTAGGTGTCCTAAACTTTTAGATGAATTGAATGCTGACAAAAAGCTCAAATGAGAATTCAGGTAGGACTCGGGTTGGGGGTTTTGGTATAAAACATGAACGATATATTATTTGCCAGTGTGTTTTTGGCTGGGAAATATTCCCTGCCTTAATATGGCTTATCACCCAATCCCAATTACTGTGTTTCTGAACTCTAATTGCATACATGGTTATCCTGAAAAACTCTTAAGCTCGACTCTGAGAGGAATGTATAATAGGAAAAAAAAAACCCGTCTGTATGCGTTCCGAATCTTGACCTATATTAGTGTTACTGTTAGGGAAAGTGCTGCTCGCTCCGAATCTCCTATTAACTCCAGAAGGAACAGCATAAGGCCTCGTTGTCGATCTCCTCCAAACACCAGAAGGAACAAGGTTAATTTTCTTAGTGCTCAGCTAAATATAACATCCCCCCTTTTCCCAACTGTTCAGTACTTCTACTGGAATTACTAACCATACTTTCATGTTGCAAGACTTGTTTGATGTACCTTCTGCTTTATTCCTGAAAATTTCATGATATTATTGAGATGATAATTTCCAAGTTACACTTGTCATTTCTGAAATTGTGTATGGAGTTAAAGTTATATAAACAAATTGGAAGGAACTTGAGAATGCAAATTTCGTATGCCTACTCAACTCATTTCATGATTAAGAGGGTTCATATATACTTTAGTATCAGGGAATTATATCTAGGCACAGAATGTTTTCAAATCAAACACTGTAAAACTAATACTCCCTCTACCCCAGTTTGATGCGCTCTCTTTCCTCTGACATTTGTCCCAAAATATGGCCCACTTACTATGCAATGTTGCATTTTTTCAAAAAAATTCTGGCAATGCCCTTAGTGAGTTTGAGAAAGCTAAATAATGACTTTTAGGGTATGTTTGATTTTGGATTATGGTGGATGGAGGAAATCCGGATTGTCAAATCTAGTATTTCAAAATATTGATGAATAGTGATAGTATGTGTTTGTTTTGAGATTTTGAGTTGAGTTGGATGTAACTTAATGTCAAGTCAAATGTTAAGAATAGATGATGTGGTATTATTATTTTATAGTTGAGAAACTTCTGTCAAATCGAGTGTGTATGAGTGGTGATGTGGTATTTTTATTATTATTTGTTGGAGAAACTTTACGTCAAATCAATTATGTAAGAGTGAGTAGGTTTTTAGGGGTGGATGTGATTAGGTTTTGAAATCTGGATTTTAAACCCCAACTAGAACAAGACAAACATGCCCAAAGAGTTCCATAATTTTTCATTAATGGTAGTGCAATTAAAAGGATATCTTAGGTATGTTGGTGTGAAGACTTGACATTTTTAATATCAATAACCAGAAATTATAAAATTGTGTGAAACAAAAAGCTAGTCTATTTTGGGAATGTATACTGATCAACTGCTCGTATTTCTCCCTTGCCTGCTGAATTTGTGTATATCTGCCTCATTTATTCAGAGTCTTCCAATTTCTTGTTTGTTCCAACTCTATGCATATATATGTTGAAGGTGCAATATTCCGTGTAATGTTCTCACTTTTATTAATATTCAACAATATGTACGCAACATGTTCAATTCAACTTTTCAGCGGAAAACAGTTGTTCTATTAGATGATGAACATGAGGTCGATGCATTAAACACTGAAGATGAAGTACTTAGAAGGTATTCTATCTTTAGAAGTCGCAACATTATATGGTGTCCAATTCTACGAAACGGTCACATGATTTGTAATGTTAGGATTAGTGTATACTTATTCCCTATGTCTTTATCTATTTCAGCTGTAAAGGGATCAGGGTGTACTATCCATCAAGGTACTATTGCACTGGAATTTGTGTTAAAAATAATTGAATTTATGCCTTAGTTTATTTAAATCCTCGTTCTACATCTCAAATCATTGCTACTTTATGAAATAGGGATGATCCTGAAGCTATTGAGATTTCTAAATCGGACATGGAATGTCTGAAACCTGAATCTTATGTGTCATCGCCCATCATGAATTTTTACATTCGGTAAGTTAATATAAGATTTTTTAGTGGAGCTTTCTGAGTATCATTACATTTATATCAGTTTGACCAGTCTGCAATCTTCATTGGCATTGTATTGTTATATAGTTTGTGCCGTCAAGCAACATAGCAATTTCTGTTCTGTTCATGTGCATACGTAAACTTGCACCTAACGGGCCATGTTGTGTACATGGATATAATATGATGAGCCTTATGGAAGTGCTCACTGCTCAGTTCAAATCATTAATCCAATTGGATGAAAATGAAGTAATTAAGTTTCTTTCGTGATATTTTTTTACCATCTACTTTACATTTGATTAAATGTCATTATTAACCTAAATTTTCAGCAGCATTACAACTTAATCCCTAATCCATCAACCCCAAAACCAGAGTGAGCAATGTATGCACTTTCGGAGATAGATTCGTGTTGACATTCCTTGCAAAAATCATAAAAAATTGTTGTAGTAGTCGCAGCATTCCCTAATCATTACCGGGGATACTTCATTTGCATGCTATCAATCTATGACTTGGGACTACAAGTTAGACCATCTGCTATAATAAATTTATAACTGAGAAAATTTATAATAAAGTTACGACTTTGGTTAGGTATCTGCAGAAGATAACATCAAGAGCCGGAAGGGGATGTGACTCTCATTTTTTTAATACATTCTTCTATGAGAAGTTGAAACAAGATGTCTTGGCCGAGGTATCTTCTGAAACCCTGGAGTAATCTATCTCTTTGAAGGAACAATTTGTTTCTAGTTCTATACATGAAATCTTCACAGTATTTGTGATTGAGGAGAAATTGCTATATTGAAATCTCTACACTTTAAATGTTATCAGATATAGTAAAAGTTTGTATAGATCAATCCACTCCACTAGGCAGAAGCTGAACCTCTTTTATTTCCTTAGTCCTATTTGGAGTAAGCAGAGAATCACTACCTCAAATGTAGGGAAGCATAAGACACTAATAGGACATGGAGAAAAATATTAAAAAAAGACATCCTATAATTTATGTAATTGAGAATTTCACAAAATGGTGAGATGTGATTTATATTTCGGACCATAAATGCTAAGTTTATTATTGTTGTTGGTTTTCTTTTGTTTGATTTAAGTAGGCTTTTCCATGAATAAGTGCGGCACTTGATTTTAAGTATTTATGTTTCTCTTATTCAGGCTGATAGAGAAAATTCTTTTTTGAAGTTCAGAAGGTGGTGGAAAGGTGTGAATATATTTAAGAAAGCATTCATCTTTCTACCAATTCATGAAAAGTAAGTATTAATATCAGTTATGATGCTCTTCATAATCACCCTTGAAAAGTTGAAAATGGAAATTCTGTTGCGTTGTAAATTGTAACTGTAAATTTTTGAGATATGTGCAGTTCGGTATTCCATCGTGATATCTGGAAAAGCTATTTTTCAAATGTGAGATCTGACCTTTGTGGGCTAATCTTTTTGTTTTTTGCCCAAAATCTTTTACCATGATGGCAACGCTCGCCTTGGTAACACCTAAGTGCACTCTCTACTTGAAAAGCAAGAAAGAGGAATTGACCATCTCATTTTCACCATTCAGAAATGTGAAATAATCACATAGATCTAGATCAGCTGTATATGATTTTTTTTCTCCAAAATGTTTACAATGAGGATTCAGGACATGTGGATGGATATTGACAAGAATTTGATACTACTCCCATAACTTTGGTGCTAATTTGTGAACATTTTCTTTTCATTTGTTGTTATTAAAGCATTAGTAGCATTCTGGTGCATTGAGCTTTCTCATTCTGTGCAAATCTGGTTGTTGTATCCAGTGTTTTCACTGAAACAGATCATATCTGTTTCTTTCTGGCGTAGTTTTATATTGCATGTGCTACTTACTGGCCATAAACACATTATCTGATTTCTGGCAGCCTTCATTGGAGCTTGGTTATTATATGCATACCAAATAAAGAAGAGAAATCAGGACCAATTTTACTTCATCTGGATTCTCTTGGAATGCACAGCAGCAAGTCAGTTTTCAGTAACACGAAAAGGTCAGCCGTTTGCGGTTCTTGGTTATGTCACAAGGCAAAATTTGCCATCCCTTATCAATTGGATTTCTAAGCATTTAATTTACCACTATCTATGAACTTTTTGTCTTTAGAGCAGCTGCTCCCTGTAGTGAAATGGCATGTTAATTTTGTCTGGTGTTGTCTCTCACCATCACTCGGCTGTATCCGCACATGCTTGCATGTCATGCAAATAATTTACTGTATGATAAGAGACGTATCCGGGATGAAAAATAAAGTGCACTTGTCCTTATCTAAGAATCTCCATTCCTAAGAATATTTACATTCATGAGGAGTGCTTACACATTTTATTCAATCAAGTAATGGGATTTTCATTTGCTGAGTACGGTTAGTCGTTAAATTCTGAGAAATTTGATATGAATTTCTACAAGAATAACTAGTTCCTAGAGGAGTAGAAAAATGAATCAGTCAATGGGTCCTCAAATCACTGAAATTAAGTTTGAGCACCATTAAATTCACCCCCTGGTCGACATGGTGCACTTGATTCTTTAGCTATTCACATTTGAGTTGCCTGCTTTATCTGATCCTGAAAGAGACTTTGGGGCCTAGAGCTCGCATTTTTATATCTTTTCCATGGCTTTATGGTTGGAACAGTTTTCATCTGCAGATTTTTAATAGAAGAGTGGAAGTTTCTAAGCAAAGAAGAATTGCTTCCTGCACTTCCATTCGCGGACAATATCTGGGAAAATCTGTCTCGAAGAATTGTTGAGAAAGTAGTGGAGGTACAGCTTTGTTCTTCTTCCTTAAAAATAAATATGAATTAATTTGATGATGTAAGAGCAATGGCTGATCAAAGGTGTTAGGGCCTAGTGCTTACAAATGATGTGACATTATCTCTTTGGTAAAACATTTCTGATATTCCCCTAGCACGGGTTGATTTCCTCAAATAGTTGCACGTCAATTTGTATGGATATGGTTCTTGACCTCATCTATGCCACATTCATCATGCTTAATTACTCCCAGGACAACTTTATTTCGTGAACCTCTGAGTTGGATTTTCTTGTAGTCTCAAGTGTTTCACATTGTGAAAAGAATGTCATGTTGCAGATGGTAAAAGCAAGTATACTCTCACTCGCGTCTTGTGCCTTCTTACTTCAGTTGATGCCACTGAGTCTTATTTCTGCTTTTGCTTCTCATAAAACAGGTTCCTCAACAGAGAAACGATTATGACTGTGGTCTTTTTGTTCTTTATTTTATGGAACGTTTCCTTGAAGAGGCCCCTGATAGACTGGATACGAGTCACTTGGAGATGGTACATCCTCCAAATCTACTGTATTGCACAAGGATTTTCGTATTTCCTCCATCTTTTCTTCTATTTCCACTCTCTCCTTTAACATCTGGCAGAGTGTTCACTTAATTATTGTTACTCATCAGTTTGGGAGGAAATGGTTCAAACCAGAGGAGGCCTCCGGATTAAGGACAAAAATATGCAAGTTACTAATTCCTGAATTTACAAAGGCAAAAGAAGCAAGTGAATTGGAAGATTCCAGTGAATAGTCCATCACTCACTTTTGGAGCTCTAATCCCTACGTTTCTGAAACTGGTACTCGTTTTGCACAGTGAATTATAATGTTGATGAAGATTCATAAAGCCAGGTGAAAAGTCTCCATGTACAGGATCCAGATTTTTTAGTTAGTAAATTTCGAATGACAAATTTGAACCCAACTCTCCATTGTGGCAAGTGAGAAATCTACACTGAAGGTGGTAAAATACAGTTTAAGCTTCTGCAGTCATCAAATTTTTTGGCCTTTTGAGGTTCTGTTCCACTCAAATTTGACTTCAATGTGGATAAGTAGTTGGTTACAAGGTAAGAGGTTACTATAGGTTTGCCTTGTTAACCTCAATTCCAATTGATGATAGGAAATCTTCTAATGAAGTATATTTTGTAAATGAACTACTACATTTTAACTAACGTTGTGTTATTTCTAACTGTCATTGCCGTTCCACTGTTCACAATTTTTGGGCTGAATCTTCGAAGCTGGTAATCCAGCCAATCAACAATCTTTACTTGCAGCATCAGATGTACTTCAAACAGTATGGAGAGGGCTAAGTTTTCGTAATCATGCTTCGGTTTGATGGTTTCAGCTTATTTAAAGGCAGAAAATGTACCATCATCATTACATGGTCAGTTATAGAGGAAATATTCATGTGTAGTGTTGTGTGGTGGAAAGAGTATAAGCGAGTCAAGCTGATTTCAATCTAATTGTGCTTGATTCACAAAAAAAAAAAAAAAAAAAACAGCTAGAATTTAACCGAGACGTGAATAAAAGAATCGAGTTTGACACTAGAAGCTCGTTTACACCCTTTTACTTGTCATGATAAAATGAGTTGCATGATATGAAGCTTGAAAGGATGCTATCAACAACTTAGTGCACCAGGTGTGCCAACACTTGGTTGGTCTAGCCGTACACTAAATAAAGTCCCTTTGCGTTATTCAAGTTTCACTAATCGAAAACCAATGCTATCAGTAGATACAAAAATAATGCAGCTAGTGAACTCGAGACGAACAAAAACGAACTTCACATTCCAAAGAAAGCAACGACGGACAAATAGAATGTCGACAAACAACACAAGCGTTTCTTTTCTCATCTTCTTCCTGGTCAGAATATCATTCACAGATATAGGCACTTTTTCCCTAACTTGCTAATCATGGAATTCATTCGGTTCCAAAATGAGAATTAATATCTATCGATGACAATAAAGCAACCTACTACATATATCACCATATGTCACTTCAGTGGATATACAAAAGGAGACCGAACCAATGTTTTCTTGGAAGTAAGAGATATACGTATCTAACATTATGTACGTATTTTGACTACTGTATGCACATTTGCGTTAGATGGAGATCGTAGCAAGCAAGCTAAACCTCTGTGGAGTTGTATTTCAGAGCCTTCTCTTTTTCTTCTCAGGAGTTTCATGAACTTGAGTTTTCTTACCATAAGTCTTCAGCTGGAAATTTTCAAAAGCCTCAGACACAGCTTCCACCTGTACGTTATTTAAGGAAAGTAGAATTAACCAACAATAATAAAAAGAAGTTAAAAGTAGGAAAGATAGAGAATGTTGGATTAGAAAGATTGTTTATTTACTGACCAGGTCAGGTTTCTTGGAGTAAACTCTGACAATCATGTCTTGGTAAGATGTTGGAAGCAAATGACTGACCTTGTCATCTTTAATAGTAAACTTCTCACTGCTATCGTAATCCTGATGGACAAAATGCAAACAATTTCAATAAGGTGGAATCGAGTACAGATCGAAGTGGTATATTATCAGCCTAGAAGAATACCTACCTGCCAAACTCACCAATTTTTCAATTTGACATAGCAAATTTTTATTGATCAATTTTAAATGCAATATTGAGAGTATTACATAAGTTGTTTGAGCCATCTAATTGGTTACAATTATTTCAGAACTGCTTCATTACAGTTCGGACAGAAACTAGGATAGCAGAAAAAAATACTAGAATTTCATTAATCCCATGTATTAATAGTAATAAATTTGCACAAGAATAATTCCAGAGACGGAATTCATGGTCTAAAGAAAGTTACCTTGAAAAACCTAATGCTGGATAAGGTAGATGCCCATGGACATAGAAAAGCAGAACAATTTCAGGATTGAATCATGAAAATCCTATTATTCCTACGAAAATCCATAAATAATTGACCATAATCAGCTAAAGTACCTTTCAAGTGGATTATTCCTTCCACGAGTCAGATCAATTTTGACGTTGCTCACCACAATATCTTCCTCATTCAGTTTAGGATGACTCGAATTCTGCATAAAAGTTTAGTCTCAAGAACTATATACACATCATCGCCACAGTACACTAATTGAAATAATTTGGGTGCACCTGTGAACAAATTATATCTTGAGGAGTCACACTTTTAAAATAGTCCAGCTTTTCCTTTGGGACTGCAAACTCATTGCAAAACTGTGGAAACAGGCAAAAATAATTAAGTACTTGACATTATTCACCATAGCTAAATTAAAGTGTAGTACTTTGTTCCTTTGAAGTTTATTAAACGCACCCGGTAGAGATCCCTTCTCCGGATGCGAAGGATCAGATCTCTGGATTCCTTCAGATCTTGGTTGGGAGAAGTTTCAATTGTTTTTAGTACTGTATCATCTAACTGCCATAATAAAGTGAACAGTCAACCTAAGGACCCAAATACGAACTTTTATGTTGCGGTTAAATAATTGATTCTCCAGTGACCTTCCAGTATTCAGCAGGTTCATCAATGAAGGATGATAATTGAAGAACATCATTCGCAAAGACCATGGCATCACTAAGCATGAGTTCTACTGACTGAAAAGATTTGTTATTAGAATATTTGCTTCAAATGATGTCAAAGAGTAAAATATGCACAATTATGTATCAAGCACCTTCACTTTTGCATGCGTATATACTGTTCGGTGCAGATCTGCTCGAGCAGCAAATAGCTTGTGGATTGTTAGATCTGATATATGCTTAGCATAAGATGAATATTGTTTAAGCAGTTATTGCAGGAAAAAAACTGGTGTAGCAGTAGATACTGACACTCCTTAGCACGATAGCATATCTCATCATCTATCACTCTCATAGTCTCCAAAACTCTGCAAGCGGTAACAGTAAAGTTAGGTAATAATTTTTATTGGGTAACTGTAAAACCAAAAGGAAAAGCTTTGATTAACCAAATTTTTATTAGTCAGTCGTAAAGATTCAAGCATACCTCTGAAACTGAAAATTGCAGCCAAGACCACATGCTCTGGAGTCACGAACAATGTAATCAAACCTGTAGAGAAATGGTCATTTATATCTTGATACTACAGAAAGAACATTTCATCATATGCTTCAGCAATCACAAAAGTCATGAGATAGAAAGGATACTTGTCGACATCAATTCCATTGCGTCCATTGGCAACAATGTCATACAAGAAAAGCTTTTCCTTAGAGCTCTAAGCAATAAAAAGAATTGTAAATGTAATAGATCTCAAGTAAAAAGAACTGATAACATCTGCACAATATAAATTAACTAAAACCTTTTAAAAGCACCACTTACTTTTGATGTACCAGTCTCAGAGGCAATTATCATTTCCTGACAACAAACAGAGAAGCAAAATTAATAGAGGGTAGATATAGAGCGAAATTGGAAAAGTACATGATTAATACTATACCACTGCAAGGTTAAAATATTAAGGTCCTGGAAAGATAAAAAGTTCAAAATCACTTTCTGAAAAATGAAACAAAGGTTACTCATGCATTTTTCTTTTTTTTTTTTTTTTTGGGATGGCGGAGTATTATCTAAGGTCAAAAACCTGGAAAAGATAACAGTTAAAATATCACACTCCAATAGTACTTGTTTCCAAAATGTATAAAGCTGTGAAAAGAGTACGGAAGATCTGCAAAAGGGAATGTGGTTCCAATTGGAACCCCTGCTTGCACAGGTAAATCTCAAGCTATCAAACCTTGTGTACATGTTAATACAATGATTAGAAATCAACCTTCTTAAGGATCAAGATAAGAGTATTATGAATATAGAGTTGGATGTTCAGCAAAACCTTCACTTTCTTAAGACTTTCAGAATCAATGTCTATGTTATGCTCATCAACGATATATTGTATCATCTTCAGAGACATTTCTTCATGAGACCTGCAAAAGCAAATTAAGTTATTATTAACTTAGTAGTTCAGCAATTGAGACACACCTACCCGAGACTATATGAAACAATATAGTATTGAATTGCTTCATATATGCTTACAGAAAAATAGCTTCTAAGAAGGCACTTAAAAAGACTATAGCAAATTCCACATATCAAATATATGAAGTGCTCCGTAATAATTTGGAACGGGAATACAATTACCAAACATTCTTAAAAGAAGATTAGCAGAAAATAGTTCTGAAAACAGATTAAGGAAATTAATAAAATGGAATATATTTCTGCAAGTTAGACTTAGTTATTTATAAACCACCTGTTCAGGAGAGTTGAGCCGAATTTGTTTCTCAAGTGGTACATAATGCTCAAAAAAAAAAAATCACTTAAAAATCTCAATTATACGTCGCTAATACCAATTAGAATAATCTTAAAAAATAGAAACAAAAATATTTACGAATATTATGGATGAATACAATACTACAGTTTGCACCTAAAGGGAAATAGAGAAGAAAAAAATATAAAGGAATAACCATTTGAAGTCTTTGAGAACCCGCGGAATAAATTCACGCTCAAACATGTGACTGAATGGCCCATGACCCACATCATGCAATAGACCTACAAAAAATCAGCAGGCAAACAAATGGATGACAAGTCATGAATGCAAAGTGCAAACACAGTTACAGCAAATCAGTCATTGTTTACCTGCTATTTTTACAGTTTGCGTGTCAAAACGGTCAATATCAAGCTCCGAGCCCTACAAAGATAGCATGAAAAAGTCTTATTCTCTGTTAGATGATCCTCAACTTGTGGACCAGACGATATGGCATTTACTTGGTAGGTTTTCAGTCTGTTAATAGCTTCAGAAGCCAGCCAATACACCCCAAGTGAATGCTCAAACCGTGAATGTACAGCCCCAGGGTAGACCATGTATGATATACCTACGTAAATATTACATTTAAGCATGAGTAACAAGCTTCAAGTAGAAAGCAAGCCTTGGCCATAGAAGTTCAAAGAAGACGAAACTATAAGGACTTTTAAAATTTGACCTGATAGTAAAAAGAGATTAAGTGCCTATTTAAGGAGATTAAGTGAAAAGTATTGAAAAGTTGACAATACTTGTGACTATCTACCTATAGTAAAAAGAGATTAAGTGCCTATTTAAGGAGTAAATATACTGAAAACATCATCACCAAATCTTCTACATGCATGACAAGTGTTTTGAGTTGAAATCAATTGCCAGGATATTTTCAAAATAAGCCTGTCGTGTCAAAAATATATGATTTAAAAAAAAAGGACTTAACAGTTTCAACAGAGTAGCACCAATCAAATTTTATACAACACAGCCCAGCTGGATAGAATAATTGAATTAATTCCTGAATTAGGGTCCACGGATCAGATACTCTAATTTCCTAGGAATACTCGTGATTCGGATATAAAAAATTCAAACAGATGATTCATAACCTCACAGCGTAGGAGAACATGACTTAACTCTAACTTCACCACTAGACCCTAGATTCTATATAGACAAACCATACCTGAATAGCAACTTCATACAGTAAACAATTACGAACACTCACCTAGCTGCTTCAAGTCACGAAGTCTGCAACACATTTGAGGAATGTAGTAAAAAATTACATTCAGATTAAAACAAAAATGAATATAAATGATGAAGCAATACAATTGGTTCTGAACTAGAAAAAACAGCAAACGGCGAAATACTACCTCTGAAACTGTTCAGTGTCGACAAACTTCAGAGACATCTGCAACCAAAGAAGGGGGAGAAGAGAGTGAGAAATAATTAGCAAGATACTAAGTTACCTGTAATTTCTCTCTTTGGATTGTCAGGCCTATTAGCAGAATTAGCTAATCAAAGCAGTAGTAGATAAGATCATTCCAAAGCAGAAACTAAACTCTAAAATTAAACATTAACATTAACCATTATCTTCACCCTGCTTTAATATACTCAACTCTCAGTTTCTAAACTCTCTCATGCACACTTAAATAGAATTTATAAGCTAGGGTTATGACAATACAAATGCACATGTACTTATACAAAAACATCACACGTGTAAAATTGAAGAGCATTAAATTATCAATTATGCAAGAAGTGTGATAGCAATGAATAATCACAACAGCCGATGAAAATTTTCAAATCTAAGACGAAATTGAACTACCAAATTAACTTGACTGTTTTTTCTGTAATATCCAGTCACTCAATTGCAAACAAATCTGCACCGAGATCTACGATCGAGTATCACATTTGAGAACAATATTACGTTTTACCATGATACAACGATAATGAGAAAACAAAACAGATAACGGAAGCGTCCATCACTAAGCGGCCTAAAACCTTGTCGTTCAATCAAATCGGAACGACCATAACATCTGTGCTCCATACAATTCCAGTTTCACGAACTCCGCTCCTACAGACGCGATATTGCGATGCACAAATTTCGAAAAGGAAAAATTAACAAGCAGCGCGATGCCTCACTAATATGTCACCGAATCCGTTATACACAAGCGCATGAACAAAATTTCGAGTTCAAAACTAGAAAATAAAGGTGAATTTGCCTCTTCAAAATTGAACATAGAAGCATAACATGCAGTAGAAAATGAAATTAAGTAACTAATTAGAAACAAAAAATGAGACGCATAGGAAAGCGAAAAAGGAAATACCGGATCGACATAGATGTTGCCGTGGACATTATCGTGTATGTGCTTAGTGTATCTTCTATCATCACTCGACGATAACAGTAGAGTTTTGCTTGAAAGTTCGTCCTTGAGGTACGTGTTTCCCATGCTCCTTTTTGCTTCCTGAAATGTTCAAATTCGCCGGGGAACAGAACTCGATTACCGTAATGAGAGAGAGAGAGAGAGAGAGAGAGAGAGAGAATTTCAAGTTAACAGAGGGAGCTGTGAGATTCTGGCAGCGGAGGAGTATTTATAATGGAATATTTGGAATTTGGAGTGGTGGTGCGGGTGCCGTGCTGTAGTCGTGAAGGGATGATGCCGCCAAAAAAGCTGTCCTTTTGTCTACTCAAGTCAGGGGTGTTACGGTCAATTGCATTTCATCTCTCAACTTTATAGTCACATGGGGCAACCACAGATAGGTCGAAAGCTGGGACCCAACTTAAAACCATCAGAAAAACTTTTTTGACATAAACAAGTCTAATAATAGAAAAATTAGGGTCATTAGTGATTGCTAATAAAGTAAGTGTTGCAATTGGAAAAAGGCTACTGCGAATACTGAGGCTACCTATGTCTTACTTTATTGAAACCCGTGCATCGTGTAAAAGACCACAGCTCGGAGACGAAAGAGACAACAAGGGTAAAAGGTGAAGCCAGTATATAACAACTGCAAGGCCGTAAATTAAAAAACAAGGGTTTTTTCGGACTCAAAGAGAAACGGAGAGGAACGGCATTGCAAGGGACAACGGTCGCCGGTAAGTTTCCCTTTTCACATAAGCTAATTGACGAATGACACGGAGAAAAAAATGAGTGTGAGCATTGGCAAGTAGGATTTTTTTTCTGAATAATCAACCGTCTTCTTTATGAAATCTGGGTGAACAGGTTTCCAGATTCACGGCAGCGAATAGGTTTCCAGGTTCCCGGAGAATAGGTTGTTGCGGGCGACGGTTAGCGGCGGAGACGGTTGTTTCGAATAGTGAGTCGACTAGGAACAGGAGACGTGGTTTTGATTTTGTTGACGGCGTTGAGAGCTTTGAACGTGTTTTCCGGCGATTACAGGTATGATGGCCGATTTAGTGACGGTGGCGCGTCGCATCGCGAAACTGAAGCCAGAAGAAGACCCACACTCTGTTCGCAGCCTACTGGACTCGTAACCGCCAGTGCCAATCGCACCACCAGCGACGCCGCAACCTGCTACTCGAACAACCGCCTCCACCGGAACCTGCAATTCTCGCCGGAACGAGCTCCAGTCGTCTCCTGTTCTCCACCGGTTTGCCCATTGCTGGAGTTTCCATCGCCACAATCTGGTAAGGAAGAACGTGGGCCCAGTTCTCTAATTTAATGTTTGGGCCAATTCTATTTAATTTAGCCCAATATGAGAGAAGGATGATCTTGGCCCATTTGTTTATTGAGGAGAGTATATTATTCGAAGAGGTTTTGACGCAGAAAGGAGGACACGCCTTTAGGGCATTAGGCAGGAGGTTATCTCGCAATTAGGGGAATTAGGGCAGTAGTTTTAGATTAATTTTGATTTTCTTTCACGAATAATAGCGAATAGGAATTATTTTTCACAGCACTTCAAATTCGTGTTTTGGGACTTCTTGAGATTATTTTGATTAGTTTGGTTTGCTTACAATTTCAGTATTCAATTAGGCTTATGCATATTTTTGTTTCTATTGTTCATAGTATTATTTGTCTCATGATTCCTGCTGTCTAAATTATTTCTGTTTACAAAAAAGCATATCATCATTCATTCACACTCATGGGTTAATTAGTTAGTTCTTGTTCCTTCATATTTAGTTGCTTTCATCTTTTGCTTTAAGTTAGTCATTAAAGGAAGTAGGTTTAGGATTAGATACAATTGTATATCCATTTGTATACATAAATAGTGTTCTTACTCACGAGCACAACTCAAGAACAGCATGTTCATTGGTCTTCATTTTTTTTGTCTTACATGTCAAATGAACTAGGAGGTGTAACAGTTATATCATTGTGTAATATTAAATCTCAACGGCTTTATTACGCTTAGTTTCTAGTTGTGATTTCACATTCTGAAACTCCTCACAATTGATGAAAATATTTTTCTGAAATCAGATGCAGTTGAGCTCCAAGGTCTACTGAGGAACTCCAAAGCATGGTTAGGGCTCTTTGTGATCTCCATTTGATTGTAAGAACATGCATCCTTATCTTTGCCACCAAGCACCTTCGATTTCTATTACATATTTCACGTTCAGAATTGCAAATATTAATATGTTGAACGATGATTATGATTTTTCCATCCTTTATAACTCACCGTAAATGACATGTTCTCTATTTTCATCTCTTGCTGTAGAGGCTCAATGCAGCTAGTCCTCATTTTCATCACCTAGAGACAGGATATGTTTTAGAATGCACATTTCATCACCTAGAGACAGGATATGTATAGTATGATATATTTGGAAGTACATAAGAACATAGCACTTTTAAATTAATATATGTGGGAAATTAGTTCATTTATATTAATTCTCCTGATCTTCGTAATCTCCACAACATTATTTGTGATTTGATCTAGACATCACCTAAGAGGTTGGTTACCAACATACTTGTCCATTATTATAAAAATATTTTGATGTTTAACTAGTGTGGATTTATTTGACTATCACCACAAAATAGCGTGCCTCCTGCAGGACTACAAATCACAAGTCTCGGGTTCCTTCATCAACAAGTGCTCAAGCATGAAGCATACGTGGCTAGTGATATAAGGACTTCAGTTCAAAAGTCGTTTTTCAGGTCATTTACACGCCTATGAATTTTGTATTTATTTCTTCCCCTTCTCATCTTTGAATATTATTATTATGGTTTCGTGGGTTCTATTTGTGTAAAGGTTTAAAATGTTTAATTTAAAAAGTCCACGTTGATGGGGCTAAAGTGCTTCACAAGCACTGAAGTGGTTAAGATGAGGACTTCCCTCATGATAGTGTACAGTTTCAGATAAGAAGAGCTCTGTACAAGTTTTTTAAGCAAGATACTTACTTAAAAGTAATCATAGTCACTAAGTATACGAGCAGGTCTAGTGTGTTTATGTGTTGTCTCCATTTGGCAAATTCTATTTACTTAGAATACTTATATGCCTTGAACTTTGTGCTTATTAGTTTCTCTTAAAACTTTATCGGTACTTAATGCAGGATGGATGAGATGATGCGTGGACAGAGAGGCTGGAGGGAGCTGGCTGTTCTGGGTGACAAAATGAACAAGTTCTCTGGCATGATTGAGGGCCTGATATGGTCTCCTAGAAGTGGTGACAAAAGTGACCAAGTTGATGATTGGGCTTTTGAAGAGGTGATTTTATGAGGACAAGCACCTAAGCTAAATATCTTCTTAAATAACAATAGAGATATTTTCATTACACATTCATTTGCTTCTTTACATTTGATATAAACTTTGGTCAAGTGGTATCAGGGCATTTGGGATAGCATCTCAACCATTAGACTGGTGTCATGTCTTACACCATAAATCTTTTATGAATTTGCAACATGATGACATCATAAATTATCATTTATTTTTCATTGTTTTTGTGTTTGCTCCCGATACTTCAACTAGAGGAGCAGCCCGTTGGTTCTGGGCTTAGACAGTAATTTAGACTTTGATAATGCGGTGTGGAGTCACTTAGAAATGTATTCGACCGGAGCTGCAAGTGCCGCCGGAGATATTCTACAACGACGAGGAAGCAAGTAAATATACATCCTCCTCTCGCATCATCGATATCCAGGTACATATATGTTTTTCACCTTTAAACAAGCATTCTTTTTTTTCTCTTTCCTGGATTTCAGCTCAAATCCTGCCACATTTATTCTGTTGAAAGGCTAAACTTTCTGAGAGTGCATTGGAGCTTCTCGCTTTGCCTGATGATGACGTTCCAAGATTACTCCTTGATATTGGTAATCCACATTTTCCCGTCCTGTGTGTGGGTGTGGGCTGGCCTCAATGAAGTTGTTGGAATTACCTCTACATTGTAAATTGTGTTTTCTCTTATTCGGTGATAATTCTTGGAAATAGATTCATGTGCAATTCCATGGGGTTTCAGTATGTTATACTATAGCAAAAAATATGGAATGGTTTAATATACCATAGGCGTGTTATTATACTATACTTAGTATAGTATAATATACTATGGTTTTAAAATATGACATATATTGATTATTCCTCCCTACCAGCGGAAGGGTTATGGTGGTACTCTTATTAAAGTGCTAAATAATATTGCAATTTCTGATGATGTTTATGACTTAACTATTGAAGAACCAGTGGAGTCTCTCCAACATGTTAGAACCTGCATTGATGTGCAGCGTTTGCTTGCTTTTGAGCCAATCCGTCAAGCACTTAATCCAGCTATCTATCTATTAAAGAATGAGAATCTATCAAAGAAAAGCAAGCCATGTAAATGTGGACCTCCTGCAAATATTATCGAAGATGTTAGAAAGAGTTTGAAAATCAACAAGAGACAGATGGTGCAATGCTGGGAGATAGTAATCTACGTCAGTTTAGATCAGACCGAGGAGAAATGCATGGATAACTACAAGACTATTATCTTGAATCGTGTGAAGGCAGATGTGTTGGGGAAAGAATCTGAAGGTGGGGCTGGGAATCGGTTTATTGATATACCAACTCAGTTTGATGGGGATATGTTGTGTGCCATGTTTAAATCCCGGGATGGTGGAGAGGGTAGTACGGTGGAGAAGGATGAGGAGAAGAAGGGCAACCAAGAGGAGCAGTTGAAGAATCTGGTGGATGAAAGGATGAAACAGATCAAATTAGTTGCGGAAAAGGCAAGTGTTGTGACTAGGTTGTGAAGAAGAGTTGTAGAGTGCCTACTAATGATATCAAGAGTAGAGTGTATCCAAAGCATCATTTCAAACATATTATTTGTTGCATTTTGAGATTTTCGATTTATTTTAGTTTCACTGGTTTAGACAAGATATAAATTTTATTGCTGCTTGTGTAAAATATTTTAAAAAAGTAAAATTGCCTCAACAGAGATGAGGATGCACAGCGAGACCTTTTCATAAGTAGATTTTGTTTGCAACTCCAATCTCTAGTTGAGGGGCTAATTTGCTTTAATGGATATGAATGACATGTAATCATCTCTTGTTTATGAGACAGCTAGTTTAATTTTTTTTTTTTAATGAACAACGCATGGTAAAATTTCATGTTATATGAATCAAATATATGATGAATGAGATAAAAATATCAAATTATAACGAACTATTCCTAGTGATATGTCGACAGGCGTCAGTGCGTCACGAGAGGAAGTCAGATCCCCTCCATTTCTTCTATTCAATATAGATTTCACTTATTATCATGGATATTCTTAAAAATAA
This sequence comes from Prunella vulgaris, assembly GCA_026898435.1. Classification (NCBI taxonomy): domain Eukaryota; kingdom Viridiplantae; phylum Streptophyta; class Magnoliopsida; order Lamiales; family Lamiaceae; genus Prunella; species Prunella vulgaris. The sequence goes on along the minus strand of JAPKLY010000021.1, from coordinate 2,302,273 downwards.
TTGAACAATTGAAAATAAATGATATAGAATGAGAGATACTATATAAGTAATGATAACACATTCTATCTTATATTAAATAGGATAATTTTTTTTATAAAAAATTCATCTAACTCTTCCCCCATTAGTTTCTTCAACTGATTCAGAAAAAAAAACTATGATTCTCAAGAATAAATCACACATAGATATAGTACGAGTTCGCTGCTCCTCCAAACAATCAGAAGCTTCATTATTACAATGAGAAAATTGAATAGTTTTATACAACTGATTCAGCAAAAAATTAGCAAGCTATATATGAAAATCATGCTTCTCTTATTTACCAGTGGTGTTGGTGTTGTGAGTACATTCCGTAGGGATGCCCTGAGGGAAGCAATTTGTATCGGTGCAGTAGTGATAAACCATGTAATTCTGTTGCACCCATTTTAGCCTGTCTTGGCTGGCTGAGTCAAGTTCTTGGGACAGTCATGGCTTGGCGGTAGGTTTGTCGGAACAAGAGGATGAGTTGTTAGATTTCCAGACACAAGCATTGGCTCTGAAACCTGTTAAGGAAGCTATGAATGGAGCTTCTGTCCAGTTTGTTTTGACGAGCCCTCCTCTCGTGGCCCAATCGTCTGCGTTCCAGAGACTAGAGTACACTCTCATTGCTTGGTTTTTTGGGAACGAAACGCCTTGTGTTTCCAGGTTCTTGAACCCTCTGATTGGAGTCCCATCCACGTAGAAGCTGTCACAAAAAACTTTTCCCTGTCTTCATGCTTGACAGACTTGTACTTGGTATCACCTCTGAAGCCATCTTTCACCTATCACAGGAAAGATCTTATTAGTGGAGAACGTACAAGCTTGACAACATACTACCATTTGTATTAGCACAAGCTAAACAAGTTTTGTAGAAAACCTGTACATCAAATAAATTTATATAAACATTACAATTTTCTCAATGGTGATAACGTTTGTTTAGCTGCATGATTCGTAGAGCTTAAATTAGACTTGGAAAAAACTTTTAAAAATCAAATCAACTTCAACATATGTATTAGCTATATATTCGGCTAGATTTCTCTGGTTGTATCTTAAATAACCAAAATTTTCCAGTGAAGAAAGAAAACAGTCCGATCTCCTCAGATAGTAGAGGTGCCAGCTAACATCAAATAGTATCTCAAGAGGAATTTGTATGTGGTACTATATCACATTTAGGACAGTTCAGAATCACAGTGGAAAAGGAAACAAAATGACCCATGAGGATTCCCGTGAAGATATATTAGCTTCAATAATTTTTCCCCTCAACAAATAGCTAAAGAAAATCATGAAGGACAAGAGAAAATTCTAAAACAAGAATTTAGTGAACAACTACATGAAAAATGAATAGAATTTAAAGGTCTTCACATTATCAATCACACTCAATATCAAGCTCAGCTTTGTCAATCAGAAATTACCAATCAACGAGCTAATTACTCGATACAACCTCTCACTGGACTACACTAATGCTAAGATCAAATCATCCAAAAGCAACTGAATGTCATAAAGGGGTGTTTCACTGATTCATTCTCTTTAGCTTCCAACTTCCACTACAAAAATTAACGCGGAATTGAACCATATCGAAAAACCTATATCTTAATTTCAAAAACTCTAGAATCAGTTGTAAACTGTGAAACCATATTATGTAAAGCAATCCCCTTAAGACACTTGATCTCTGGCATAGTACTTTAACTACATAATTCCGAATCCAAAAATTTAGACTAGCTACGACTCATTTCTCGTGTACAATACTCAAATCCACCTCAAAAGTCAAGTAAAATAGAGCAATTGTGCACAAAATCGAAAGAAAAAACTAACATTCTTTGATTCAAAGTATACCAAAATTCTTCTTTATGCTCACCTGAATTGATTTTGGACCGTACTTGAACATCACCCCATGGAATTGCCGCTTCTTGTTAATAGATCCACTGCCACCGACGCTATCGGCTGCGGCGGCCGATAAGTTGTTCGGCATCTTGGCGGATGCGGAGCGCCCGCGCACAATGCTGGAAACCCAAGAAGTGCCGGAGGGCGCCACCGTCGTAGAGATCGACGAGGGCGTGGAGAGAATTTTGGTATTCCGGTGACTTCTTCTATTCCGGGCATGGGCTTCATAAATCGGACGAGGTGTTGAATTCCTAGGCGGCCGTCGCCAGTGCCCCTCTCTTCACTCTCCTCACGTTGTCTCCCTCGTCCACTCGTCGGAGAAGAAGAAGAAGAAGAAGAAGAATAAGCGAATCGCATCTGCCATCGTCTTGCCCCAACCGCCCATCGCATCGCATCAGCCGTTCACTGCCACATGCCGGAAATGGCCCACCTTCACACCTGGGAGCTATGCTCGACGGAAACGTACCACACCCAGCGCCACCGGAGTCGCGCTATAAGCCTGCCTCCGTTTCAAACAAAGCAGGAGCCCTCGATTGGAATTTGAATTTTTGAAACCGTGCATTTAATGTATTCTGCTTCTCACGCCTGAGTTGTAATATCCAGCGGGTAATTGGCTTCAGTCTTCTATTGAACGCATCCAAACCCTATAATAATACAGGCATCTATTAGATTCTAGACTCACTTTATTATAGGATAATTAGTTGGATTTATCATCCCTAAACATAATAAGACACCTTTATTAGATAGAAATTTGACCTATTTGTGAGGTGTATTCTCACCATGACTAGATTGAGTTCTGTGTTGCATAGGTGCGGGGAGCGGGTGCGGGTGCGATAGGATACGGGTGCGGGGATTCTATTTTTTAAAATTTTCAGGGTGCGATACGGCAATGATACGTTTATATATTAATATTTTATTATATTGTACCTATAACATATTTACAGTTAATATAATAACAATCATTCAAATATCATCATTAATTTAATATAAGTCATCAACCTAAAACAAGTCTTGCAATTTAAGTCATTACATAACAAAGTCTAGATGAAATTCAAATACACATTACAAAGTTCAAATGTAATTCAAATAACACATAACATAATCAAGCTAATCGGATTATCAATTATCATTATTTGGTTCATCACCAAATAAAACAGCCTCCAACTCAGGTTCATCAAGAGATAGATTTGCAACTCCAAGAATTCCAACATCGTCCATGGCATCAAATGCATCCCCTGCCACATCCCACATCTTAGATTCTCCTTTCATATATTGGGGAGTCTTTCTTGATAGCAAACGAAGATTACTGTGTATATAGACCAAATCATTAGCACGTTCTGGAGTTATTTGGTTTCTCTTTGTAGAGTGAATGAATGAATAAGTACTCCAGTTCCTTTCACAGCAAGAAGAGGACGCAACTTGACCAAGTAATCTCACAGCAATGGGTCGAAGATGTGGAGCTCCTATACCATAAGCTACCCATCACTTCAGTGGATCCAACCTCGATCTATCTCGTATAGAATCTTCATCAGCAAACTCTTCAAAGCATCCAAAAAAGTTGGCAAACTCCAATGTCACTTTTGTACGTGTTTCCTCATCAGGAAAGAGACGTTTGATACAATTTTTTCTCATTTTAGAGACCTCAGGATCTTGATCTGGTGATGTAAGATGTGGATGCTCATTTTTCCAGTCCTCTGCGGTGCACCTACGAATAATTAGAATATTAGTTGTTTGTAAATATATAAAATTAAATATATAATATATAAAAAAATTACCTTGGATTCAACGAATGGGCCAAGCAATGTAAATGAGTGTTACTTTTATTCCACCTATCACCCAACACCTTGTGAACAACATTCCAAAATGTAGAATCTTCAACATCACTCTTCATTTCATGTTCAAAAATAACTCGTTTCACTTCAAATATCATGGTATCCCACATCTCATAGATCAAGTGAAGACAAGGCTTATCAGTATCACAACTTCTCAACATAGAATAAATTGGCTCAGTAAATTGCAAAATATAATCAACTGAATCCCACCAACTATCATCCAACAACTTCTCTTTCACAACTCTAGCCTTCTCAGTGTTATCCTCACGATACAGAGACCATCGTTCACTTATCACCATAGATTGCAATTGACATTTCACAGTTCTAAACCTTTTCAACATGATGATCATCGAAGCAAATCGAGTTTCAGCAACCACAAGCAATTTAAGTTTGGAAAACTCAGAGAACATGGCAAGTCTCATGGAATGATTCATAATGAAATTACGAATCATAACAGAGGTAGCAACAATCTCACTAATCCAATGACATTCCACATATGTGATCTCATTTGACTCTGTGTTTTTGGCAGCACAAATATTTTTCAAAGCAAGATTCAAAGTATGCACAACACAAGGAGTCCAAAATATACCCGGATATGCTTGCTCAACTAGCATTCCTGCAGCTTTACATACTGGGGCATTATCAGTAACAACTTGAACAACATTAGAAACTCCAATCTCCGAAATGACATCCTTAATTAAATTAGAGATGAAAAATTTATCTTTATACTCACCCTGACAATTAATTGAACGGATAAACATTGGCCCCCCCTCATTTATAGCCATAAAGTTAATTAAAGGTCTTCTCTGAGGATCCGTCCAACCATCACACACAATGCTCACACCCTTCGTCTTCCATGTACTTTTAGTAGGTTCAAGCAAATTTTGAATATTTGACCTCTCATTTTGCAACAATTTTGTTCTTAAAGCATTATAACCTGGAGGTGTATAACCTGAAATCTTACAATTTGCAGCCATACTAAAAGACTTGATGTAGTGTGGATTTTTAGCAAGGTTAAAAGGAAGACCAGCTGAGTAAAACATCCTTGCAATCTCACCATCTAAAATCTCTCAAGTTTGTGCACTAAATGCTTTTCCTAAAGGACCATCAACTTTTCTCTTTTTATTAAGATCGGGACCTTCAAACATAAATGAAGAGGGGTGTGTTTCATTTGTGGCTGCAGAAAAAGAACCAGGCGGATTACTACTAGAATGTGAGCTAGGCAAAGGAACATCTTTTGTTTTAGCATCTGTCAAACTAGCTGCCCTATTTTCAACTGTTGTCATTTCAAGTACATCGGAAACAGTGACCTTTTGACATACAGCAATTCCAGTTCCTGATCTTTTTAATAAATGATTCCTCAACCTTGAATAAGACCCAGTGTACAAACCACCACAATAAGAACACTTAAATTTTGAATTTCCACCCCCTTTACCAAGTTTTGTTTGCTTCACTACGTATTTCCACAAAGGCCAATTCTCATTAACATCGTTCATCTCTTTATCAATTGTATCATCATCACCATCAACATTAATAGAATTTGAAGAAGCCATCTAGACAAATTTCCTAAAAAATAATCAAAATATAAATCACATCAATACCATATCAATTATTAAGAAAAAGAATGTTCAGGGAATACCATATCAATTATACAGCTTAATAAAGAAATATTCCAAAATATTTTTAAAAAGTTCATAGCTTCACAATAACACAATCACGTAGCAATAATCAGTAGAAGGTAGCATCGATTATAAATTTATCACACATTAAGCAAGAAAAATAAGTAATTAGTAAGCCCTAATTTTTTTTCCCTAAAATGATTGAGGAAGAAAACACCTACCTGTTACTGTTAGTGCTTGTGCATCGTCCGTCGTTCCTCCACCGTGGTGTTCGGCCGTCGCTCCGTCGCCGATGGATGGAGCAGATTCGTCGATAATGGCGTGAAAGAAAAGGAAGAAAATGAAAGGAAGTAGGCTGTGAAACGGTGAAAGAAGAAAATGAAGAAAATGAAAGGAAGTAGGTTGTGTCCTGTGTGTAGGCTGTAGGGCATGCACTTGCAGGCTTTAGTTTTGACTTTTGATATTTTATTTTATTAATTAATAATATTAATTTAATTTTACTTTTTAAAAATTGCAAAAAAGCCCTAAATTTAATTTACTTTGCAAAATATACCCCGCCGCACCCTCGCGTATCGGATACGCCTACATAAACGTATCCGATACGCGAATCCAATTTTTTTTTTTAAATTTTTTTCAGGGATACGCCACATGGCGTATCCCGTGCGAATCCCATGCGAATCGCACCCGCACCCGCACCCGTTGCGTATCCGATACTGCATAGGTAGTTTTTTTGAAGAATCCGTGCATTAGAGATTGAGTTTTAATTGTTAGGAATAGACTTAGATTGTGGTTTTCCCTAGTCACATTGATTAACTTCCCAATATAAACATGAGTTACATCTAAAATTGAAAATCATCCAAATTATATTTTAATTTATTTACTTTTTAGCAAACAGCGACAATATCCTTTAAAAATAAAAAATACAAATCATTTTTTTTTTGAAATAATATTGTCATGGACTCTTTGTTCAAAGCCGATTTTCTTTAATCCGATGTAAAATATTTCTTATAGGTTTATCAAAATTCGACTTTAATATGAGTATCTTTTGGGTGCATCCAAGTACACTCAAATTTTGAATTTTAATTTTGCAGTCTTTTTCAGAATACATGGTCAGTGTTGTAAACATTGTCGCCACCACTGTTGTAGTTGAGATCTTCTTCAGAATACATGGTGGCCAGATTAGCCAAAAAGGGTGGGGGATCCGATTCTTGCAAACATATGCAGGGCTATTGCTGCTGATGAAAAGCATCATGAGAATGCATATACATTAAAATTATTGAAGAACATGTGAAGATTGAGTTCTGGACGAATTAAAAAATTCGACTTTGAAGAAAGCTTGGAAACATTGACCTTATTGGAAATCCATCCATCGGCTGTTGGAACCAAAAAAATTAGTCATGAAGAATCACAAACACATTTCACCTCTCGTAGATGGAGAGGAAGAAGCACAACAAAAAATATTACAGAAGCAGCACCCTCACAACCACTAGTTGTGAATATACATAACACGCACTTGAATTTTAAATTCAGTTTTGATTTTTTTAAATACATAGTTAGATGTTGCACTGTGTATTGGTTGACAATTGGAGTATTAGTGATTTATTCTTCGTGTATTACTAAATTATTTTTCAAGTATTGCTAATTGTTCTTTAGGTATTACTTAGATTTTAGAGGATTTTATGCTTTTCATTAATTTTTTTAAGCATTTTTTTATAATCTTTTGATGTTGCATCTTGAATAATTATTTTAAAGCACTATAAATTTGATTAGAAGTTTATAATCAAGAGCTATTATTTATTTTATTTGATATAATCGACTTGTTCTTAGAGTACTTGTGAGTTATTCTTGGGGTATTACTAAATTATTTTTTGGGTATTGTTAAATTATTTTTCATGTATTAGTAAATTGTTCTCCAGTTATTTTTAAGTTGTTTTGCGATATTAATTTAATAATGTTTGGGGTATTGCTAATATAGTATGAGGTATTCTCAGTTGTTTATCGGGTATTGCTAAGTTGTTCTTCGGGTATTAATGAATTATTTTTCAGACATTGTTAATTTGTTTTCTATAGTATAATCTATTAATGCATGTGATATTGTTGAATATTGTATGAGGTATTACTCAATTGTTTTTTTTAGTATTTTTAACTAATATCAATTTTAGGAACTATTTTAAAATTTTCCAAATATTTTTGATCGACAAATACACTTAACTAATGTATGACGATCTCACATCATATGGACAGCTGCAAATAAGTATAGAAAAACAAACGTCATTATTGAAGACTAATGAGTGAATAAATAATGAATTTAGCATTAAAAGGGAGAAAAAAAACGGTAATACCGGCATTCCGTTCCCATTAATATTCATTCTGGACAAGAAAAATTGTAATATTATTTTACTTAAATAGCAAGGGTATGTTTGGTTCGTAAGATAAAAGTATTATCCGTAAAAAATATGCATATTTTATACGAATAGATACTTTTATCTTACGAACCAAACATACCCTAAGTTTATTACACTTCAATGATTCATGGCCCTACAAATTTTAAGGGTGTGTTTTGAAGTTCTATACATTTAAAAAACGTAATACTCCTTCCGTCTCCCTATAAGTTGCTCGTTGCTTTTGGGCACACGGATTAAGGTAAAAGTGGAAAAGTATATGTGATATGATTGAAAAAGTATAAGTGATGTGACGGAGAAAAGTGAAAAAGTAAAGAAAATAGTATAAAAAATATTGAAAATAATACTCCTTCCGTCCATGAAAATTGGATTACCCTTGCTGTGCACGGTTATTAAAAAAAGTTGATGTTGATGTGTAAAAGTGAGTGTATTAGTATAAGAAAATATTTAATTATTAAAAAAGTACTTGATGTGATGTGTAAAAGTGAATATATGTGTATAAAAAATAAAAATAATGATTGTAAGTTTTCCATTTTAGGTAAGTAGATCATTTATTGTGGACGACCATTTAATGCAACGTGGACCATTTATCGTAGACGGATGGAGTAATAAATAAGTTAATAGTAGTTTCCAAAAAAAGTAAAAAACCAAATGAGCAACATATAGTGGAACAAACGAAAATGACAAAATGAGCAACTTATAGTGGGACGAATGGAGTACTAATTATGTTTTTATAGAAAAATCAAAATTAATGAATGTTTGTGAATCTTTAATTAAATTAAGAAATTGCCATATTTGCAAATAAAATAAAAAATCAATTTATTTAATAGTGGTGTCATTATTATATGAAGGTAACTTATGTTTTGTTCTCATAGAATTAATTTTAGAGATTACCGATCAAAAAGAAGAATTAATTTTAGAGAATTCAAAAGTAGGTGTCACTTGTTTTGCCAAAATTGGTTAAGTGTTTAAAAAATGGTAGCATATAATATAGAATTGATTATTTTAAAAAAAATCTTAAATTAAGTAGAGCTTGTAAACAATATCTCAAGGGAGTGTTTGTTTTAGGATATGTCTAATAATTGACCATATCAAATATATATTTTTATTTAATTCTTTTTCTCATATTAAATATATATTTTATTGGGTTTTTTTTACCTATAATAAATTTAAAAACGCATCGCCTGTGTTTGATTTAGAGTCATATATATCTTGTAAGTTATTTACATGTTGTGTTTGGATATAGTTAGAATAGAATGATAGTGAATATATATAATAATAGTATTTAATATAATTAAATTCACGTAAATTGGAAATTACACAAATTTTATCAAATATTTACTATGATTCATTAATTAGTTAATTTAGTTATTTGTACGAATAGAGTGCACTAGTTCTTTTATAGTTTTATCAAGTTATATTCTATTTTTTCAATAAATAGTTTGAATATTGATAACATTTTAATACGAGATAAAATATATTAAATTATGTTTATTTTGTTCTTCAGCCAATTGATATTATTTTTTATATAATATGAGATAATATATATGTAAGTGTCTCACAATTATTTACTTTAATTATATATATTTAAACTATTCTTTAAAGTGCAACACTTATGTAGAAATTTCTACCATAGAAAACGCGCAGGTTAACAATTCCCTCACAGCCTTGCAATTCCCTCACAGCCTTATATACTATATTCCCCAACCTCTCACCTTACATACTAAATTTCCCAATCACCCCACCCCCACCCCCCAACTCCACGCATACCTGCCTCCCCACACAAAGTAAAATCTAAAGTTTATTTTAATATTTTTTAATTATTATATTAATTAAAAAATATATTTTAATATTATGTTACAAATAAATATTTATAAATATAATAACACACATTTAATTTTACAGTAACACATATTTGCTCTAATAGTAATACACATTTGTCTCCCAATTTATGTTACAATATAGGTAAATGTGTATTACTGTAAGAATAAAATATATTTTTATAAAAATAAATATGTGTTTCTTAATTTATTCATCATCCATTTAAATGTAGGTACATTGTTTCATGTAATACATATGTTATTATATGAAAAAATAATTATTTCTATAAAAATAATTAAATATTTGTATATAATCAATATTTGTTCTTATAGTAACACACATTTTGCTCTTGCATTATGTGAAAAATTATTTATTCTATAAAAACAAATTAATATATGTAAAATAACAATATTTTATAAGATAGTAACACACATTTATTCTAATAGTAACACACATTTGTCTCCCAATTTGTGTTACCATATGAACAAATGTGTATTACTGTAAGGACAAAATTTATTTTTATGAGAACAAATATGTGTTTCTTAATTTATTCATCATCCCTTTAAATCTAGAAATATTATTTCATGTAATACATATGTTATTATATGAAAAAATAATTATATCTATAAAAATAAATAAATATTTGTGAATAATCAATATTTGTTCTTATAGTAACACACATTTTGCTCTTGCATTATGTGAAAAATTATTTATTCTATAAAAATAAATGAATATATGTAAAATAACAATATTTTATTAGATAGTAACACACATTTGCTCTAATAGTAACACACATTTGTCTCTCAATTTGTGTTACTATATGAGCAAATGTGTGTTATTATATGGTCAAAATATATTTTTATAAAAATAAATATGTTTCTTAATTTATTTATCATCTTATTAAATCTAGTTATATGTTTCATGTAATACATATATTATTATATGAAAAAAATAATTATTTCTATAAACATAAATAAATATTTTTGAATAATCAATATTTGGTCTTATAGTAACACACATTTTGCTCTTACATTATTTGAAAATTATTTATTCTATAAAATATATATATATATATAATAACAATATTTTATTAGATAGTAACACACATTTGCTTTAATAGTAACACATATTTGCTCTCTAGTTTGTGTTACTATATGGACAAATGTTTGTTACTATATGAGAAAATGTGTGTTACAGTAAGGACAAAATATATTTTTATAAGAATAAATATAAATTTTTAATTTAATCATCATCACTTTAAATTTAGGTATATTAATTTATGTAATAATTTTTTTTTTACTATTTTATATGTGTTATTATATATAAAAATAATTATTTTTATAAAAATAAATAAATATTTTTATAAGAATAAATATTCAAGTTATTATATTGATTCACAAAAAAAAATAAAAATTAAGTGAATAACTTTGGTATTTGCATGTGAATGTTGCAATCCAGGAGTGGGAGTATATGTTATATATTCAGCCGTGGGTATCACATGTGCGCAGCCGTGGGTATCAAATGCAATGCTTCTTTAAACTTATTTTTTATATACTAAAATTGGAGAAATGATATTAAAATGATAAAATAATTTGTCTTCTTTAAACTAATAAAATACTAAAATTTGTAAAATGATATTAATATTGAAAATACTAGTAATTAAAAATTTCTTTAATTCTACTTTATATCAAAATTAATAAATAAATATTTTTAAAATAATTCTTAAAAGAATTCATATTTTAGTTTTGCATATTATTTTATATATGAAATATGAATATGAAATAAAAGTAGTAAAAAAATAATAAATTCGATATGTAATGTGTTCAAAATAGATTTAAAGCGAAAATTTTATTGAATTTGAATTTATATGTGAAAAGTAAGTACTAAATAAAAAAAATTATAATCTTGATCATTGTCATTGATTACACGTACATTATGTATACTTCTATAAATTTATATTACTCCTTTCATTGAATAATATTATTTAAAATTTTAGTGCAACTAATTCACACCACACGTAATAACAGATTAATGTAACCCAATGCAAATGCTAAGGATAATCCTACACAATTATTTGTAAATACTATGATGAATAAACTGAATAAAAAATGTTAATATAAATGCACTTACATAATAACTGCAAAATCGAAAAAATAATAGAAAATATGTAGCAATTGAACAGAATAAGAGTTAATACCGGAGAAAAAGCCCGAATTTATACGGCCGATCAAATCATGGCCTCAACCTTGTATTTTCTTTTTTAGGTTAAACAAGTTACTCTTTTGATCCAGTTCAGTTTAACATCTCTAATAAGCACACAAATTTTTGATTTGACATATAGTTGAAATATATTACAAAAAAAATATATATATTATTAAACTAAAAATAGAAATTGAGGTGTGCCCCATATAAGATGGTGGCGTAATAAATAATTGTCATGCCTATTTTGTAAACTAGCTTAGTGAATATAAAGTACGTTGTTCAAATTTTTATACTCAAACTTAATTCTATTTAAAGTATGAATGGACTAAAAAAAGGTTACATCCAAAAGAAGTTGTTTTACTCGGTATTTTATTAACTACTACCTCTGTCCCAGGAAAATTTGCGGTACTTTTTTGGGCACATGTTTTAAGAAAAAGTGTAATGAGTAGAATGTGTATGGTGGATATTGTGAGGTGAAGATTTTAAAGGTGGAAATTTAAAGGAATATTTTCATTTTGGGAGTATGCAAACTTTTGTGGGACAAATTAAAAAGGAAAGTATGCAAACTTTTGTGGGACGGAGGTAGTAATTTCTTTAAATTTGGAGTATTAGTACCAACTCTCACCAATCATCTACAATAGAAAATTTGTGATTAAATTGGAGAAAAAGATTATAGCGGATGCAAATAGAATTAAATAAAATTAATAAGCACACACATAGAGTATTTTAGATAATGCCTATATGTTTCTAGGGAGTCTACTAGTTACATGTTTTTCTTGGAAATATGTGTTGGATTTTTTTGTTGGAGTGCTTTAGAGAACATCATTTAACCATTAGATCAAGGTCATCTTCACCTTCTATGATGACAAGAACTCTGCATATTAAGTGTTCCATAGACATCTTTTTCTTTCATATAATAAATAGGGTGATGAATGGGTTCTTTATGTTATATTCAAAAGTATAAACTTTTATAAGAAAAACAAAACATGTAAAATAAATAAATTTACCAATGTTTCAATCAAATCACATCAACTAAACACATTGGCATGAAGTACACTAAGATCATATGAAATACACTAGATCTCGACCGACAATGTTATGACTTTCAAAGTTCCAATTAAATTGGTTGAATCTGCCAATTTAGATTTAAAAATAATTTTCATAATATTCTAAATTCGGTCTAAATCTCTCTTCAAAATTTCAAATCCCTCTTTTTTTCACTATTTCATTTGTCGTCAAATGGGCTGAAGGGTCATTCATCAGTAACATATGAGATGCTATTGGTGCAAGTAGTCACCATCTCGAGGTTCTCTTAGCTAGTCCTCAGGCGGACCCCCGATTCACTAAATATGGGTAGTAAATTTTGTAAGTGTTAACAACTTCAGCAAAATACAATCGATTTGCCATAAAAATAATAATATGCGTAATAATTTCATATTTGTGCATCATAAAAATTATTTTACGGCTAATTTTGGAACAAATACAAAAAAAAATAAAAATTAAAAGTGATTACTTAGTTAAGTTACATATTATAGGTGTATAAAGATAATGGTAGTTATTTATTCAAGTCTTGTTGTGCTAGCTGATGAATTGTATTTTTTGTGATAGGCTGACCTCTTGGTGTGTGGTACTGTTAATACTCTACTTAATACATGAAAATGCTGGTTACATATTACTATTCAAACTAGTTTTTTGCCCGCGTAATGCACGGGGCTATTGTAATTTTTTTTTCTTATGTACATTAAATTTTGTGAATGCATATATTGTTTAATTTTTTTGGTTGCTTGTGATTTTTTTCTGTTTTTTTTTTTTTTGCGTACATTCAAGGGAAAAAAAATTCATGAATTTGATTATTGTGTAGAGATCTTTGGTAGCTCTAGTCGTTGGCTTTGTTCATTTGATTTGAGGTCATCCGGTATTGAGTTATATCTTTACAGTAGCATATTGAGGTCAATTTTATGAAAGCACATAATAGATTTAATGATTATATTAAGAGTTTTGATTTGCATAACGTATAATGTATGTGTCTCCTTGAAGAATCAAATGTATTTGCTTTATTTTTCAAACCAAATATTGTTAAGCTTCTTTTTTTAATAAAACATAATCATGATTTTTTTTTTGCAATTATATATCCAAATATGAGAAAAAAAAAATACTCAAATGAGTTAGGAGGTCACTGACTTGAATTTTTTTATGTATTCGGATAAATTAACATCAACAATTATATTGTGATAAGTCCTTTTTTCTAAAAAAAAATTTTAATAAAAGTGAACATTTCTTTGTTTTCCAAAATCAATTATATAAGTACCTGTAATATATTTCAAAATATACAAACTATACATATATATAATTATATTTGCAAAAGAGCTCAAATTTATTGTCAAAACTAACCATGTATTTAACTTCATCAACTCTAATGAAGTCGGGCTGCAGTTCTTTCCTTTCTCTTCGCTATTTTTGAACGCGTGTGGTTGACCTTGATATATAGTGACCTTTTTTTTTTTTTTATGATTGGGTTGCTAATCAAATCTCATAAGAAATTTTGGTGCATGAAGTTTGTTATGCACCTCTTGCTTTTTTAGATATGCATTGGCATATTGACATTGTATGAATCTATTCTAAACATATCACCTGGCCACCGGACTCCTCACTTGAGTGAGTGACCTGGGTTCGATTGCCTTTGGGTATGAATAGGAAGGAGATATAAGGTTGACTTGGAGATATGAGTGTATGGAGACTTGGTGTACTAACTTCTAACCACTAACATTTACCGATAAAAAAAAAAATCTTGTTTTCTTGTTAGGGCATCTGTGAGGCTTGGTTTGTGGGTCTTGTCAATATAAATGTTTTACACATCATATATAGGATTAATCCTTCTTAAGCTTCGTCAATTGCTTCACTGCATTGGTTCTTAATTTTTCGGCTAAAATTGCAGTGTAAACAAAATTTCAGTCAATAACTAAATTAAAGTCTTCAGTTTCCTTGAGCATCAATAAACATATGGCCCCGAGTCCTAAAAGACTTCTTAGAGTCTATTAACTATTGGATTCCAATCTTATAATCCTTGTATTATTCCCTTCTCTTGTAATCTCTGACATTGGCTTCTTCTTTTTCAATCTATACGCCTACAAAAGAAGCTACTGAATAACAAAAAACTTAAAGAATCTATTCTAACTTTAAAAAGTGTGAATATTTTAAGTAATTTGATAAAATTGAAAGAGCATACATATCTAGGTAGTCGTCCCATTTTAAGTTGGCTTGTAGAACATTCTATTTAGACCCATAATTCCCTCACCAAGAACAACCATATTGCCTTGAAAAGAACCTCTGCAGAAAAAAGAGAATTTTAAGAAAAAAGAAATAGATATTGTTCTCTGTCCATAAAACTTAGGTACATTTTTTTTAGCACGACATTTAATAAAAATTAGTATTATATTAAAAAGGTACATAAAGTAAGGAAAAGATTGTGGTGCCTTTATCCCCGCGGACAAATATTTTTGCAGCTTCTCAATGATCAATATTAAGCTTTTGATACGAAAATGTTTGTCAATATTATTAAAAAAATATTCATGATCCGTACATTGACAGGTAAAATAGTTCAAGTTACAACATAACTTAATTGTTGGTAAGCCGGTGTTCACAAATATGACTTTGACGCCATGCATTACCCGCCATTGTGATAGCTCCAGGATGGGATCACATGGCCTTTTGCTGGATAAGGTACAACTATCACATGTGGATTTCCCGTTCTTTTTTCTTTGTATACTCAAGCTTACATTTGCTTCTCTCTGTAGCTGTGATGAGGCTTCAATCTTATACAATGTAAACCCAATTTAAACACACCAGGCCACACACATTATTGTTCAGCTTCTTTATTGCGCCCACCTCTCCATCTGCTTCCACAACAAATTGATGCTCAAAATTGTCAGACCGAAGGTTGCGAAAGGTGCCTACCTCTCCCTCTCTCCCTTATCATTCAATTTCAGTAACTGACCAAAGTAGAACATATAGAGATTAATAGTTTTGAAAAGATAACTGCGAACACGTGTCAGCAAATGAAATGCCACTTGGCAGCATAGCATTTGTATACTATTTGCACCTACTCCAACTGAAGAAACACCATCAGCATCTTTTCATGTGGTCATGCCTCTATATCCTTCTACTTGTCCTTGCTGTCAAGTTTTAGCTACTATGAAGGACGTTGAGGCACATAAAAGAAAAGAATGACATAATATGAAACCAAAAGTGATTACCAGATATTATCTTATCGAATGGATTGCCAAGTTACAGTTTGCTTCATCAGTTGGCCCTTGCATCCTAAAGTTTCCTCTCAATATTGGAGTAATTTGAGAAGCACATAAACATACAATAATGAGAAATAAACCTCCAGAAGTGTGCACCATGACAACCATAGGATAACATTATAGCTTCAATGCATTCATCAATTTTATAATAATCTCCAACCTCAAGTGAGGAAACAATCAGAGTGCACATTTCTAAATACAGATAAATCCTGGCATTGGCAGGGCAAACTCTGCAGGCCCATTGCATATTATTATAACTAAAACTAAATCTGTGGAAAACCAGGCGCCGCCGCTGCGCAAAATCTGGCTGCCTATCTGAGCTATAGTCCCCTTGCGCGAGTGTGTTACCGCCACGTTCTTGCTCGCAGATGTTCAAGACTCAGGCCTCAAGCACCTAAAATTTTCTTTTCCATCAATTTGGTTGTAACAAACATACTCACCATCAAATTAGTAACTCAATATATGCACAAGTCCATTAACTTAAACATATTTAGTCATTAAGTTATCAATTGCCTAACTGAACAGCTAAATGGGTCGTTCAAGAATTGTAAGAACCAAATTGAGAAGCTTAATGTTTTGATGCAAAGTAAAAATGTACTGCCCAGAGAAATTACCATCATAGCAAAAACAAATTGAGTTTCAAAATCAATATTAGAGCAAACTTTCCTTCTAGCAGAAATTAGCGTTAGGAAAAAGACAGATGCTTATTAAAAATTCACACACACACACACACATCTAACCAATTGCTCAGCATATGAAAGCTTTTCAAAATTTCAGTTTGATTACAGAATTACATCAACCAAGGAGAGAACAATATATAATTTTTTCTGCACTTTGGAATGTATGAACTCTTATGAAGCCTCCAAGGCAAATAAACAGGAATCAATCAGCAAGAAAAGTAAACATTGGAATTTCAGGTGGAAACTCTTTGTCACAAATTTTTCGTGCTGAAACTTTTTGTTCTACTGAAGAATCGCCTTCCACATATTACAGTTAATAACAACAATTCCAATTAACCTTTAGGCAAGCTTAGTCTTCTCTATTTTTTTCTTTGAAAAAAATTAAGGGCCATGAATTCTTTTGTGGGAATTCTGCATGGTCGATCAACAAACAAACTTCTTCTTCTTTTTTGAGTTAGTCATATTTTTAAAGACCTCTTAATGAAACAAATTTTCTAGCTATAATGCAATAATTTCTACACACTCCCTTGTTTTTTCATAAATTAATTGGTATTTTATCCCCAATTTTTTTTCTAGACCAATTCTGCTTTGCATACCTCCACTTTTTTGTTTATGATGAATTTAGTAGTTCAATAATTACTATGAAATTGTGCATCAAAATTGTTATTTTACACAGTATTAGAGCTATTGTATATCTGAGGGTGATTTTTTGTGTTGCATGATACATAAGATTCTAGCTCAAGAATCAAGTCACATACATACGTTGTAGAAAAATTCCAAATTAATTTTGAAATATAACATACTCAATCCTTCACATAAATACATGTTGATATTTTTCTTTGGTTTGATTTTTTTGGGAGCCACATGATGTGGACACCTAGAATAACATAATGAGTTTTATGTTCCAATTGTAGTAACTGTGTTTAACAAATATTATTTTCAATCAAGAAATCTGTGGATAGATTGTGCAAGTTGTTATCGAATTTTTTAAAAGTTAATCTGCTACATACAAGCATATGCATTCGTAAGGTGTTGCATTCGCATTCTAATTGCATTAAAGTGAATTTGGATTGTCTTTAGCAATATGCACATCAGTTTTTAGATCAAACCAATCAGCACAGGTTTATAATTTTACATATTGCAAGAACTACTGCCCCGTTGTATAAGAAAAAACAGATTAAAATTATCACTTCTTGAAACTAAACCTTCATCCCTTGCAATTATCTAATAATATGTGAGGATCAATAAAATAATAATTTAATTTTGTTCCCTATAGTCTTAAAAGAAGTAAAAGTAGTGCATGCAAAAATCAAACAAATCATAAGAAACTCTGTGGTTCTCATTTAGTAGAAGAATGTATAATTATGTGTGATTTTCCTTCTGTTGAGCATGTCATTATTTACTTTTTCTTAACTAATTGATTAACACCTATTGTATATCCTTTTAACATTTCAACTCATTTTACAATGATTGTATGTTTTGGCAGGAATAATCATAATTTAGTGGGATAGATTATTTAGTCCCTTAAATAAAACACACCCTTAATAGATATGCTAGTTTAGTTCTTTACATCCATTGTACTATTAAAAAGAGAATCACTATCTACTATTAATTATGTTGTTTTTGTAGTTCAAATTGATTCTTGAATAATGATCTACTTCACTCTTGAAACTATCATCCTTATAAGGTAAAGGGCTCTATGCAAATCAAGTGGAGCAATCGAAACACTTATATTCTAAATGCAATACATAATTTTTCTTTCATAAAATCGATCTACTGGATTTCATGTCCAATCACTTCCATACACAAACTTTTGTATTTCAATTATCTCTTTTATGTTTGTATTCTTCTTCAAATTAATCCCGTCAAAAAGTGCATCTTTTAAATTTTCTTTTATCATGCTTGGTATTTATAAGTTTTGAAAGACATACGACTTTTCTGTAGTAGGACCAAATCTTATGGTAAATTTTATAATTAATCTTAATCTATTAAATCTCATCCATGTTATTATACTTAAAAAATAAAAAAGTTATCCATATTAATTGTTCTCCAGTAGTGAAATCGAAAAGAAGCTAAAAGACTGTGCACTGTGGGTGTTGTATTATTATGCCTGAGGAGAGAGATGCGACCTTTTAAAAAAAATTAAGGAATTTGTCAATTGCCAATGCATGAACATGCACAGAGAAGGACAAAGAACGAAGCTAAAAAAATGGCAAAAAGTACTAAGGGGTGTATCTTGATCCTCAATGCCGGGTAGATGTAAAATCTTCTTCCCTAAGGAAATCTTTCCCAGCTTCAAACAAAGTAACCCCAAATGTCCAATTGATGCTTCTAGAGCCCACATTTTTTATTTTTCAGTAATGTGCAATCCTTCTCTTAGGAGAAGAACAACATAAAGCGCCTTGAAGCAGTTCTCTTGTATAAAAACTTGTGCAGGAACACTGTTTTAAGCAATAAGCAAAATACAATTGAATACACATCATAGTTTTCAAGCAACTATGTGAAACTGCCGGCATAATAGAGTTCCTTTCTATCACGGCAGCATTATCAATTAGCTTTTGTGTGTTTGACATCTAAAGTGAAGTTGTTAAGAAAATCATGATTTGACAATTTGATTATAAGTTCACAACAAATTAAACAAACACGCGTACAAATATGGGTTTTGAATATTATTGATTTCTGGAGGTAGTCTTGTTTGTAAATAGAATTTATTGCATTGCATATGAATGATATTGTAAAATCAAAATTCCTCCAGTATGTTTCCTAAATCCATCGAAACAACCTTTTCACCAATAGAAAGACAGAGAGAAATAAATTGTCGAATTTGGAGAACAGAAAAATATCAAATTTCTTGCTTCTAGATTCAACTATCATATTCATCTCTTCAAAAGAAAAGTCATTCTTCACTGGTTGTGTAAACATTTTTATTTGTTTCAATCACAAACCATGGCTTCCTAGACTGCCTTAAAGCAATAGGAAAACAGTAGAAACAAAATTAAATAAGCAACTTTTTTGGACAAAATTTTTCTTTATTTTCGCTTGAAAAGAAGAAAGTGTGAAGAAATTGAGCTTGGTTATCTTGTGAGATCATTGTCCAGCTCCAGATTAGAAATGTTTAAAAGAATTTTAAAGCCAGAATTTAACCTCATTGTCTTCAGCACTGCAATTAGCGTTATACTCTAGCAGTGTCTTTAACAGTCGAGCAGTCTTCACCTCGAAGCGAATGCCAGACAGCAAGGTGTAAAGGAGTCATCCCATTCCGTTAGAAAGATCCCACAAATGAAATGAGGTCAGAAAATATTTGAGAAAATATAGGGTTGAAAAGGATGAAAAAACTAATGAAGCCAATATCTCACATTTGCTTTGGCCTCAACATAAGCTCCAAGAGCTAAAAGCAACTTTGCAGCTTCAGTACTCCCATTGCTGCCATATGCAACGGAGTTTCTCCATCCTGTCAGTAGATAAAATGCTGAGATCTTGAATAAATTTAAAACACAATACTGATTATTAAAAACAGAAACTTAACATACCAAGTTCTTGGCCTCCAATTCCACTCTTTCAAGTTCTCGTCAATCAAGAAGAAACTTCACAATCTCAATGTTATTGTAACCAGCAGAAACATGACGGAGAGTCTGTACCATCTAATATATGCAAGAAATTTGAACAAAAAATTATTGAGAGAACTAATTAACAAATGTGGTCTCCTTGTGCTTGAAAGATGAAACAACGGCAACATATTTATATAGTTGCATCTGTAAACACATACTTTGGCTGCAAACCTCAAAGACTCATATCATTGATATCTCACGATAATTTTCCTCGGAACTTACAGGATAGGAGAAATTTCACACCCATGGCCACAGTGTGCCTTGCGCCTCCTAGATCTATTTACAAAAGCTGTCATAGTGCAGCAAACTTTAGATTTGAAGGCAAGGAAGATATGAATACTTATCCCAAACTTTAGATTAGTCATAAATTTTATAACAACATTTGATCAATGAGTTTCCATCAGCACATTACCTGATCATGTATCCCTTTTCAAAAAGTGTGTAGTGATTCACCAACAGTGCAAAAGCTTGCGTAAATGCTACATTTAATAACAAAAACCCATAATTTGAAAATCAAACATTGACTCAAGAACTCTAATCCTCGAATTTGGAATAACCATTCTCTGATTAAAATAAAAAACAAACTAAGATGAAAAGAAAATTGAATCTATGACTTCTAACAATAAAAATAAATGTGTATATCATATTTTCCCTGACTATAAGACTATCACAGAGCACACTCAAAAAGACAACTACTGCATTCTATTCTACTGTTCACATTCTAAACTCTTACCTTTAAAGCTCAAAGATGGCATAAAATCAAATAACACATCCAATTAATTCGTAATTGATAAAGTGAGAGAAAACTGTAAATTTGCCGTTATAGAACTTCTCCTTGAAGTGGTTGACGACGTGTTCGCGAGAGGCCATACGGGATGGAATGAGAACTTTTGACCAGAAATTTGCCCACTGTGGATAGCTTTCGTAGTTGTATGTAAAATATCCTACCGTGCCGCCGCAATCTGCTTTATTTTCTGCAGATCTAGAATCTCTCAACGTCAAAGAGAGGACTTACAGTTTACATTGTGTTTGTTGCAACAGTGTGGTTGGCTTAATTAGAATTATACAGAGTTATCAAAAATCAAATAATTATTTACAAAATTGTTCCTCCTCTGCTGTATATCGGACTGGAAATCAAAAAACACAGCTGGTAAAAAAAAGAGATAAGGTGTTTTGAAACAGCCGACGATGTTGGTTGCGACGTACTTTTCCAGTAAAGCTTCCTTCAGAGTAGATAAAACGCTAAACACGAAAGACATATGGTGTTGTAGTAGCAGAATTGGAACCAATAATTAATGATAGTATTACATGGTGAATATTAGAGATTCATCGTCCTCACCCAACAACATCGCGTCTATGAAAGCTGTTGGAATAACTTTTGTAGGATCTACATTTCTAGCCTTTACCATAACAACTTAATCTTTGTCAAAAAAGGAACAACTAAATTGAGATAACCATAATATTATTAACTATAAAATCCCAAATGACATTAACAATGCCCCAAAAGGTGTAAAAATAACAATAATTGATACCAATGCAACCTTCTTCTCTTTCTCCGAAGTTTCTGTCCGTACTTAAAGATGCATCTAATAAATCTGAAAATATAGTTGAAATGTAGTAGAATTGCATAATTTAATTATTCAGTAATTTTAAGAAGCAATGACAGTAAAAGAGGGGGGGGGGGGGCCAATGGCATGTATTTAAAAAAAAAGGATTTCAATTAGACAGAATTGCACAATTACTTTTGAAGTTTTCATTAGGGCGTCTCCAACCTTGCGCTCAGCGCCAGGGTGGAGACGCCTTTTTTACTCCAATGCTGCTTCATCTTTTGCGCCAGATCAAAGTGGGTGAACAGTGTCGCGCTCATTTGAGCGCGCACTGTTCACGACGCCAGATTTTTTTTATATTTTATTTAAGTTATACTTTATATGTTTTTATGTTTAATTTGTGATACTTTTAGATTTAAATTGTGATACTTTTAAATTAAAATTGCTATACTTTTATTTAATAATTAAATTATAATATTTTTAGGATGAATAATTAATTAATTATAATATTCTTAAATTGAAAAATTAAATTGTAATATTTAATAGTTGAATAATTAAATGTAATTTTTGTTTAAATCATAAATAATATAATACAATAGTTTAATGCACTGATTGATCATATGTGGGAGGAATATTCTAATTTCGAGAGCTAGACTACTATTATTGATGTTATGGGTTTTCTTTATTTTGTGTGCATTTTTTGTGATGTGTTTATTTGTGTTTTCTATTATGTATGATTTTATAATTGTATTATCATTGTATTATCATTTGTATTATGAATTTTAAATTAATATGTATGATTGTATGATGTTATTAAATTTAATTTTATTCTCTAATTTTTATTTTATAATTAATAAATTATTTTTAAATTAAAAAATAATTTATATTATTTGAAAATTAATAGTATAAAATAATATTAAAATTATGTAATTATTAAATTTAAATTAATATAAAAAGAATATAATAAATAATAAGAAAATATATGTAGCGCAGAATGTAGCGCAGAATGTAGCGCGAACTGTTGGAGATGAATTACAAATTCTGCGCTAGAGTAGCGCGAACCATTGGAGATGCCCTTAGGATTTTGCGTACGGTTATGATAACATCCTTTGTAGTAAAGAGAGAGGAGGAGGCACGTACCTGGTGGGAGAGTAGAGGAGACCGGACGACTCGACGATGCGGGAAACGACGACAATGGAGAAGGGGAGGGAGCATGTCTCTTCTTCTCACAATTGGTGAGTGAAACGATTCTGATTCTAATTCAAATCCAACAAAAAAAGGGTATCTAGAAAGGGTTTTATAATAAAAGTAAAATTGTATGTAATTCATATGTACCTAGACTTTTTCAATGGCGGAGCGGAAGTCCACATTATGTCTAACAGGTTTGAGATGCGAAGCAACACCACCGATAGCGGGTATCTTCTCCAGCGGCTCCACCAGCTTCGACCATGTCGGTTCCAGTTCCTCCATATCATATTCTTTAGTTCCCCCAATCCAATCGCATTTTACACACATAAATTTAATTCAAACCAATCAGAAAACTCAATTAAACACATAACGGATTCCAGAATTGGATCCAGGGTTGCCACAAAAGTAACATTGGCGCAATGTAAATCAGGAACAGTCAGGGATATGGAGATTCACTGGAGAATGTGGATGAAAAGGCATAATCCAACAATGGAATTTAAGAGATTGCGGGACATCGACACGAAATAGCAAGCGATTTCACTGGAAATTCATATATATATTTTTTGGAATGGAGGAGAACAGAGGCTGCAACACAGAATGCATTTCTCCAATTAATAATTAATTAAAGACTACGTGAGAGTCGAGAGGTAGAGATGCATTTAAAGTGACGCAGAGGAAGGAGAGATTTCTTTCGCTCCATCTTCTTCGACGTGCGGGGAGTTTTTTGGGCGGTTTTTTGTGTTTCCTAATTAAGAATTAGGCTCATTTACTTTAATCAATTAACACACACGTTTAGAAAAAAAATCAAAATGAAAAAATAAAAATGACACATGGTAGAAGAAGAAGGCTTCAAATCGGACACGTGGCACAATATGGAGTATGGAACTTCTCCTTTTATAGTATAAGATACTTGTCGTTTGCTTTAAGATTCAATAATTACCTTTATTTTTAAATATAATAAACTGAAAAATATTTAAAATAGAGTAGGTTTTTTGTGAACTCGAGTTCACATAGACTCGTATCATTGTTATGCATAAATATTATCACTGTTATGTGTAAGCACTATGATTATTGATTAGTGTGATTTTTGCTTGAAATTTGTGTGCTTTAAGTGCCTAATTTGATGAGATTTTTTGCATTTAGTCACATTAATTAGATCATTTGTGCTTAATTGTTGAGAAAAATGTTTACCATTTATTTTGTGAAAAATTGTGATTTATTGTGTAAAATACCTCTCAAATTAATGAAATTGATAAGGTTGGAAAAGAAAGGATTGGGCACTAATTTTATTAATCATTTTCGGGCCATTCATTTTAATTGAAATCAAGTTTTCAAAGCCCACTTTTTATTTTAAGATAGAAATGCATTAAATGAATTTAATAGTGGCCCCACATTTATGTTTTGAAAATGTTTACAGGAGGAAACGTGCCCATTTCCTAGCCAACTACCTCCATCAACCCTTTGACCAAAATTCTTGCAGCCTTATTCAATTGAGGAAGAAAGAGAAAGCACATCCCCTGCTCTTGCCCACAACTCGCCGAGGATTCGTCGGAGAAGAAGCAGTCCACGCCATAGCCGGAAATCGCTGAACCCACGCATGCCAGAAACTCCCATTGTGCCAATTGCGCCGGAAATTCAGCAGCACACATCTGCAAGCCCTGCAGCCGCCTTGTCCACACCTTGCCGGAAAAATTGACGAAGCCCAGCCTCACGTTCTGTATCCAGCCGGAAGCAGCCTCGCACCACTGTTTTTGCTGAAGAAGACGTCGCCAACAGCCCAAATCTTACGCCGGAGTCGCGCCTCGACGCCTCACCGCCAATCGAAGCTGGAATGTCGCCGGAAATGCAGCCCATCTCCCAACAGCCCTGTTTCTCGCCGAAATCGAAGGTAAACGTGTTTGTTTTGAAATGTCGCTGAAAGGGGAGAGTTGCTATTCCATTGTTAAAGAATCGTGTTTTGTGCTCGTGCAACCTTGCTCGATCGAGTTGCCTAAGGGCAACTCCAACCGTTCGCGCTAGAGTAGCGCGAAGTTCGCGCTACTCTAGCGCGACACCTGTAGTTCATCTCCAACCGTTCGCGCTACATTCTGCGCTACATATATTTTCTTATTTTTTATTATATTTTTTTTATATTAATTTGAATTTAATAATTACATAATTTTATACAATTAATTTTCAAATAATATAAATTATTTTTTAATTTAAAAATAATTTACTAATTATAGAATAAAAATTATAAAATAAAATTAAATTTAATAACATCATACAATCATACATATTAATTTAATTATTCAACTACAAAATATTACAATTTAATTGTTCAATTTAAGAATATTACAATTAATTAATTATTCATCCTAAAAATATTATAATTTAATTGTTAAATAAAAATATCACAATTTTAATCTAAAGGTATCACAATTTAAACTTAAAAGTATCACATTTAAATCCAAAAGTATATAAAATATAAACTTAAAAAAAAAAAAAAAAAACATCAGCGCCGTGAACAGTGCGCGCTCAAATGAGCGCGACACTGTTCACTTACTCGGATGTGGCGCTAGAGATGGCGCTGGCTTGGAGGACAAAAGGCGTCTCCACCCTGGCGCTGAGCGCAGGGTTGGAGACGCTCTAAAGGATTTTACGAAGCCAAAACTTCTTGGATCGTGCTCGATCAACTCTTGCTCGAGTAGCGCTGCACGATCGAGCTTCCTTCAATTCAAAGTTGTCACAACAATTTTAAAAATTGTGCTCGATCAAAAGCTCCTAGTGCAAGTCTGCTCGATCGAGCACAACAACAAAAGTCAGAATATAATTGGATGAATCAGCCACGTGGGTGAGGAATTAGATGGGCCAAATGTTTTAGGCCCATTTCTGAGTTAAAATAAAAGGAGCAGACGGCATCAAGAAGGGACACACGCCCTACTCCGTTGGGGAGAAATCCTCTCTCACCACTCCTCACACACACTCACACATTTAGTTAGGATTTATGCTTTCTTAGTTAGATTTTTAATTTTAATTGAAGATGTTGTTGGAGATTGAAGTTGTATGCACTCCTATTAGGTGATTTGTACCATTTATTTAATTTTGCTAGTTTTATATTAATGTTTATGAATTATTGTCTTTATTTTGTTTTGGGTTTGCTAGAGATGTTGATTGTTGACTAGATTTTTAGTGTTTGGAATTATGTGGGTGATTGGTTAGTGGGTTGATTTTGTGAATTTATCCTAATTGAAGGTTGAATGATTAGTTTAATGGGGTTTATTTGATCAATTGCTAATTGTGCTCTTTTAATTCATTTGGGTAAATTATTTGTCGCAACGAGAGTTGGATAGACACGTTTATTTCATATGGGTGTGGGTTCGATTTTGTGATTTGAGTTAATATTGGGTTATCGCAACTAGAGTTGGGTAATTTCATTAGAAAATCCATTAATCTACATTAATTGCTTGAATTAACCTTTAGGTGATTAGTGAGGGGACCAAAGGTGGGGCATCTTAGTATACGAGTGAAAAAGCACGATAGGATTTTTTTTAGCCTTGTGTGATTACCCGGGTGGGAAAGGGTGAACTATTCCTATAACAATCTACATGCTTAATTGACGCGTTATTCCTATGCTTATCCAGTACGGTTTAATGTGTATTAATCGTGATTGCTCCTATTTTTGACCGACAAAAGGGATAAATGAACTTGTCGAACCGTTAATTGATTACCCCATAATAAAGAACACACGAACACATTTTTCTCGTATTTGTTATCTTAGTTGATCTATTTAGTTCTTTGCTGTTTTAGTGTCTTATTTCGTGAATTTCTTAGTTCTAGTTTAATTTCTTTGTTCTAGTTAATTATTGTCATTTAATTTTTGTATTTTAGTTTAATTGGAATCAAGATCGTCAACACTACAATCAAGCGCCGACACATAGTATTAGGGCTACACTTGCCACTAATCCCATGGGATTGATAATTTAACCGGGCACTTACCTTTATTGCACGAACTTCTTACACTTGGGAAGTAAGTGCTGTAAAACACGTGTCAATTATTATAGAAATATACTTAATTTTTTAACAGTGATAATATATATGCATAATAGTGATAATTGAAAATCCGAGTTCCCAGTGAACTCGAGTTCATACAAGTTTTTGTCTTTATAATATGAATTTGAAACAAGAGGAAGATAAGGAGAAGGTGATTTGGGAATACAACATGAGTTATTGCAAAAGAGAGAACAATTCTTGGCCACAAAAATTTGTGTGCGCACTTAGCACATACTATGTACTTGAATTTTAAGTTCAATTTAAATTTAAATTTTGATTTTTCAAAAAATATAGTACATGTCACACTATGTATTTTTTTTGGCAATATGAGTATTGATAACTTGTTTTTCAGATATTATTAAATTGTTCATCGGTCATTGCTAAGTTATTTTTCAAGTATTAGTAAATTATTCTTCATGTATTATTTAAATTTGAGAATGTTTCATGTTTTAATTCTTGGGGTATTACTAAGTTGTTCTTCAGGTATTACTATATTGTTCTTTGGGTATTTCTAAATTGTTCTTGCATTATAATTTATTAATGCTTGAGATATTGTTGAATATAGTATGTGATATTACTCAATCTTTTTTTGGGTATTGCTAAATTGTCATTCAGGTACTAGTAAACTGTTCTTTAGAAATTGCTAAGTTATTCTTGCATTATAACTTATTAATGTTTGGGGTATTGTTGAATATAGTATGGAGTACTACTCAATTATTCTTTTGGTATTGTTAAGTTGTCTTCATGTATTAGTGAATTATTCTTCATGTATTGCTAAACTATTTTTAAAGTATAATTTATTAATACTTATAATATTGTTGAATATAATTTAAAGTATTACTCAATTATTCTTTAAATCTTAATAAATTATTCTTTAAATATTGCTTATTTACTAATTTATATATTTAAATCAAATTTTCGTCTCTTGAGGTTGGCAGAGCAGTCATATGCCTTAATTATAGGGATGGCAATGGGGCGGGTTCAAATTCGGACCCGCCACGAATCCGACCCGTACGGGCCGGGTAAAAATTCGGTCACACGGGTCGCGGGGGCGGGTTTGAACCCGTTTGACCAAAAATCCGCCGGATTTGGGACGGGTCTTGGTATTAGGTGGACCCACCCCGAACCCGCCCCGTATATATGTATATACATATTAATTAAATATATATAGTTAAATAAATATATTATATTATATATGTATAATTAAATATATAAAAATTAGGTTATTAACATATTCATTAAATTATTAGATTAGATATGTTCATAAAGTCACGAGCAAAAGTTGTACAAATTAGGGTTTATTGATTTTTTTTATTATTTTAATTTCAATGAATAATATATGTGTGATTTTAAATATTTTGATTTAATATGTTGAAACTTGAAATGAATCATTTGCATATTTATTATTTTTTAAATCATTCATATGCATATTGATATTATATTTTAAATTTTAATATATTTTGTGTAATGCATTTGATATGTATGATAAAAATAAAATAAAATAAAAAGTATGCGGGTAGGCGGGTCGGGCAGGTAAAACCCGCCGAGTTTACAGGACGGGGCGGGTCTTGGGTCCAAAAAAATTTTGGCGGGGCGGATCCTGAGACAGGCCAAACCCGTCGCAAACCAGACCCGTTGTCATCCCTACTTAATTCTTGGCTAAATTCTTGTGGCCATGCATTTAATTAGATTATTTATTTCATTGTTCCACCTCCCCATAATCAAATCACTAAAATAAAGTCCATGGTTTAAAAAATTTATACTCACCAGCCACCCCTTGCTGCCTCAATCTCATTCCTAAAAAGTTTGTGGGACCGGAGGCAACGATACTTGGTCAAAATTAATTTTGAAATTCAACTTCATGATACTTAAAAAAAAAGAAAAAAAACATTTTTGGCTTGTTAACCACTTAGAAGTTTGAACAATACATTGGTAATGATTGATTTATTTAAATACTTTATCAATAAAATTAGCATTAACATTTTTTGGTATTAAAAAATACATTTATAATCGAATGATATTTGATTATAATATGATAAAATAAATGCTTGTTTGGCAATTTTAAAAAATTATACCTTTAGTTGGGAATTATTTTCATATATAAAAGAATACAAAAAATAAGAAAGTTGAGTAATAAATAAAGTTTTAAAGTGTAATTTCATAAAATTTTATGAATAAATAAATCAATAAATTTGATTGTATTAAGTGTGGATCTAAAGTAATACTTTATGTAAAATTGTGAATATTTTGAGGGGAAGCTTATAGAGATTTTCTGTTTTAACAAAGAAGTTATTTTAAGATAGTAAAAAATAGTTTGAAAGTATAAAGTAACTTTTAATAGTCCATAAAAAGAAAAAAGAAATCAATCATAACTTTAATTCCTTAATTTTTAGATATAAAATCTTAATTCATAAAATCATTCTCGGTGTCCAATAACCTAATTTTTACTTTCATTTCATTCCATTATAATATTATTATATATTTCAACAACATGAATACGTCATATGCTTAGGTGGTGGTATTGGAACATATACTGCACTACCGAATGTACGCAGATGGGAAATTTTAGGTTCATTTCCAATCACGAGTTGAATAGGGGAATATTCATGATATGCAGTTGATCGGAATTGGATTAGTGATGATGCATGTAAGATTGCATGCCCCCAACATGAAACAGGTAAGTTCGTTTTGTGTAGTAGTGGTCTAGCGATTAATTTAAGACGTTTAATTAATGATTCAGCTAGACCATTTTGAGTATGAACATGAGGGACCGAATGCTCCACTTTGATTCCCAGTGCCATGCAAAAATCATCGAATGCCTTAGAGGTGAATTCACCGGCATTATCCATACGAATGGATTTAATAGGATGATCTGGGAATTGAGATCTCAACAGGATGATCTGTGCAATAAGCTTTGCAAAAGCAGTATTGCGTGTGGATAGCATGGTTACATAAGTCCACCGAGTGGATGCATCTATTAGGACCATAAAGTACTGAAATGGTCCAGATGCTGGGTGTATTGGTCCACAAATATCTCCTTGAATCCTTTCAAGGAATTTAGGAGATTCAGTTCTTACTTTACTACTAGAAGGACGAATTATTAGCTTACCCTTTGTGCAAGCATCACATATGTATTCATTAACAGAAGGGATTCTGTTGTGTGTTATGTTATGGCCTGATGAATTACATAGAATCCGACGCATCATAGTTTGTCCTGGATGTCCTAACCGCTCATGCCATAGTTTGAAAGAGTTTGGATCATTAAATTTTAGATTAAGAGCTATATGGAGATTTGAGGGTCTGATGTATGTGTAATACAAGCCAGACGAGAAAGATGGAAGTTTTTCGACGATGTGTTTACGATAATTTAAATAGTGAGTCATCAACAGATATTCACTATTGTCCTCAGTATTTGTTTCAATGTGATAGTCATTCTGTCGAATGTCTTTGAAACTGAGGAGGGTACGCTTTGATTGTGGATACAATAAAGCATTTTCGATTATCAGCTCGGTACCCATAGGTAGAATGATCGAGGCTCTTCCGGAGCCAACGATTTGTATGTCATCGTCGGAAATAGTAGTCACACTTCCTTTCTTTTCGGTTAATGTTTGGAAAAATTGTCTGTCTTTTAAGATAGTATGTGTAGTAGCACTATCTACTAAGCACAACACATTAATCTCCATAAGCACTTAAGTGTATGTTTGGTTACGTTTAGATATGAGGAATGCTAAGGAGAGCCAAGATTACAGACGCTGATTGATCAGCCGCACAAGGGATCACTTAGGTCCTACTTTATCAAGAACGTATTAAATTATTTTTGTAGACAATAGTGATCGACAATTGGATTTGACTGTAAAAATAAAGCATCGATAAGCATTCATAAATGGAATCCATAAAAGTATCATGCAACATAGTCAAGATGAAAGCCAGTCAAACATGCTGGTCCAACCAAGTAGCAAATAGTATCAAATAGTCTAATAGATAAAGCAAGTAAACAGCAAGTTGATGTCGATCACTCATTGTCTCCAAAGGCGTCTACAGTCATTGTATCACCCACTAAGAGGTCATCCTTCTCCATATCAAAGCCTGCATCTGGCAGGTTGGTGTGGTGTGATTCACCTTTAGAAGCTTTTCCCTTTTTGTCTTTAAGCATGCGTTGATATAGCTCCACTAGATGTTTTGGAGTTCGACACTGGCGAGACCAATGGTCGTCGCATCCACACTTGTGACAGAGTTGTTTGTTCTGTGTACCTGAGCTCGATGGTTTGTCTTGAGGTGCATTCTTTTCAGTTGCACTAGATTGTGCATTGTTGCGACCTCTACCTCTTCCCCTACCACGGCCTCGACTTCGGGTCGATCCGCGTCCCCCACTTGCCTCATTTCCTTTCCCACGTGTACGGCCTCTAGAGTTCCTCCGAGTAGCATGTGCTTCAGGCACAGCTTGTGAGCCAACCGGTCTAGTATTGTGATTTTTCATCAACAATTGGTTGTGCTTTTCTGCAACTAGAAGTGCAGAAATGAGGTCGGAGTGTGTTTGATACTCTTTGGCCCTGTACTGCTGCTGGAGTACAAGATTACTAGCATGGAATGTGGAAAGAGTTTTCTCGATCAACTGATCATCAGGGATCGGTTCACCGCACAGCTTGAGCTGTGAAAGTATGCGATGTAGGGCGGAGTTGTACTCCGTCACAGACTTGAAGTCTTGGAAACGAAGTGTTGTCCAAGCATGTCTGGCTTCGGGGAGGATCACATTTTGTTGTTGTTGGAATCGATCCTAGAGGGATTTCCACAACATTGATGGATCTTTTTCAGTGAGGTATTCATTCTTAAGATCTTTGTGAAGATGATGTCTTAAGAAGATAAGAGCTTGTGCCTTTTGGGCAGTAGTGGATTTCCACCCTTGAGTGGTGGTGTCGGATAAGTCTTTTGAAGCTAAGTGGATTTCAATGTCTAAAGCCCATGTCAAGTAATTGTGGCCATCTAGTGCCAGTTCATCAAATTCACGTTTGATGATGTTTGACATTTTTGTTGCTACAAGGAAAAGAATTAATAAATTTAGAATTTATTATTGTGTTGTAGCAATTAAAAAATAGGGGTTAAGATCCAATGCAATGACTAATTAATAAAAGGGGTGTATTTGATGAAGGATTTGGTGTATGACTTGTGAGACATTTATTAATGAGACTTTAACCCAAAAATAATTATTGGATAAGACCTTTAAAATATTTTTTGATGATTTGGGCTTCATAATTCCATTATGAATTTTTATTAATGGGACAACGGGCCCAAAAATAATTGTTAGGATCCAAATTAATTAGGATCAACTAAATAAAATGCCCAATCAATTAATTAAAAAAAATTGGCCTAAGGAATTATTTAATTAATATTAATATTAATTAATTAATTTTTTTTGTATTAAAGGGCATCTGCCCATATTGAGACAAAAGGCGAAGGTTTAGTAACCAGGCCCAATTCCGAAAATAACAAGGGAGGCCCATGAAAATTTTAAAACATGCCCAAATAATTAATCAGGCCCATTTCTAACAAAATGGCCCAGATACAGTCGGAGGGTTTCGGTTCTTAAGAAGGTAAAGAACCAGACTTGGTCTAATGCCGATTTTTTCGGGGTTGTTCGCGAGAAAATTGCGTTCGTGGATCGCACAAATTAAGCATCGCCGTCAACGTTTGGCGACCGTCGGCGTACAAGCGCCGTCGCGGCGGAACAGGGATGCCGCCGCGAGCAGTGGGCGACGCATCTCAGACGCCGTACCGTCGCAGCGCAAGGGCGTATCGCCGTCGTCGCGCAGCCGCTTCAGGGGCCGTCGCAGAAACAGAAGCGTGGTGTCACAGGGGCCCGCCGCCATCGCGCGCAGGGGCTCTCCGCCGTCTCGCGCAGGCAGCCGTCATGACGGTTTAGGGGCGTCGTCTGACGCCGTCGCTCATACCCGGAGGTGCCGTCACGCTCAAAGGCGGAGGCTCCGTCGCGTCGCCGTTCGCAGTCGCACGGCTATCGCGTCGTGGGTCCACTTCAGGGGACGCCACGGTTCGTCACGGGTAGGTTCAATTTCGCGTATTTCCAATTTCAGGATTTCGATTTGTTTAAGAAAAAATCGAATTGTTTTCTGAATTTTGGGGTTTCAGAATTTGAAAAAAAAGAAGGGGGGTTTCGAAAAATAGGATTTTTCGTAATAAAAAAATCCTCGAAAAAGAATTTTGCAGAGGATTTTGTTTTTGTAAAAACAGATTGAGAATAGAAAATTCGATCGGGGGATCGATTATTGATTCAGCTTTTGTTAGGGTTTTGTTATGCAGGAACAAATCAATTCAATACAGGATACGTGCATAAAGCAGACAATATATTCACATACAGCATATGAATCATATGAAAAAGGATCATATTCGTGGGTATAGAAAATTCTGCAGGACACCTAAGCATATTTCATCATATGAAATCCAGCATGCGGATAAGGAATAACAAAACCAAGGCATAGCATGTTTGTACAGTATCATATCATGTTATTATACAGATAAACATAAGCATCATCCTATTATGCAGGATTTTATTAAACATGAATTTTAATAGTACAGGAGATATAGCAGGCTGAATATGCATTCATGAAAGAGTAAACGACAGTCAGCATATCCAAGATACTGCAGATACCAAGGCATGAAATTTTTCTCAGATTAATAATAAAGCCAAAATACTTACAGGAAATTGCTAAATCCAAATATTATTAATCTGACTGAGGGGTTCTGAATCCGATCCGAAAACTGCTGGAGCAATCCTGTCGTAAATCCTTATCTCTCGTAGAGTCTCGTGCTGATAACGTGTTGTAATCTTGAGAGGAAAGCGTAAAGTAAAAGACACAGTATTGATGACCCAGTTCGTCACGGAGTGACTACGTCTGGGGGCGACCAAGCCAGGAGATAGTATAATATGAAACTGCCGTTTACAATGATCTGAAGTGTAGAATACAAGGGAATGATACAATATAAATAGAGTACCTAACTCTAAGTCTTGTGGGCCTAAAGCCCACTGGATATATCTAATATTATATCCACACAATATAATAATATATTTACATATATTATAACAATTTTTACTTTCATTTCATTCCATTATAATATTATTATATATTTCAACAACATGAATAAAATGAAATTGAGAGATGAATGAGCTAAAATAGAACTCTTATGATTAATATTAATAAATATATGTTTGAATGGAAAAGACATTTTTCCAGTCTCATGATTTTTATTGCTTAAAATTTTGAAAAACTTAAAACTCCCATTAGTTTATTTATATATTTACATAAAAGAAAATAGATTAACAATGTTAAATCAATAATATTGCCTACCCAAAATCTTGAATTAAAAAATTATACTACTATGTAAAATATTT
This sequence comes from Prunella vulgaris, assembly GCA_026898435.1. Taxonomy (NCBI): domain Eukaryota; kingdom Viridiplantae; phylum Streptophyta; class Magnoliopsida; order Lamiales; family Lamiaceae; genus Prunella; species Prunella vulgaris. Next base: position 2,267,743 of record JAPKLY010000021.1, on the reverse strand, counting down.
ATAAAATTACACTTCATCACTAATAATAACAACCTTCGTTTGTCTCATTCTTTCTTTCTTTCTAAAATTAGAGCATACTACTAATAATATAATCACCATAAAAATAACTTTTTCAATATATTTAGAAGCATAAAAGAAAAAAATATTCCCATTCTTATTATTATTGAAGAGTATGAAATAAGTGTGATCTTAATTTTTTAAAATTTCATATTTAATATAAAAAATACGGATTTAAAATTCAAGTTTAAAATACAAGATTTTTAGAAAAAAATCATTCAAGAAAAATCAAATATTTCAATAAAATACTAACTATTTGATCAAAAATAAAATAAATAACAATTCATAAAATTAAAATGTGTTTATTATAATTAATATTTTCATATAAAAATATTGGGTTAATATCAATTTTGTGACACCAAATTATAATTTTTTTTGTATGTCACACAATAATTTTCACACTTGAAACAATTTCATAATATCTATTTAACTTTAAAATAATTTTTAATAATTAATCTAAAAAATATATAAAACAATTTATTTGAAATATTTATATATTGATTCAAAAAATGACTATATATATAAATTGGTTTATAATTTTACAAAAAAGTATTTTTCTTTTGCTAAAAAAATATATTTTTACACAAAATTAATTTATAATTTATATTAATTTTGTGAACTATTTATAATTTTACATTTTCTATGTGTCATTCAAATGAATAGTATTTCTGTTGATGAGACTGGAGTGGAGCGGCAACAATTCCAAAAATAAATTTTGTGTGAAAATAATTATGAATTATTTTTTAATAAACTCACCAAAATCTATTAAAAAAAACTGTATATCATAAAATATTTCATGAAAAATTGAAAATGGAGTGTCAAATTCCAAATAAATGATTTGGAAACAAATGAATTTCATATCAAATTGATGAAAATGCGACACACACCCTACGAAGGTCAAAAGACTCAAAACCCCAATTCTCCATTTTCCGTAAACCCTTGCCGCAAGTTCTATTCTCCGTCGTTCGTATGCCACACTCCCATGCCGGAAAATGCTAATAGCCGGCACACTTTCAAGATTCAAAATTCACTACCTCACTTCCGCATCCATTTTGGCCAAACTCCCCTTATTTTCGGAACCTTTTCGCAGCCTCAAAGCCCCTATTTTGATTTCTCCACCTCAATCTCCACCCCCACTAGCATCTGCATCTACCATCAGTGTTACATTTAAGAGGATATCGGACTTCGGAAGGGCCTACCACGACGGAAGGCCCAGAGGGTCCTTGTGGAGGGGCAAGAAAGTCATCGGAAAAGAGGCCCTCTTCGTCATTCTAGGCTTGAAGCGATTCAAAGACGATAACGACATGGTCGATAAATTCATCAAGACTCACGTGCTCAGGCTTCTCAAATTGGATATGGTTGCTGTTCTCACTGAAGTCGAACGCCAAGGGGAGGTCTCCCTCGCCGTCAAGGTGATTTTTAATTTTGGTTGTGCTTTGCTCTTCGCTAGTTGTACCTTGGCTGCCTGTTTTTTCCTTTTTCACGCATATGGATAATTAAATTTGATTTGCAATTCGTCTGCTGCTTATCCTTGTTTCATTGATTTAATATCATCATTCCATGTTTGTGTCAAAATTTAAGACCTAAGTTGTTGAGTTTGAACTTATGAGTATATTTAAGCTACTTTTCATACTAAGAATTGTGATTTGGGGCGAAACTATAGGATCCAGTTCTGAGCTTAAGGGAACAGATCACCTTGAATTCAATGGAGTATAATGTTCCAGAGGAGCTTGTTGGAGCTATTCTAATTTCATCTTCCAGCATTGGCATTTTGATGTTCTTTTGTTTAATAGATTCTCTATTGCCCCATTTTTATCTGAAACCTCTGCAATGTATGACGATGTCTTCTGCTTACCATCGTTTCTTAATACTTTCAGATGTTTAGAGTGATTCAGAAACAGTATTGGTACAAACCAGATGTTTACCTGTACAAGGATTTAATAGTTGCATTGGCTAGACGCAAGAAGATGGATGATGCTATGGACTTATGGAAGAAAATGAGAGAGGAAATTCTGTTCCCTGATAATCAGACATATACTGAAGTTATTCGTGGTTTCTTACAGTATGGTTCACCTGCTGATGCCATGAATATTTACGAGGATATGAAAAAGTCTCCAGATCCTCCGGATCCATTGCCGTTTAGGGTACTGTTGAAGGGACTGTTGCCACATCCCTTGTTGAGGAACAAGGTCAAGCAAGATTTCGAAGAAATTTTTCCTGATCAGCGCGTTTATGATCCTCCGGAAGAGATTTTTGGATTACGATAAGGTTAGTGTTTTGCCAATTTGTACTTTTGGGTTTTACGAGAGCTGAATTGGAGATGGCATCTTCTGTAATGTCTGAGATTAATTTCATTTTGATGGTCTGATGTGTTCTCTTATTAAGTTTTCTCATGGATTGAAGTTGACTAGATTATTTGAATTGCACTATGGAAATTGTAATGATCATTCTGAGGTTTCTGAAGTTGTCGGCCTATGTTTTTTCTGAAACCAACACATTCATTTTTCATTTTATTTTTGTTGGAACTTACCATACATTATTTCTTTTCATTTTATTTTCTTTTGAATTTGAATGATGTAGTTCGCCTTTCATCTGGTTTCTGGACATGTTATCTCTTTTCTGTAAGAAAATAAGCGAAAAAAGTGAAGTAAATCCAACACATATATCCACCTTGATTACTCAATCCCTTCGGTTTCAGGTTTTGGAGTGCTTTAATCTGCTGGAGAAAGTTGGAGCTGCTCGAATGCGACGAACATGGACCTCTGTATGTTCCAAGTGCGAGGAGCCTATGATGCTCTGCTTCAGATCTTTCGTATTATGCAAGCAAAGACGAGGCGTTACTTATTGAACGAGCAATGATCAAATGTTGCTGTAGAGTGCAATTGTCTATTGATTAGTAAGGTGCAAGATTGTGGATGCCAAATATTTGTCTTACATTATAGTCTTGATATACCCAAATTGATACCAGATGATAAAATATCGGAAGGATGTACTTTTTTTTTTTTTTTCTTCTTATAATTATGATTGTGTTTACTCTTGAAACATGTTGCTTTCAGCCTTCGGCATATATGTTTGCTCTTGCCTTCTGCTTTTGCAAATAATTTTAGTTAAGTTGTTTGAAGGAAGCTAAGTAATTAATTGATGAAATGGAATACCTCAGGTGTGGTTAGAGTTTATCGTCTAATCATGAAGATCATGAATTCATGTCATTATTTATAAAATGATAATATAATTATTAACTATCACAATCACTAATGACAGGAAATAGTCATTTCTACAATACTACTCTCTATATTCCATAATTATTTTCACATTTTTTTTTTGTTTGTTCCACAATTATTTTCACACTATATAAATGGAAATTATTACTACTTCCGTCCATGAAATTTATGCTCACATTTTTTCACGTGGTTTAATGCAATATGTCGGAGGGTATTACGTGATATTGTGAGGTTCGTTTTGAATAAAGAAAATATTTATGAAAAGTATATCATATGTACTTTCCATAAATACTTTCTTTACTCGAAACGGACCTCACAATATCCCATAATACCTTCCGACATATTGCATTAAACCACGTGCAAAAATGTGAGCATAAATTTCGTGGACGGAGGGAGTATTTTAATTTTATTCTTATAATATTCATAATTTTACATAAAATGACATTATTTTTACATTTAATCTAATTAATTTTATTATTTTAATAATATAACTTTACACATCAGAAACTTTCCAAAGATGAAAGTAACTCTGGGACGGAGGGAGTACTAACTTACTTGAGCATTGACACCAAATTTCTGAAATATAATTTTGACATCACTAAACATAAATAGATTGACCTTCTCTCCATTGAGCACAAACTAGGGAGGGTGAGAAATTTATTTAAAAAATAATAATAAAAAAGCTAGATCATGATTTTAAAATTTTATTTTATTGATTTTAGATATATGAGTTGTATTTAAAAAAAAAGTATATCACGTAACTTTTTGTTGAATATTAATACCTATCTTATGAATTTTAGTAAGTATAAAATTAAAAAATATACAATTAATTAAATAATTGTGAAACATTCACGTATATGTCAAAAAGTATATTTTTGGCATCACTAAACATAAAGATTGACGTTCTCTCAATTTTGCATTACAGCCTTGTGTTTACTTCCATTGAGTTCTAACAAACTAGGGAGGGTAAGATATTTATAAAAGTAGTAATAATAAAAAAGAGAGATCATGATTTTATTAAAATAATAAAATTACTTATTTTTATTATTTAAAGTTTTATTTTACTGAATTTAGATGTATGAGTTGCATTTTAAAAAAATTATATATATCAAGTAACTTTTTGTTGACTTTTAATACATATAAATTTTAGCCAGTATAAAATTGAAAAACATACAAAATTATTTAAATAATTGTGAAACATTCACGTATGTACAAATACAATACCATCTTCATATTAATTACATAATTGTTTAAAAAACATTAGTAAAAGAAATTAATAAAAACAAATTAGTGGTGACAAAATATATTTACATTAAATTTTAAATTTCAAATTACTTGAACTAAATATTCTGCATTTCATGGGAGAGGGAGAATTAACCAGTAATAGTTAAATTCTAGTGGGATGTATCACAAACAATCATTTGCCACTGAATGAGAATTGAGATACTGAAGCAGATAAAGCCCTTACATTTTCAAAAGAGCTAATCAACAGAGATGGTGCTTAATTAGCGTGTGAGTACTCCCCACAGATAAAACTTCCCCTGGAATCTCCTGCACCCCCACGGCAGTTCTATCGATGTGAACACCACGTGCGAACTCATCGCTAAGTCATCGCGGATCATTTCCATAATCAACGCGTCATACGCCTTCTCCTGCTCCAGCGCCGATGGAAAGAAGAAGAGCGATATAGCATCGTCGGTGGGGCCCGATCGCGAGAAACTCTCCGGCCACAGGTGAGGCCTTCACACCGTCTCCAACACCATCCCCGCGTTCAATCCGCCCGCCATACGACGCGCTTCCTCCGACGCTTTATTGGAGAGAAAAGCGTTGAATCCGTAGATCCGATTCCAATTGGCCGACCCGCACGCGGAGCATCCCGCTCCACGCGCACCGGATCAGAGGCTTCGTTAGTCGCCGCTCGGTGGTTGAATCTCGAGTGGATCTGGTAATCTGCTCATTGCTGCAACCCGATGATGTATCATCATCATCTCCCCCTTCTCCTTCCATTGAATTTATTCCCTGAATTTTAACGTGATTGGAAACACGAAGGTTCGACCTGCACCCACTCCATGTATCTTCGCTCGCTATATTTCAAATGGAGGAGGGATTTCAGAGTGCTTATCTGTATAAGTGTATATAATGTAGCGAGAGAGTAGAAGTGGTTTGAAAATTACTTGGGAGGGAAGAATACGAGTGCAAACTGAAATATTTTGATAAGATTTTAGATATTTTCTTTTAAAATCTTTAAAAATATTTTGATAGATTTTAGATATTTACCCTTATTTAGTTTACATAAGAGCATCACAGAGGTTGCACTCTCGCTTAGCTTCTCTAATTTTTTTTTTTTAAACACCTACCTTTTTAAATATATATTCATTCATTGATCCATTATTCATCCATTTATATTAATATTTATAGATTTTGTTATTAACATATTTCATCTTATTTATATAATTAAATCTATTTCAAATATTGATATTATTAATTAATAATATTAAAATAAATATAGTAATTAATTATAAGATATTTGATAATTAAAAAATTCAAATAAAATATTATATTAAAAATTTAGAAGATTTAAAATTTAAATGCAACATCCACATAAAAATGTTACATGATATTAAAATACTACGAGAACATTTAAAAATTAAAAAGTACACTATCCAAATTTTTTTGAAAAATTAAATTAAAATAATAATGGAGGAGGGATTTCAGAGTGCTTCATCTGTATGTAATGTAGCAGGAAGTGAAACAGTTAGAGAAGTGGTATGAAAATTATTTGCAACCAAGAATGAAAATATCCCGATATTTCTCTGATATATCCATTTTTCATAGTCACCGATATTAATATTGGGTAGAAACAATATTTCTATAATATTTATTATAAAAAAAATCATTAAATATCGATATCGCTTACTTTTTTACAAATTAAACCAAATATCGATAGATATAGAGGAAATATCGAGAAAATATTGATGAATTTAAAAAAAAAAACTCCAAAAAATAGTGTATAAATATAATTTTGTCTCAACAGTAAAATTTATTCAAATTCTTTTACATGATGTTTGCTCTTAAATTTTTTATAAGTTTTAAATTTACCGATTCGATATCGATATTTACGTAAAATTAAGATCTCGATATCTCCAACGATATCAATATTTTCAACCTTGCTTGAAAGGGAAGTATACGAGTGCACACCGAAATATCGATTTTTTTTTAATTTCCTTTTAATCTTTCAAAATATTTTGACAAGATTTTAGATACTTACCCTTAGTTTACATAACGGGTTCAGAAACCAATTTCCTTAATTAAATTAAGGTATATTTTGAAATTCTATTGGAAATTAAAAGTAGTATTAAATAGTCGAGAGTGTTTTGAAATAGAAAAAAAAAAGTCAATTAATTAATAAGAACTTAAAATTTGCATCATAATAAAGGGGTCTGAATCAAAAGTAGTTATGTATAATTCAAAAGTACGTATGGGCCACTTCTCCAAAATGAAGTCTACGTCAAAGTTAAAAATATTTTAGAATTAATTTATTTAAAAAAATATTCTATTTAGATGTAGAGTTTGTAAATAATCACTAAATTTTTTTAAAAATTAATTTATTTTTTGTACGTGATTTAATATAATATGACGGAAGTATTATAAGGTATGATGATGTTTATTTATGAATTTAAAAATTATATATAAAAAATATATTTGTATACTCATAATATTCAATTTTTAAATTTATAAACATATTACACAATATCTCATAATATTTTATTATATATTGCAAAAATCACGTGTAAATTAATAAAATCATTTATTGTAAATGGATGGGCATACATTTTTTATAAATTTACAACAGAATAAGATTTCTCGGATTCTGAAATCAACTTCCTTAATTTTTATTAGTAAATATAAATTTTCGATAAATTTACTTAGTTACTCCATCTTTTAGTAGTTGAAATTCTAAAACATATTATTAATTACAGTTACATTTATTATATATGTAATAACAATAGTGTAATGTGTAAACAATTACTCCCTCCGTCCATGAATTTTTTTCTCATTTTTTTGTGGGCTCGAGATTTAATGAAAAGTAGTATTATATTGAAATGATAGATAAAATAAGGAAAAAATAAGAATATTGTGGAACCCAAAATTTTATTGTGAGTGTAGAGTATTTTCAAATAAGAAAATGAGAAAAAATTTTGTGGACAAAAAAAAAATGAAAAATAATTTGGTGGACAGAATGAGTATTTATTAATTACACACAAAAGCCAACGATGGACAAATTTAAAAAAAGAAAATTAAAAGGAAATGAAATGATTTACTTCAACCAGCGGCAAATCCAATCACCTGACACAAGTCACAAATTTAAAAAAATATTAAAATTTATACTCCTATTTTTTTAATTATCTATAAATAGATATCAATGTTAACATATTTTAAAATACAATTTGATAACCTCTATTTCTTTTATCATTTTATCTCTAAATTTTTAATATGAAAGAATTTCATATTAGGGACCAAATTTTAAGGTAAGTCTCAAATTAAAACTTTAATTTTGAAGTGTCTCAAATTAAAATTTATATTGATTTTTTTTCAATTTAAGATCTAATTTTATTATCTTTGTCTTAATTCAAGGCCCGATCAATTTATCTTTATTTCAATTTAATTTTTTATAAAAAAACTCAAAGCATAACAATATTTTATTTCGAATTAAGATTTAAAATATAAAATAAAAAATAATTTTATTTAATATTTATATTTGATGTAATTAATTTTTTTTAATTTATCGTTCAACAAGAAAAAAATAAAATTTAATGCATGTTTAATGCTTGCATAAAATTTTATTTATTTATTTTTAGTTTGATATATTATACCAAAAAAAATTTGTTTGATATATTATACTTAAGAAATTATTATGTTAGTGAATTTTTTAAAAATTAAAGTTAATTGGTTGGGGCTTTGAATTGAGATAAACATAATAAAATTAAATCTTAAATTGAGAAAAAATCAAAATATAAATCGTAATTTGAGACACTTCAAAATTAAAGTTTTAATTTGAGACTTATCTTAAAATTTGGGCACTAATATGAAATTCTTCCTTTCTAGTATTCATTCAAATTATTTATCAAACTCTCAAAATTATTTAAATCTTTTCTTAATGTATGATAAGTTATTTTTTAAATATAAGAAATACAATTAATCCAAGATTATATGTAATTAATTTATAATAAAATAATAATTATGATTTTAGGTTGTGTTGGATTGTGATTCTAAGATAAAAATATAAAAGTAGGTTGAATTATAAGTTGTATATGTAAAAGAGAGAAAAAATAATATTTTATTTAATGTTGGATTGAGGGAAGATTGTGGATGGACATAGTTAATAAAAAAAAAAAAAAAAAAAAAAATAAAAGGAGTGACTCTCTAATACTTCATGCACGGTAAACTCAAATACATTTTTTGAAAATATATTTATGTTATCATTTAAAAATTATTTTTATTATTACTAAAAAAATTACTCATTTAAATGGAACCTAAGTAATTTTATTCGTTTAATGACAATATTGGTTTCCTTAGTTGTATATTTTCCTTTCTGAAATTGGCAAATTTAAGATTTTTTCAATGAGATTATAAAAATTATTTACATATTAAAATAGAAAAATAAAAACTCAATAAAATATATACACGAATTAAAGAATCAAATAAATTTCTACCAAATTAAAACTTGATTCAATTAAAATATTTAATTTAGTAGAACTCGAAAGATAGTTTTTTATCGATTTAAAGCTCGATTCATACTCCATCTGTCCCACATGAATTTGCACACTTTTCTTATTGGGACGTCCCACACAAATTTGCACACTACCAAAAAAGAAAACATTGATTTACGTGGACACTCACAAACCTTTACACATATTTACCCATATGCCACTACTTTATATATAAAACAATTTTCTTTAAAAAATGTGCCGTCCCGTAGAATGTAAATTTCTACTGGACGGAAGGAGTATATTTTTCTAGTCTTGAATTGATAGTTGACTAAACATTCATACCCTAAACCTGGGAAGACTCCTTTCTCCGATTGATAATAATCAAAACTAAATTGAAATCCTTTAATAAAAAACTTAATTGAATACTTCCTCCACTTTATGTTATACATATCATTTTAAGCCAATTTACACTTTTTTTATCCATCTGAAATAGAAAATATAAATTTACACTTTTTTTTAAAGTATATATAGCGTAAAATTTGTTTATCCGTGTACTTCACAATATTTTTAGTGAAAAAATATATATCTTTAATAATAACAAACAATATCCAAAAATCATATTAATATTATTGAATGCTATACTATTTAAACATTGTTTATAAATTATTGAAATATCAAAACAAAGTTGAAAGTAATTGTTGGATACTTGGATTACTAATTATATTAATATTTCATTTTCTAATTTAAAATATAATTAAGTTAATAATTAATAAATAAAAATTTAAAAATATACGATTTAACGGGGCCAACTTGTAAGCAGTGGTCTAGCTTGCTAACCCGTGCCGGCTAATAAAACTTGATTTTAAATAGATTATTATTATATACTCCCTCCGTCCCAAAGGAACTTGCATGTTTTCTTTTCGGGACGTCCCAGAGGAACTTGCAAGGCCAAAAATGGAAACCCTTTTATAAACTTCACCCTCACAATATCTACATATTTACACAAAATGCCACTACTTTTTCACTTTTTGGGCCCACATTACACTCAATCCAACTAACTTTTTTACTTTTTACATAAAATTTTACCAAATTAACCCTCAAAACACTACTTTTTTTACTTTATTCCTTTTTTTCCTTAATTTGTGTGCCCTCCACCCCTTGCAAATTGCTCCGGGACGGAGGGAGTATTAGAAACTAATCTTGTAAATTCAGTATTAAACAGATCAACCCAAGTCTATTCAAAACCATTAATCCAAGAGTAAGTCTCACGTGCACCAATTACACGGTGTAACTCAAGTTCATTTTTAAAAAGTTACATAATTTATTACCAAAAAGTTGCACAAATTATTACTGAAAAATTACACTGTAAAAAATACAATTTTCAGTAATAACATATACTCCCTCTGTCCCAGAGGAACTTGCAAGTTTTCCTTTTCGGGACGTCCCAGAGGAACTTGCAGACCCAAAAAAGGAAACCCTTTTATAAACTCCATCCTCACAATATCTACATATTTACACAAAATGTCATTACTTTTTCACTTTTTGGGCCCACATTACACTCAATCCAACTAACTTTTTCACTTTTTACATAAAATTTTACCAAATTAACCCTCAAACCACTATTTTTTTTACTTTATTATACTTTTTTCTTGTTTTGTGTGCCCTCCACCCCTTGCAAGTTGCTCCGGGACTGAGGGAGTATAACTTTTTAATAGTATTTTATATAACTTTTAGAAAATAACTTGAATTGCACCGTGTAACTTAATAAATAAAATAATTGCATATGAGCCTAACGGGCTTAAACTATTTGTACCACACATATTAAACCATTATATGAGATGATTGTCCTCTTTTAAACCTTAAATCGAAAATTGGACCATAAAAGGAAATAATAATTCACAATTAATTTTCATCCCCAAATAAGCAGCACATTCAAATATATTACCATTATACCCCTCGAGTAGGCTGTAGGCTGTAACCTTACCAGACCCACCAAAATAAATGACCGTTATCGCAACGTTCAAAATCCACTGAATTTAAAAACCTTCCCTGGTTTGCCGACCGTTGAGCTCATGCCACCGCGCTCTCTCTTTACTATAATCACGAAACACTGCAAATCTCAAAATATATAATTTCCAACCCCTCAATCTTGTGATTTCTTGATCAGAAATTTAAAGTCGAAATCGGGAAAAATTATGGCGGCGTTGGCACCCGGGATTCTGTTGAAGCTTCTCAACGGGATGAACACAGGGGTGAAGCCGACCGGCGAGCACCGGAGCTCGCTCCTGCAGGTCACCGACATCGTCCCGGCCGATCTCGACGAGAAGAATCTGTTGCCCAAACACGGCTTCTACATCAAGGTTTCCGACTCGTCGCATTCGGTCTACGTCAGCCTTCCCTTCGAGCAGGACGATCTTGTTATGAGCAACAAGATGCAGTTGGGGCAGTTCATTTACGTGGATCGGCTCGAACCGGGTTCGCCGGTTCCGATCGTCAAGGGCGCCAAACCGCTTCCGGGTAGGCACCCGCTGGTGGGCACGCCGGAGCCGCTGATGGGGCTGAGAGGAAAGGGGGAACGGCCCGATCAGAAGCACAATGCGAAATTCTCTGCTCCGAAAAGGGGGTCATGGGGGATAGGGTGTGAGAGCGTGGAATCGCCGGTCAATTTGAAGCCGGTGCCGTTTGATTTCGATCAGTGTACGCCGCTAAAGGAGCGGCCGCCTAGCGCGGTAAAATTCTCCGGCAATATTCTGATGTCGCCGGTGATTAGAGGGAAGACGATGAGGGACGGGAGTGCCGTCAGATCTTCAGTGGGTGGGGCCCTCTTGCCCAGAATGATGGAGGCTAAAGGGGAGTCTCCATTGATTCGGAAAAGCTGCGTATTTACACCTTCTTCAACAAAGTTTTCCAGGAGCAAGAGTGTCTGTGATAGAGAGCAGAGAATTTCCAAAAGTACCTTCAACACAGCTGTAGGTACATCTTTGCTGCGTACAATATCAGGGGCTTTTTGCCTAATTTTGATATGCATTCATTGTTGTTGACGGTATAAGTTATTTGTTTCACAGGAGCAAAAGAAGAGTTCAACCCCACCTCCAAGATTGAGAATTGAGAATGCAGCAGCTTCTCCAAAGAATTCTTCGCAATCTCAATCTCCAGCTGATGATTCCACTATAAACACAAGTCTTCACATGAATTTACCCGGAAAACTCAGCATTCTTGGGAAGGTGAGTCAAAAATGGCTACATAATGTTTCCAATTGTATATCGGATTGCTAACCCCTCGTCTTATCTCGTTTAGGAAGCTGTGCAGCAACGAGAAACGGCACAGAAGATCGCCCTTCAAGCACTACGAGATGCCTCAGCCACGGAGAATCTCGTTCGCTCTCTCAAGTAATTAGTCTTATGCAGAAATTCATATTCATAATAGCTGTGTTCTTGCTTATAAACTCAGCTGACAGTCATTATACCATTGATAATTGTAGGATATTTTCAAACTTGACGAAATCAGCCAAGCAAGATGCTCCAGCTACCTGTTTTGATCAATTTCTTGAGTTCCATAGCCAAATTGTGCAAGTAGTAGCAGAAATGGTGTCCATTCAAGCAGCAACTGCAGCAGCAAGTGAATCACCAAAGGAAAATGGCTCAGTTTTAAATGAATTAGTCCCCAATTCTATGGACCAACAACCAACCGCAGACTCAGTTTCATCCAAAAGAAGGGCTGGAATCTACAAATCCACTGCAGCATTTCCTGAAAAAACCGAGCAGAGGTCTATCTTGGGGAAGCATTTGAGATCGAACCACAAGGCCATTTCAGAGAAGAAGGGGTCCGAAATAGCGAGTGAGAACGATGAAAACAAAAAACCGGCATCTTGTTGCAGTAGTTTGTCAAGCACAATCAAGTTGGGGAAGCAGATTGAAAGTGAAGCTGGGAACTGGTTTATGGAGTTTCTAGAGAAATCGTTGGAGAAAGGAACTAAGAAACCGAAAGGGGCCGCTGAATCTGAGGCCCGAAAAGTACCTCAATCTCTTATACTGAAAGTGATCAATTGGGTGGAAGTGGAACAGAGTGATCCAAACAAAAGGGCAGTGCATCCTAAAGCTGCTGTCATTGCCAGGAAGCTGAGGATTAAAATGAAGAACCCCTGAGACTGATGTTAATACCACAGACTAGTGCAGTTCAAAAATTATTTGATCAGTTGTGAAAATTTTACTACTATATATGTTTCTTGTTTTGTCACATCTATATGAGTGTGATCACGTTTATAAGCTAGCTATATGATTAAATCTGATTCATTTTTGTATTTTATGTTCCCTTTTGTGGCAAATTTCAGCAACCATAGCTTCATTTCTCCATCCCATTACTTCCAAGTCATCATTTGTGGCAGAAATGAAAAGCTTATCAAGATGAATTTTTTGCACATCAAACAAAAGTGTCAAAGAATCATTCGTTTCAATGTTTATCAGAATGATAAAAAAGAATTGAACCCTTGTTTGTAGTGCAACAAACACAGAGATTGCACAAAATCAGAACTCATAACAAAAATCACTGAAATTAGCCCAACCTTTTCTGATATTATGGCCACAGACTAATTTTTTCTTTCTCAAACTTCACATACATTGCAGAAACAGCAGCCACAAAATACACTTGAATGAAAACAATAGAAGGGGTGTGATAATTGAGCACTCCCTGACCCGTGGCCAATTCCACCAAAAACAAAGCGGTCAACCCCAGACCCGCAATTCTCCCATTGACCCGCTCCGAGAACGGAGTGAATCCGAATTCCACGTTCAACCCTTCCGACACCGGCTCTTTCAACGGCACGGGCGGGAGGAACACGCTCGATCCAGAACCGGAACCGGATCCCGTTTTCTTCCCCTTGCGGCTCTTCCGCGCCTCGGCTTTTTTACCGGTTCCGCTGCGGTTGCGGAGGCGGACTTGCAAGAGACGATTATCGAAGCTGTCGTCTTCTTTGGGTGCGGGCTCAGGCGAGGTAGAGGCGGCGGAATCCTCTTCCGGGGCGGCGCGAGGTGGCGCTCGGATTTTGCGTGGAAAGGTGGGGAGTGGAGACGATGGAAATGTAGAGCTTGGTTTTGGGAGTTGCAGAGTTGAAGGTGGTAGAGTCGCCATTGTACAGTGTCTACTGCTAGCTGGGTTTTCTTTTCTCTGTTTTTTGTGGTCATTTCTTAGGTTCCGTTATTCTGAGGCTGAGATTTGACGAAGTCCTCTAACTTGTGGCTTATTTCCATGGCCACCTCAATTATTTTAAAATCTTGCAATTGGGTCCCTTGACTCCTTGAGTTTGACTTTGGGAAAATTAGAGTTCTAGGGTAGAAGTAAAAATCTATCTGGATCAGGGGTTAACCGATAATTTTTTTATGCAAGCTTTGAATCTAAGTTAGAGTTATTTTGTGCAACTATGCATTAATCTTAATTAGTAGGCACTCCGTTTCATAATTGTTTTTTTATTTTCTTTTTTCGTTCATCCTACAATTATTTTCACACCCTATAAATGGAAACTATTACTGTTAAGTGTAAAGATAAGCTGAGTTTGAATACTGAAGATTAGTCAGGAATCCTGATTCTGAGGTTCTGGATCCGGAGGAATATTCCTGAGGAAAGTATCCTGAGCCTGAGCGAAGACTTGATCCTGAGTCAGGATTGTTCTGATCCTGACACTCAGATTGACTACCATCCTGAGTGGTCAGATCAGTGAAGACACTAAAGACTCGGTAGAACTGAAGGCAAATCCTGAGAGATCATCATGAGCTGAGAATCACCTACTCCTTGAGTCACTCAGCATGAAGGTTAATCCTGAGCTGACAGTTATAAAACAGAGCATAGCGAAGGTAACTTCAACAGAGTGATAAAGTCGGTTATTTGGGTAGCTGACGGAGCAATCCTATTGGACGCCGGAACAGTTATTCAAGGCGGTTATAACCATACAAATCTTGTTGATTGGTTAAGAGCTCAAATGCGGTTAATGGTCTGATCTATAAATACGTATTCATTCCAGAATTTACAATAATAGATTGTGATATACACTCAATACTTAGAGAGATTAGAGTGAGAAAGCTTTGTATTCTGTAAACATTATTCCATTGATTAGTGAAGTGAGCCAACCCCATCCGTGGACGTAGATCGTCGGAGGAAGATGAGAGCGAAGAAGTGGAGAAAGAAGAGTTCAAGATCATATGGAATAAGTTCATCCCGTCAAAAGTTAGTATACATGCATGGAGAGTGCTATTAGAGAGAATTCCAACGGCATCTAACCTTCAGAGTTGAAATGCCTTACCAAGTCATGTAAGTCCAAATTGCGCCTTTTGCCGGTCTCAAACAGAATCTGACATGTGCTTTTCGAATGCTCCTTTTCGTACAAATTTTGGATGGAATGTGTCAAGTGGTTGGGTGTTCATTCGGTCCTCCCATCGGATCCGATTAGGAGTCTACTCCTGTTTAGTAGCTTCCTAAAAGGAAAGAATGGTAAGACCTTGATGGTTTGTGTGTGGGTATGCGCGATTTGGGTCTTGTGGAAATACAGAAACTCAATCATCTTTAGGAACGAGAGTGTGCAAGTGGATGTGCTTTTGGAGGAATTGAAGAATAGAGTATGGAGTTGATACTCAAGTAAGTCTGATAGAAATTTAATTGCTACCTACATAGATTGGGAGAAAAACCCAAGAGTTATGATTAGGAAGAGTTGATAATATTGTAGCTTCAAATCAGTTGTGTTCTTGGTGAGATTGAAATCTTTGAATTATTGTATATTTGTTCTCTTGAAGGGTACTCCTTATACCCTTATTAAGTGGAATAAAAGTTATTTTTCTGACCAAAAAAATAAAATTGATCGAACCACATAAATTCCTTTGTTATTTTGATTTCCATTTTATTTCTGTTGAGTGTGTTCATCCGGCAAGTTATTCCAATTGTTCTGATTACTCAAAGTCTTATTGAGCTCGATTAAGTTTCGGTCATATTCACAACAATTGACGCCGTCTGTGGGAAGGAGAAAGAATCGACTGGGTAAAATCATCAATCAATGACATCTACCAAGTTGGATTTTGAGAAATTCACTGGAGCAAACGACTTTGGTTTGTGGAAGATCAAGATGAAGGCTCTCATGACTCATCATGGGCTGACCAATGCTCTGAAGCCTGAAGATCAATGACCATCTTCTTCGTCAGAAAATCCAGGCAAGAAACAAGAAATATTGGAAAAGGCACATATCACAATCATCTTGTGCTTGGGGGGATAAGCCTCTGAGGGAGGTGTGCAAGGAGAAGACTGTCATTGAGGTTTGGAGCAAATTGGAGAAGGTGTATTAGACCAAGTCTGTCACCAACAAGTTGTTCATGAAGCAAAAATTGATGTCATTCAGGATGAATGAAGAGAAGGAGTTGATTGAACAACTTGAGGAATTCAACAAGGCTGCTGATGATCTTGAGAACCTGGGAGTGGAAATTGATGATGGTGATAAGGCTTTGATGCTCCTGAATTCTTTGCCTAAATCCTTTGAGAATTTCAAGGATACTTTACTATTTGGAAAACAGGATCAATTGTCCTTTGATGATATTCTGGGTGCCCTGAAAACCAAGTATCTTCAGCTACAAGCTGAGAGGAAAAGTTCAGTTCAGGCTGAGGGCCTGAATGTCAGGTTCAAGAAGGGCAAGAAAGAGTTTCAGAACAAGAAGAAGAAGAACACAAAGGGGCCAAAATCTGGTGATTTTGTTGAGAAGAGGAAATGTTTTGCTTGTCACAAAACTGGTCATCTCAAGAAGAACTGCCCTGACAGAAATAGGAATCAGGAAGAAGAACAAAAGGCTGATATAATTGTTACTGCTGAAGGTGGGTATGATAGTGCTGAGGTGTTAACAGTTACTAACCTGAAACTGAATAATGAGTGGGTACTAGATTCTGGATGTTCATTCCATATGTGCCCTGATGAATCATTATTCAGGGAGTTGAGGAGGTTTGATGGAGGCTCAGTTGTGCTGGGCAATAATCAAACATGTAAGGTGAAGGGGAGTGGTTCTGTCAGGTTGAAGCTGCATGATGGAGTAGATAAGATACTCTCAAATGTGAGGCTGGTGCAAGAACTGAAGAGAAATCTGATCTCCCTGGGTTCACTGAATCAACTAGGTTATGAGTTCAACACTGAGGGTGGTTATATCCTGATAACCAAAGGCAATAAGGTATACATGAAAGACAAGAAAGTCAATGGGTTGTATATCCTGATTGGAAGCACTTCTTCAAGGTCAGCAAACAATGTTATGGACAACACTGAGGCTGTGATATGGCATAAGAGGTTGGGCCATATTGGAGAAAGGGGGCTCCAAGAACATTCAAAGCAGAAGGCATTTGGGGAAGGAAAGGTGATGAAATTGGTTTTTTGCAACAATTGTGTCCTGGGTAAATCCAAGAAAATCTCATTCCCAAAGGGTAAGAAGACTACTGATGCACCTCTGGATTATGTTCATTCTGATATTTGGGGACCAGCTAAGGTGGAGACTCATGGATGGGGAAGATACTTCATGACAATCATTGATGACTTCAGTAGGAAAATATGTGTGTTCATACTGAAGCAGAAGAGTGAGGCCTTGGTAAGGTTCAGAGATTGGGCCAGTGAACAAGAAAATAAAAGAGGAAGATCCATTAAACATCTCAGGACCGATAATGGATTGGAGTATGTATCATAGGAGTTTAACAATTTCTGCAAGGAAAGGAGAATCACTAGACATAGGACAGTGCCTGCAAATCCTCAGCAAAATGGCTTGGCTGAGAGGATGAATAGGACTATCCTGGAAAAGGTCAGGAGTATGTTGTCAGATGCAAAACTACCCAAGGTGTTTTGGGGGAAAGTAGTCAGTACAGCTTGTTATCTTATTAACAAGTCACCTTCCTCAGCAATTGAGTTCAGGACACCTGATAGGGTGTGGTATGTGAGGATCTCAGACTAAAATAACCTGAAGGTATTTGGTTGCTCAGCCTTTGCCCACATCAGGCAGGATAAGCTAGAACCTAGAGCACTAAGATGTATCTTCTTAGGATATCCTAAGGGAGTGAAAGGATACAAGTTATGGTGTTTGGAACCTGGATATAAAAGGTGTATTGTCAGTAAAGATGTGACTTTCAATGAGAAAGTCATGGGATATAATCAGCCCATCAGCATACAGGACTTAGATGGTATACTTTCAGGAGATGGATCTCAGGTCGAGGTGGAGACTCCTGAAAGGAACTCAGGAACAAGAAACTTTTGAGGCAGGTGAAACCTCCGGAAGGACTCATGAGGAGTCAGAGGATAGTGATACTGACGATCATTCTGACCACTAAATTTCAGATACTGTAGGCCAAGATCTCAGAAATTATAGTCTAACAAGAGACAGACACATGAGAATCATACACCCTCCGACTAGATACGGTCAGGCTGATATGGTGTCCTATGCCTTGATAACCGCTGAAGAGGTAGAGCATCAGGAACCACAAAGCTATACTGAAGTTGTGTCAGGTAAAGATAAAGAGAGATGGATATTGGCCATGACTGAGGAACTTCAGTCATTAGAGAAGAACAACACTTGGACCTTAGTGAACAAAGTTCAGGGACAGAAGGTGGCCAGTTCCAAGTGGATCTTCAAGAAGAAATCTGAAATGGGGTCAGGAGGAAAGAAGAAGTTGAGATATAAGGCAAGGCTTGTTGCCAGAGGCTTCACTCAGAGAGAGGGGGTAGACTTCAATGAGGTATTCTCACCAGTGGTGAAACACTGTTCAATCAGAATCCTATTGTCAAAGGTAGCTCAGGAGGACTTGGAGCTTCAGCAGTTAGATGTCAAGACAACCTTTCTACACGGAGATCTGGAAGAAACTATACACATGCAACAATCTGAAGGTTTTATTCTACCAGGAAATCAGGAGAAAATGTGTCTACTGAAGAAGTCATTGTATGGACAGAAACAAAGTCCTAGGCAATGGTACAAGAAATTTGACAGTTTTATGATCTCCATAGGCTTTACAAGATGCAGGTATGATAGTTGTGTCTATCTTGAAAAATAAGGAAATGAAGTACTCACATATCTGCTGATCTATGTGGATGACATGTTGGTTACAAGCAAGAGTCCTAACAGAATTCAGAGATTGAAGGTAAAACTGAGTAGCACATTTGACATGAAGGACCTGGGAAGTGCTAAGAGGATACTGGGCATGGAAATTATCAGAGATAAGGACAAAGGGAAGTTGTTCTTAACTCAGAAGGATTACATCCTGAAGATACTCAGGAGGTTCAACATGCATGAAGCCAGAGTTGTATCTACACCCCTTGGTCAACAGTTCAGACTAACAGCAGGTCAGTGTCCGAAGTCAGAAGAAGAGAGGGCACACATGAGTCAAATTCCTTACTCAAATGGGATAGGTAGCATAATGTATGCTATGGTGTGCAGTAGGCCAGATTTAACACATTCAGTCAGTGTGGTCAGTAGATTTATGGCAAATTCGGGAAAGACACACTGGGAGGCTTTTAAGTGGATAATGAGATACTTAAAAGGAACTGAAAATCTGGGGTTACTCTTCGAGAAGACTAAGGATGACACTCACCCACTTCAGGGATATGTGGACTCAGATTATGCTGGAAGCATTGATACAAGGAAATCCTTAACAGGATATGTGTTCACATTATATGGTACAGCAGTAAGTTGGAGAGCAGTATTTCAGTCAGTAGTGGCACTCTCAACTACTGAGGCTGAATATATTGCAATGACTGAAGCAGTGAAGGAAGCAATGTGGCTCAAGGGTATGATTAAAGAATTTGGAATCAGGCAAAAGAAAGTTGCAGTTCAGTGTGACAATCAGAGCACAATTCATTTGGTTAAGCATCAGGTCTTTCATGAGAGATCCAAACATATTGATGCAAGGCTTCATTTTGTGATAGATGTGGTGGAAAAGAAAGTGATTTCAGTGCAGAAGGTTTCTACTGAGGACAATGCTGCTGATATGCTGACTAAGGTCTTACCTATTCCCAAGTTCAGATACTGCTTGGAGCTAATCAAACTGCGGTCATGGGATGTACCATGATTTAGGTCCTGAGGTGGAGCGTGGAATGGGGGAAACTTACTTACTTTAAGGTGGAGAATTGTTAAGTGTAAAGATAAGCTGAGTTTGAATACTGAAGATTAGTCAGGAATCCTGATCCTGAGGTTCTGGATCCGGAGGAATATTCCTGAGGAAAGCATCCTGAGGCTGAGCGAAGACTTGATCCTGAGTCAGGAGTGTTCTGATCCTGACACTCAGACTGACTACCATCCTGAGTGGTCAGATAAGTGAAGACACTAAAGACTCATTAGAACTGAAGACAAATCCTGAGAGATCATCCTGAGCTGAGAATCACCTACTCCCTGAGTCACTCAGCATGAAGGTTAATCCTGAGCTGACAGTTATAAAACAGAGCATGGAGAAGGTAACTTCAACAGAGTGATAAAGTCGGTTATTTGGGCAGCTGACGGAGCAATCCTATTGGACGCCGAAACAGTTATTCAAGGCGGTTATAACCATACAAATCTTGTTGATTGGTTAAGAGCTCAAATGCGGTTAAGGGTCTGATCTATAAATACGTATTCATTCCAGAATTTACAACAATAGACTGTGATATACAGTCAATACTTAAGAAATTAGAGTGAGAAAGCTTTGTATTCTGTAAACATTATTCCATTGATTAGTGAAGTGAGCCAACCCCATCCGTGGACGTAGATCAATTGATCGAACCACTTAAATTCCTTTGTTCTTTTGATTTCCATTTTATTTCTGTTGAGTGTGTTCATCCGGCAAGTTCTTCCAATTGTTCTGATTACTCAAAGTCTTATTGAGCTCGGTTCAGTTCCGGTCATATTCACAACAATTATTTTAACTGTATCCTCACAATCTAACTAATCTCATTATTTTAATAATATAACTTTACACAATACTCTACTTTTCTTAAAAAGTGTGTCATGGGAGTATATTTTACTAGTATCTTTATGTTTCTTTTTTTAGAAAAGAAAGAATTTTCATAGAAAAACACAAATAAAGTACAAGTCGTACTCCAATTTTTTTAGAACAATACAGATTAACAGTTTAACACCAATCTAGAATTAAAAATCAATAATCAAACGAAAATATTGAACACACTTGTTATTTAACATACAACCATCTTTATATTCTTCCCTTAGGGTGTGTTTGTTTACGGATGACCCCATCCGGATGGGGGATGGATTTTCCCCCATTCCACCCATTTTTCGGACTTGCACATCCCATCTCATTCAAAATACACATCCACTCCCTATTATACATCTACAAACCTATTTCACATAATTAAATATCAATCACATCAATTTTATCTTACAAATCAAATACATTTTATTTATCTCCTTTTCACATATATCATATATATTTTTATTTAATTTATATCAATTAATATAAAATAAGAATTAATTTTAATTATATATTTTTTACATATTATAATATCCTATTATATATATATATATATTAATTATTAATATATATAAACTATATATATATGTAATTAATTAAAAATATTAGAATTGAAAATATTTTTTATTATATATACATAATTTATTATCAAATTATTTATTTATTATATATACACTGTTTTTATAATATTTATTATTAATTTAATTTATCTAAAAAAATTATTAATTATCAAGGTTATTTTTTTTAAAAATTATTTATGTATTACAACAGAATATAATTAATATTCAATCATTCAATCATTACTCCACTAACTAATAATAATAAAATAATACATTATCATCTACAAATAGTATTGATTTGACATAAAGTTCCATCCACCCCTACCACATCCAATTCAAACCAAACACAAATTTACTATTCATAGGATTTGCCCCATCCATTTTTTTTTCTCCATCCGGATGTGCTCCACCACCTCAAGACATAAACAAACACTACCTTAGTGTCTTCTATAATTTTTATGATGAGAATTCCTTGTTAATAATATTAATCATCCATTTCTACAATACTCAAATAACGCTTGACCAAATGCAAACAACTAATTTTTACTCTTTTTCATGATAGAACAGTGGACAACTAGGTTGGGAATAGTATGTGGATGCAAAACTGTTGGGAGATGAAGTCATTTGAGAATCTCTATCCAAACAATAGATGACTTGGCATACTCAAAGAAGACATGGTTACAAATTTCATTCACCAAATCACAAAAGAGATACTATAATACCAGTTGTTGGGAATTAATCTACAATTATGGAGATAGGAACATGAATAATAAAACAGACATTGATATATGTTAACTCATTTTGTCAAACATGACTACATCTGGGGGCATCATCAAGTCCGAAAATCTACTAATACTCTTGTGATGATCATACAAGAGAGTGCAAAATACAATGAGCAATCAAATGGCTATTTATACTACTAATAAGACAACAACTTAATCCCAAGTAACAAGTCTCTGGAAAGCAATTTTTTGGTTCTCAAGAAAAAATCTCTAGAAGGGAATAACTTTGTTTTCAAGCAATCTTTTAGAATGAAACTAAATCTCCTATTTATAGGAAAATAGCATCAAGTTATTATGGAGAAGTTGCATTCCAAATAAATTGGTTTGCACATAATTGGAGACTCTTTTATGATTGATTTCCAATAAATGTAAACCTCAGGAGACAAAACATCCTAAACCTAAATGGTTGCTCGAAATATGTATTTTGCAAGGAGCAAGACTAGTCGGACAATCACATTTTCTTTGAATGCAATAAGTCGTACATGATTTAGTGCCTGTTTGCAAGCATTGGTAGAAATTAAAAAGTGCTATTAAATAATTTTTGTAGTAAAATAGAAAATAAAAAGTGTTTTAAAATTAAGTGATTAAGAGAATTATGTTTTTTAAAAAAGTACTTTTAAAATGGTATTGAGTTATTATTTTCTTGGAAAATGTGTAGAAATGCTTAAGTAGAAGCTAGACGTTAAAAAATATTGCTTGACCAAGTGCATGTTTGCAAACTCTAACAAAAAAGTTAAAGTGTTTATTTTTTGAAAAAAGTATTTAAAACATGTTTTCAACTACTATTATAAGTGCTTATTACCATTTTTGGTCAATTTTTTTTTTTTACTTATAGCTTCCACTTAAGCACTTCTACACATAGGGCTTGTTTGTAAAAAATTATATAATTGGAGAAGTGATTTAAAATTAGTGATTATTGAAAAATTGATTAATAATAAAAGTTGATAGTGTTTGCAAACATTTGACTTTTGATATGAAAGGACACATTTGTAGTGAGAGAAAAGAAGGTAATAATTGTGTTTTCTTGTGATAAGTTGTTAGAAGTTGGGGTGAATATGCTTTTGAAAAATAACTTTTGTCAGGTTATTGTAGTTGATAAAATTGAAATAAAACACTTAAAAACTGATTTTAAAAAGTAAGTTAATTGATTAAAAGCTGTAAAATGTATTTGCAAACACACCCATAGAGCTGTCAAAATGGGCCCGGCCCGAAAAGCCCGGTTTTAAGGACATGACAGACCTAAAAATTATAGGCCCGAAAAGAACCTGACCTATTTGGCCCGGCCGGTTGGCTTGGCGGGCCACTTGGGGCCGGGCCGGGTCACGGCCGGCCACTTGGGCCCGACCCGGCCCGGCAGGTTTTTTTTTTTTTTAATTATTTTTTATTTAATATTTCTCTTATAAATTTTACTATATTCTTATGAGTTATACTATTTTTATTTTGAATTTTTTTCTATTTTATATTCTTTTAAATATTTTATATGTTTATTTTCATTGAAACTTTCTCAAAAAATATTTTAAATCAAAAAATATTATCTCAACTAATTAATATGTATTATTAAAATGTTAATTAGATAATATTGACAATACATTATTTAGAATCTTGATAATGTAACTTTATTTAATTAGAAGTTCATATATTTGTTGGTATGAATTATAATTCAAATTTATTAGAGGGGTGTTGAATTAGTTGTTTAATTTTTATTTTTATGAATGTGTGCTTATAAAGGATTGTTAGAAAATTGTTCTTTAATTTTATTTTTGTGTATTACAGTTTACTAAGGTTTGTTAAATTATAGTTGCTTAAATATTATATAGAAATTTTAGTTTTATTTTAATTATTAAATTATTTTTAACAAATTAAATAAAATTTTATTACTAGTATTTGTATACAAAGTTACGAATTAATAACATAAATATAGAAATCAAATGTAATGTTGATATATAAAAATTAATAAAAAAAATAAAAAAATGTCGGGCCGGGTTGGCCGGGTAGCCCGGTGGCCCGCCTTGGGCCAGGATGGGCTTGAAAATATGTGGCCCGAAGAGAACAGACCCGGCCCGGCCCATTTGACAGCTCTATCTACACATTCCCCAAGAAAATAATACATACCATTTTTAAAAACACTTCTTTTGCAAATATATTTTTCTTAATCATTTTTTAAATTCACTTAAGTTTAAAACACTTCTTATTGTTTATTTTACTACTAGAATTACTTAATATCACTTTTTCAATTCTACTAGAAATTGTAAACATGCACCAAAAGTGGTAATAAACACTTAAAATAATAATTGAAAATATGTTTTAAGTGTCTTTTTAAAAAATAAGCACTTTTACTTCTTTTTTTAGAGTTTGCAAACAGTCACTCAGACGAAAATATTTAAAATGGCTAAATGTCTAAACAACACTAAACACGCAAGAAACTCAAAATTTTCTTACTTTTTGTGAAGTATTATATGATAAAAGAGGTAAATGTGTCACTACAAGTTTATGGTTTAGGGTTGTTTGGCCACTTTGAAAATGGAGAAGTGAAATTATTTTTGAGAATAAAAAACTGTAGATTTATAAGATAAATGAAGAATTTAAAATTAAATTATGAAGTTAGTTGTATATAAAAGTGTAAATGTATAAGTTTTTCATTTTAAAATTGACCATCGAATCCTAGAATGGTTATAAGATGTCAAGTTGTACTTCTAATTTCTTCTGAGTATGAATCGTACCTTTCTAAATGCAGTATACAGTTACTTTGTAAACAATGGTTGTTTCAAAATATGAACACAAACTTTGCTATGTTTGTTGGCATTGTCCTCCAACCTTTTTGATCATATAAGGCTTGGATTACAAAATATTCATATTCTTTTTTAAATGATAATTTGAGAAAATACTTTTTATTGCACTGATGGTATTTAAATAAAAAAAATTTGGATTATCAAAAAATTGCACCTCATAGAAAAAAAAAAAAAAAGAAGCAGTTTAATAGGTTTGAGGAATGTTTCAACGTGATTTTTATAATTTAAAAAATTAATAAAAAGTCCATAAGAAAACTGAAATATTTGTGAAGGTAGTAATGCTGCGAACTTAATCTTCAATCGCAAAAAAAAAAAATCAAATTAATTATTATATTATACTAAAATTCAATATTTAAATTGTAATTAAGCCTAATAACAATAATACATAAAACCGTATTCTTAAAAAAATTTAAAGAAAAAAGTTGGAGATAATTCAATCAAAATACTCATTTTCAACTTTAAAAAATTTATTTTATCCACTTCAAATATAAATAACTTTTTCATATCTATTTTTAATTTCAAACAATCTTTTACCCATATGACCCACAAACATCATCATCTAATTATTCCATCCCACTCCACCCTACCCCATTTGATATTTATATTATTTAACATTATTAAATATTATATAATAATAAATAATATAATGAAGTTATAAAATATATAATTTTAATAAATTAACTAATTATAATATTTTTATCATATATATATATATGATTATTTGAATTTTTTATTTAAATTATTTTAATGTATAGTGCATATTAATGAATATTATAATATAAAAGTTAAATTTTAATGTAAATTAATGAATACTATAGTTTTTAAAATTATGTAAAAATATTTAATTTGTGATGTTTGAAAATATATCTTTTAAAATTTAATTAACACGAGGGCCTTATCAACATCAAAACTAGATCAAAATTTAAATTTCTACCGAATTGTCTTAATAAAAATTTAATTTTTATCAATCGCCTATCGAATCAGTGATTAATTAATAATTTTTTTTATACAAAGTACTAATTTAAAAATACAAAAATATTCAAAATAGATTAAAACAACATATGAATGATGGAGTAATAAATAAGATGGTTAGTTGATTCCTTATTGGTTCTTCTACTTATTAATCTGCACAAATTAATTAAATATTAATTGATAAAATTATAGATAGATAAAGTTCAATTATATATTGAATAACCTGTACTCTAATATTTATAATACAAAATCAAACTTAACATCTACAGGATAGTGTAGTTATAAAAATAAAATGAGATTCAATTTAAAGTTATTAATTTTTTTATAAGGGTATATAGGTCTTAAATTATGAATTGAATATAATTTTTTTAAAATTAAATATGGATAAAATAAATTTTTAGAAGTTCAAAATGAATATTTTGTGATATTTAAAAATAAAATAAAATATACGATGATATAAGTAAGTATAACCAGTAACGAGAAAACTTGAAAGTTCAATCAAATAAGAAACCCCTATACTATAGTACTGAAGATCTGCCGCTTTTTTCTTCTCCCCCAAAATTTCTTCTGGTAAGCCCTAATTATGGATCTCCTGCAATCATACAAGGAGAGCGACATGGAGGAAGTCGAAGAACTCGACAACACACCGCGCCCACCCGCAACCTCTGAGCCCGATCCCTCACCCGATTCATCCCCTATCCGAGCCCTCCCTGCCAAATCCGCCGCGCCGAAAGTCGACGACACCATGCTCTCTCTTACAGTCTCCGGCCAGGCACATTCGCTGGCGCACAAGCCAATTGACCCGACCCAACATCTAGTTTCCTTCAACCCGACTTATGAACAGCTCTGGGCACCCATCGTCGGCCCCTCTCATCCATACGCTAAAGATGGGCTTGCTCAAGGCCTCCGCAATCACAAGCTCGGGTTCGTGGAGGATGCGAATATTGAATCTTTTGCCTTCGACGAGCAGTATAATACTTTCTACAAATTTGGATATGCTGCGGATCCTGCGGAGAACAACTATGTCGGTGACGTTGAAGGGTTTCAGAAGAATGATGGGATTTCGGTTTATAATATACCGCAGCGCGAGCAGAAGAAGCGGAAATTGGAGAAAAAGAAGGAGGCGTTGGAGGATAATGAGGGAGCTGGTGAGTTGGACAAGGAGGAGGTGGAAAATCCGGCAACGGACACGTGGCTGTTGAAGAATAGGAAGAGTCCGTGGTCAGGGAAGAAAGACTGGGTGCAAGATGAGCTGACTGAGGAGCAAAAGAAGTATGCTGAAGAGCATGCTAAGAAGAAGGGCGAGAAGGAAGGAGGTGAGAAGGAGAAAGGGGAGGCACATGCTGATAAGACTACGTTCCATGGTAAAGAGGAGAAAGATTATCAAGGGCGGTCGTGGATTGCGCCACCTAAGGATGCAAAGGCAAGTAATGATCATTGTTATATACCAAAGAGATTGGTGCACACATGGACAGGGCATACCAAGGGGGTTTCAGCTATCAGGTTCTTCCCCAAGCATGGTCATTTGATATTATCTGCTGGGATGGACACGAAGGTAAAGATTTGGGATGTGTTCAATTCGGGAAAATGTATGAGAACTTACATGGGGCACACGAAGGCTGTGCGAGATATATGGTTTAGTAATGATGGTTCGAAGTTTTTGAGTGCTGGGTATGATAAGAATATTAAGTATTGGGATACAGAAACGGGGCAAGTGATATCGACCTTTTCAACTGGAAAGATTCCTTATGTAGTGAGGCTTAATCCAGATGAGGACAAGCAGAATGTGTTGTTAGCAGGAATGAGTGATAAAAAGATTGTCCAGTGGGATATAAATTCAGGTCAGATCACACAAGAGTATGATCAGCATTTGGGGGCAGTGAACACCATTACTTTTGTGGATAATAATAGGAGATTTGTTACTTCCAGTGATGATAAGTCGCTGCGTGTATGGGAGTATGGGATTCCGGTGGTTATAAAGTACATTAGTGAGCCCCATATGCATTCAATGCCTTCTATCTCTCTGCATCCAAATTCGAATTGGCTTGCTTGTCAGAGTTTGGATAATCAGATACTTATTTACAGTACTAGGGAGAGATTCCAGCTCAATAAGAAGAAGAGATTTGCTGGGCATATTGTAGCTGGGTATGCGTGCCAGGTTAACTTCTCACCTGATGGACGATTTGTCATGTCAGGAGATGGTGAGGGTCGGTGCTGGTTTTGGGATTGGAAGAGCTGCAAAGTGTTTAGAACTCTCAAGTGCCATGATGGAGTTTGTATCGGTGCTGCTTGGCATCCTCTGGAACAGAGTAAAGTTGCTACCTGTGGCTGGGATGGCTTGATCAAATACTGGTATGATTTCTGCTCTCTGGTTCAACATGAATAATAATTTCGATGGCTGCTATTTTTACATTTACCAATTTATATTTTGACCGACTCTACTGCAGTTTGTAGTCATGGCTTAGTATGATTGCTTTCTATTAACTTGAATTATGAAGGTCTTACTTGAGGGAGCTTCCCAAGGGAAATGTTGTTGAAAACGAAATTTTCCTAATTAAACTTCTGTTGATTGATATGCTCCACTAGGTTACTTCTATGATTGTTCTAGTTCTCTTACTTGCTGATTATGTCTGTGAGAAGCTAACACTCCGAGCTACAGAGCACCTAGATGTTACCCTTATTTTTAATTATTCTAGTAGATTGTATATTCTGCCCAATCAATTGTCCAATTGCCTTATACTCTGGAGTGTAATTGAAGCCACAAAATTCAATGCTAGATTGGGATATCTTGTTTGTTAGTATACAACTGCGCAAGATTTCCTGTGTCTTATTAGATCAACTTGGAGTCATATATTTGTGGTCTTATTCCTCGGAAAGTATAACTGTCTCATAAACATGACACAAGTCTCAAGCATTATTCTATAGTCATACTTAACTTGAAAAGCAGCATAGTCTCCTCAAAATCATATATTGTTTTCTCAGTTTGTTACACACCATTTTGTTGAATGCATGGACAGTGGTTTCTTAATTTGCAATCAAATTTGTAAGATAGATGGAGAACTTTCTGATGCTGGCTTGACAAATCTGTGCATCTCACGGTTGTTCTTACTACTAAATGTGTAACTGTTCCTTAGTCTTAGCAATAGAGTTTTTGTGTGAATGTGCTTGAACTCTTGACATTTTTTTACAGATCCATTATTGTTGATGTTTAACATTTACAGAAAAAAGTGATTCTGGTTCTTTACTTGGGAGTAAGTTTGTTTAATAAAAATATTGAGCTAACTATGTGAGGGAGTCACTTTTGCTTGAGCTCTTGAATTGTTTCTGGTATTTGTTAAATTGCTGTCTAAGATTGCCTGCTATGAATGATGACAGTTATTTACTTTCTAGTAAGTTTGTATACTGAAAAATTGAGATAACTATGGGAGGGAATGACTTCTTGAGCTCTTTTAGGTAGGGAATTGCTTTTGCTTAAACTCTTCTGGTCCCTTTTTTGGGGTATCTGTTTCTTAACTGAGGTTGAATGCAATCAGTGGTGATAGTTTCTTTAGTTGGTGAGCTTGTTTAATGAAGAAAAAATTGCGGTATAAAACTGAGGGAAATTCTGTTTCAGCTGTCTAAGTTGTATAGGTCATATATTTATCCTCTCGTTGCTAAGGGAGATTTTTAATTGCTGAACTTCTATTCATTTGTTTCGTCTATGTTTTTAAAAATAGTTGTTCTAAAAGCAACTTTAAAGTTAGAGGCTATCAGGCTTGCATTTGTTAAAAAAATAATAATGTTATGCTCCGAGAACAAGGGATGAAACTATGCCGGATTGTATTCTTCCAGATTGAGTTGTCTCCAACCTGGTATATAACATTGTTTAGCTGGTTTGTCTTCTCTATCCCAACTCAAGCTCTATTAATGATTTTCCTCTTTTATTCTTCTTCTTTGCACTGTGCTTTTGGGGAATTCAATTATTGCGTAACTCATTTCCACAAAAGGTTGGTTTTGTTCTCATTGAGACTCTGTTTATTTATGCTTTTGTCTGTGATATGTGCCTCTATTGTTAATGTTTCTTCTGATATATCTTTGACTTCTCCTTCTATCTATGGGGAATTCAAGGTTGAAACATTTATCAGTTGGTGGAATTGCTTGTTTCACTGGCTTTCTCCCATGTTAAAATTCCGACTTTGAACACTGTGTAGGGATTAATTTGCTGGCTAATGGTTGGATTGTGCGTTGGACCAATAGCAGTTGACCTGAGGGCTACCCTAAAAAACTTGAAGCAAGGTTTCTTCTTTGAGGTCGAAGGAAGTTGAGAAGAAGTCCAAGGCAGGGGTCAACTCCCATGAGTGTAATCTGCAAGTAATGTGTTGAGCACACTGATTAGTAATCGGTATTTCCCTTTTCACAACTGAAACTCCAACTGTAACCTTGATGTATTTTTGATGTAGTTAGTAAAGGAGGTCATGTGAGCAAATTTTGAACTGTATTATTATATTTGTTTTGTTTTGGTTTTTGTTTATTTGTTTTTTTAATGTGGGGAAGTAATAAGCATGGTTGTGAGATGTTTGTTGTCTACTTGGGTAGCTCTTGAAATCTGATGTCCGAGTGGGGCTTATTTCCAGGTATGTGGTGAACTACAAAGTTACTCATTCGTTCATTAGATCCAATCCCACATTTCGAGCAATCACCGATTTGAATGATGGATGGGATGTAAAAAGTCTTATTACTCCTTCCATACCAGCACAAACTTTTCATGGGAAGATTACAATGGATATGCTTCACATAGATTAAAGAATATCTATACTATATTAAAAAGGGGCTTATGCTTGTAAAACATTTTAGGACAAATCTACCCCTCTATTCTTTTCCTATGTGCGGTTTCACCCCATCCGAAATAACTTCACTAATTCTCTCCAAACGTCAGCCGTTTCAAACCTTCCTCCAAAACTACCTTTCCTACACTTCCACTACGCCAAAACCCCTACACCTGGCGATGGATCCACAGTCAGTTAGGAGGCGGTCTACCCCTCTTCACATTGTGCCAGCCATTGTTAACGACGGAATTCCGGCCAATTAGGAGTCGGTCTTCAATTGACGCCTCAATACAGGATGGATCAACGACCGCCCAGGAAGCGGCCAAGCCTCCCTCTACTGACGGATCAGATGGATGTTCAAACCCTTTGAGGTTAGGAGTTCCCAGAGCTTACGTTTTCAGATTTTCTCATTAGTGTAGGAAGTCCAATTTTCTGCCAGATAAATTTATCTGTACCTTTGTTCCCCGTTTAATTTCATGCTTGAGAGGATACGAAATTATTGTGGAGTTTAAGCAGATGTTTTCGTGGTGAATTTTAAATATTTCAGGTTGAAGAATTTAAAGTATTTGCCAAAGACATGAAAGTCCTTTTGCTTGAGAAAGTTTATGTGGTGAATGTTGCTGGTAAATCTTTATTCTGCTACAACAACAAACTATTAAATTTGTTTTTTTTAGATTATTATTTTGAATATGACTGATGAAGGCATGATCTACTACCTTCACCATGAATGTTTAATTACTCATGAAAAGTAGCTCATTTGCTTATATAAGCACTTAAATACGTGTTCATTTGCCACTATTATTCATCCTCATAACTTTATTTCTTTTTAAATGGCTATGACATGTTATATTGCATATAATTTCGTCATAGGTGTGTGTCTATTCCTATTGGGGGCCTAAGGCAGACTATAGTATATATCACATGGTAACGCCTGCAAAAGAGAATTAGTACTATATACATTGTAATTGTTTTCATTTCCACTAATTGTAGTATTCATATGTCTGATGGATTAATCCTATTATAGCATATCCAAACCATTTGGCTACTCTATGAGTACAATTTCATTCAACTTCCCCAATTAATATGGCTCTTACCTTCAGAAACAATAAAGATCATCCTCTAAATTATGGACTTATAGCTGTAAGGGGTTCTGGTGAGGCAATTCAGTGGTAGGTTTTGTGACTGTGCACCTTTTAAACTTCTCTTTGTTCATCCTTTACTCAGCTTAGTTATTGTATTATTTTAATATTCTGCAAATACATGAATTTGTTTCTTTCACTCTTGGTGTTTAGAATCCCAAGTTATATATTGTGGATATGATGTTCAACAAATTTCTACTTTCATAAGGTAACTACCAGTAGTTGATTAATAACTATCTACAACAATATCTACTAAACAATTAATTATTTGAACTAATCAGACCATCTTTACGTAAAATTGCATTCCGCTGTCCCAAATTGGGTCAGATCCAAACCTTCTGGCTACTGCGAGTGCAATTTCATTCAACTTCTCCCAAATTGATGCTCAATTAATTGTTACAGGTGACTACGTCTTAAAGCAATGTTTTCATTCTTAATTGTCGAGTAAGTTCTTAATTTATTGGCGGACCTTTTTCTAAATCTCGTATTTGAGAATTTGATCTGAAGCATAGTTGAGATTCAATCTTGAGTTGCCTTAATGTTTTTCTTGTTTCTTGGAACTTACAAAATTGTTGGTAATAAGGTTGGGCCACTTATAGATGAAGTAAAAGCTGAAATAGTTGCAAATGATGTTAGAGTGGTTCACATTGAAGATGGAGATAAGAGAGGTGTTGATAATAGTAAGATATATACAAGTGACAGAGATAAGAGAGATATTTATGATATTGATATCCATACGAGTGAAGGAAATCAGAATGGTTCAGACAGGGGTAGGAATCAGAAAGGTGCCAGTATAAGGGATGTTGGCACCTCTTATCAGAAGCAGGGCAAGGTTGGATCTTTATCGTTTAACGTCGTTGATGCATCACCTCATAAAAAGCCAGAAAAAGGACTCCTTTGAGGAAGGGGTATAGTCCGATGGATTGACTTAAGCTTACAAGAACACACCCTGACTTAGCAGGTACTCATTTTTTCGTTGAACTTGTTTGGCTTCTGCATATTGGATCTTTGAGTTCCTTGCAATAAAATGGTTGAGTCACAAACAAATCTGCACATACTATACAACATCTTTATTTGTTGACAAAGTTTTTGTGATATTTTTGCTACTGAAATTTGGTAATGAACTTCTCGGTGATACATGTAATTTGCAATAATGCAGTCACACTTTCTTTTAGACATGCTAATGTTTAGGAGAATTTTTCTGGTTGAGTGAGTTTTTTTGACATGGATGTTATCTCTTCCTAATAATTTGTCCTACATTTTCCTGGCCTTGAAGATAGTATTTATTTTTCACTCGGCTTAAACTAATAAAAGTATTCTCATGAATCTTAGTCCTGTTAAAAGTCACAAGGTAATGCTTCTAACCTGAAGTATTTTTTGTGAGCTATGACTATAAATAAGTTGATGTCATGCTATTGTATTCATTTTGTCACTGAGCACCATTATGCTCATCCCAGAATTTGTTTTTGTTCATTAGAAAAGTTCCAGTATGCAGGTGCAGCTTGGGATGAGCTCAAGCATATTAGACAAGCCAATGGATTTCTGGTTAGCAATTGTTTTTCGTTATTGATTAATCAGCTTGTCCAGTTAGACTTTCCTCAATCCAGGTTGTTCACCAAAAGCCTAAGAAAACATTGGATAAAATCAGTCACTACCTTTGCCCATTGAGTCAAATCTCTAATGTCAAAACTTGAAAGGATTTTTTTACTAACTTCCCAATTGTTTTTACATATTTGATCTGGTTGGAGGATTTTAGGTTTTGATTAAATGTATTCATGCGTGCACTAATGCTTGAGGTTGTGTGCTGGCTGTAGGTTGAGAGTGTAAAAACTGATTTGATTTTTTTCTTTTAAATGTTTGGTGGATTAATATTTTTTTGAAGTTAAGCTTTTTAGAATCGTTAGTAGTAGTTGGTACTTCCTGCTTATGAAACTTGTACAAATTCAGAAATCGGGGGCAAGAGTGTGATGTGATATTTTTATTTTGGTTTGAAACATCTCAGTATCCCACTACACTGAATTTGGAGAAAACGTATATATTAGAGTAATTAAGGGGGAGTTAAAAATTGAAATAGTGTCAGTTTGATCTTTCATTAGTTCTTTTATTTTGTACCCTATCTTCACAGGGTCCTTACCCATATTCTGATCTGCTCAATAGTCACAAGTATTAAGATTTTTTTGTCTTTTTGGTGAGCAGGCATTAATAGAATAAGCTTACTACACATGAAATGCACTGCATCTTAAAACTCTTTGTCAATACATGCTGTGTATTTCAGTGACCAGGATGATTATGCGGTTGTTTGCAAAGTTGGAAGGGGGAAATACAGTGAATTATTTGATGGTATAAACGTTAACAACAATGACAGGAGCATAATCCAGATTCTAAAACCTGTTGAGAACAAAAAAATATTCCTTTTAGATGAAAGCTCTGTTGCAGTACTGGTTTCTTGTATAAATGTGAGCAGATTATTGATGAGCATACTCTGATTTGTATTCCTAAATCTTGTAAGATATATGTTCTGTAATTATTTGCTTATGCACTCTTTGTAAATTAGATGTGTATTATTATTGTAAATTAGCTAATTGAATTTCTTTATGTATGTTTTGATCACTGGAGTTGAACTTCAGTAGATTAATCCAAAGTATATATTCTAATCGTTATCCTTCATGGTTATATGCAGATAAAGAGAGATAAAAAATACTGCAAAACCTACGTGAGGGCCTAAATATTGTTAAACTCTTAGACATTGTCAGATATCAGTACTCCCAACACTCATAGCTTGATATTTGAGTAAGTAAAAATTATATATTTCAAAGTTTTGTAACCTACATTAATGGATTATGACATGGTTAGAAATAGATTTATTCGAATACACAGCTGACATCAAGATATGTTTGGTACCTCCACGATTCCTCCTCCATGATAAATAAGTAGTTCTAAAGAATAGAACATAGTACATTCACACATGTCCATTTTTTTTATTGTCTGAGGCTTTTTTTGGTGATGTTTTTGTTGTCGTGAAAGGTTGTAACTAAACCATGTTGTTGATCAAGTTTTAATTGTTATATTTTATGAAATTGAAATTGTCTATTAATTGTTGATTTGTCGATTTTTCATTAAAATTTGTAGCTTTACCACACCCGTGATCTATTCTATAAAGTTCTGAATAAAATTATGGTATTTGATTATAAGCAGTGAAAATAATTCTAGCACATAAATAATTACCAATAACATGCGAAGCACGTGTACACTAACTAGTAATATTAAATGTGTAAAAGGAGAGAGTTTGATTAGTTATAATTTATGTGATTGAAGGGTAAAGTAAATCAAATGGAAAATTTTAGAAGCCATAAAAAGCCACAACAACTAATGTTAATAATACTCACTCTGTTTCAAATTTTTTTCACATTTTTTATTTTGGGATGTTCCAACTATTTTTTCACACCTTAAAAAGAAAATAATTTACTCACAAAAGTTAGTAAAATGTATTTTTTATATTTAATTTCACACTCACATTCTCAAAAGATCTGAGACGGAGTTAGTATGAAATATAACAATAGTTGTATAAATTTGTAAAAGAAAAAGAAAAAAGTTGACTAATACTACCTTCGTCCCACAAAAGTTTGCATACTTTTCTTTTTAGTTTGTCTCACAAAAGTTTGCATACTCCCAAAATGGAAATATTGCTTTAAATCTCCACCTTTAAAATCTTTACCTCACAATCTCCACCATACACATTCTACTCATTACACTTTTTTTTAAAACCTATGCCCAGAAAAGTACCGCAAACTTTCCTGGGACGGAGGTAGTACAAGTTTTGAGACGGAGGTAGTATGAAATATAGGAATAGTTGTATAAATTTGTCAAAAAAAAAAAAAAGAAAGAAAAAAGTTGAACAATACAGAGACAAAAGAGTGCGTCTGCCGGGAGTCGAACCCGGGTCTATTGCTTGGAAGGCAATTATCCTAACCGTTGGACTACAGACGCTTGCTTGCTGCTGTTTCGTCTTTGCCTTTTATATCCGCAAATTTAGTTACATTTGTATCGTAAATTGTTTATCTGCAAGTCACTGCGGAGCTCGGCCATCCATGGAGATAAAGCTCAGCCTCTGCCGCGGCTCGCGGATGAGGCGGCACCTCGCCACCCTATTCTCTCCTGTCGAGACCATTTCCTCCTCCTCACCAATCCGGTTGCATATTTCCAGCACTCTCCGTTTCATCAATACAGTACGACCCCTCTCTCTCCAGCCCTTTCCCAATGGCCGCGCTCACTCATTCTCTGCCGCTGCTACACTTCGCACTGCCGTCTCTCCTGCCCCTTCAGGTATTACTGCCTCTCCCTTATTAAAAAAGTGATACTATATCAGCGCATATCAGGTTTTTAGGGGTTTAATTTTATATAATTTCTGTTTTGTGCTTAGGGCGCGAGCAAATTCATGATATTCCAATGAAGGGCTCCAAGGTTCTTATTAAAGGGATGAGATATCGTGAACTTGAGGTATTTTACATTTTTCTACATCGATTCAACTCCAAATTTGTTTCCTTATGGTTTACGATGACATTTATGTGGTTCACTACTGACGAACTTAGTAATTATTGCAGCTTAGATGTTTTCTTTTCACAGGACTCTTCCATTTTCTGTTGTTTTCAATCATTTAGAAGCTTTTGGTGTTGAACATCTCTAGATATTACTTTGCTAGGTTATGTGAATATCTTGGTAGCTTTAGTTGCACACTACGTCAGTTATGTCCTCTTATGCTTTAGAGTATATATATCGGATCTAAATAATGCAAAGTGAAAAGTTTGCCATTGTTGTTTCTTGCTTCTGATGTTGTAACAGAAATGGGTTCAATTATATGGCTATAGGCCTGCTCAGGCTTTGATGTTATGGAAACGTCTCTATGGAAATAATATTTGGGCTCAAAGCAATGAAGAATTGGAAGGTCAGCCGTATGTTTCTGGTTTGATCTAGTTATATGTTTTGCATATCGATAAAATGCATGAAACTTCTATATGCATTTCTTTGAAGTTTTATAACATTAACCCTGTTGAAGGTGAATGCTCTAACCTTCGGTTTAGTCCTCAGTATGTGAGAAGTATACTGATGAAACGAAACCTTGTTATGGGCAGAAAACATTTTTATTTCATTTAGGTTGTCAAATATCAGTTTAGTGCATTTTATCCAGTATGCTTTTCGTCTTGGTGATCACTTCTTTTATTTCCCCATACCTATTTCTGTTCTCTCGGTATAAAAGATGAGAAGTAAGGTATTCCTTCACTTTATTTCCCATTTTCATTTGTTGACTTTTTATTCAAGAATTCTCAAGATGCATACCACCTCTTACTCCATTTGTTGGCATTGAAACTCACTCTGTTTCTTTGATGCTGGCAGGTTTGAACAAGGATTTCAAAAGTATGTTGGTTGAACATGCTGAATTTAAGGCATTAGAATTGAAGGATATGCTTACAGCATCAGATGGTACCAGGAAGGTAAACATGTCTTTGTGCCTAATGGCTATGCTCTGCATTAGGTTAGACGTAGAATAACCTTAATGAACTTGAACACTTTTGAGAACCATCTTATTCATTTGGGATTCACAGGAGGTTACAGATTTTGTTCACTTTGGAAGATGGACTGGTGATAGAAACTGTCGTGATTCCTTGCCGAAGGGGCCGGACCACCGTATGCGTTTCTAGTCAAGTGGGCTGTGCAATGAATTGCCAATTTTGCTACACTGGAAGGCAAGAATTCCTATCTTCATTCACGTCACACCCCTCTTTCCTCCCAAACTCATAGTATATAGGCTTCTGGTGAATGGTGATCAATTTTACAGAATGGGATTGAAAAGAAGTTTATCTGCTGCTGAGATAGTGGAGCAGGCTGTATATGCAAGGCGACTGGTAAAACATGATGTTGGTAACATAACAAATGTTGTATTCATGGTTAGTATTTCTCATATCATTTCTGATGACAGGCCACTAATTAATGTTTCGATGGTTTTCAATTGATTATTTAGTCCCTTAAACAAAACACACCTATAAGTTTTATCTTACTAAATCTGATGACTATGCTCTTAACTTTCAACATTTTACTGGCTTCATAGTAGTTAGTAAACAAGTTTTCCCTTTTTATTTTCTATAAGTTTTTATCGTACTAAATCTGATGACTATGCTCTCAACTTTCAACATTTTACAGGCTTCATAGTTGTTAGTAAACAAGTTTTTCCTTTTTATCCTCTATAAGTTTTTATCTTACTAAATCTGATGGCTTATGCTCTTAACTTTCAACATTTTACAGGCTTCATAGTAGTTAGTAAACAAGTTTTTCCTTTTCATAGGGGATGGGCGAACCACTTCACAACATTGAGAATGTTATAAAAGCTGCCGACATATTGGTAGACGAGCAAGGTCTTCAGTTCAGTCCTCGGAAGGTTACAATTTCAACTAGTGGGCTCGTTCCTCAAATTAAGCGCTTACTTAGAGAGTCTAACTGTGCATTAGCTGTCAGTTTAAATGCTACAACAGATGAGGTACTTCCTCTGGCCTTTTTCCAAAAAAAAATTTCTTTGTTGTAGTAAAAGTAAATTTTATGGGTTGGTTGTATCTTAGCATATTGTCCATTAACATACAGGTTAGAAATTGGGTGATGCCGATCAACCGCAAATATAACCTGGCCTTGCTTCTTGGTACACTTAGGGAGGAACTCAGTTTAAAACACAAGTACAAGGTCTTGTTTGAATATGTAATGCTTGCTGGAGTTAATGACAGGTCAGATATCATTCTGATAATTTTTTTTGGTGCTTGTCAGACAATTGTAGTTTCAGCATGATGCGTCGCACTAATATTGTCCTAAAGTTGAAGCATTCATGAAAATAATGCTTATTTAGGTCCATATCTTACTCTGCTTAATTTTCAATTTCAAGGTGCCCCCCACACTCCTCCATAAACTTCTCATTTTTCTATTTTGGTATGTCTCGCTATGAATTTCATATTCTCTTTTGGCAACCTACTTTTTACTTTTTATTTCAGATTTTCATTACTTTTTTTATTGTAATACCCTACTCTTTTCTCTTTTCATATAACATTTCTTGTACTATAACTATTATTTTAGCATTTATATTTATCAGTGCGTCCATGGTATATGAAAAGTTTATAGAACGACTATTACTTATACATGTTAGCATGCGGCATTATTAAAGACCAGAATTTGAGTCGGAACTAATTTAAATAGTTTTACTGTCCATGATATATGAAAAGTTTATAGAACGACTATTACTTATACATGTTAGCATGCGGCATTATTAAAGACCAGAATTTGAGTTAGAACTAATGTAAATAGTTTTACTGTATAATTGATTCACAACTATCACTTTATAGTACAATAACTAATACCAACTGCACAGTAAAACTGGTTGCATACGATTTTGCACCAGCATTTGGATTTGACCGGCAATGACCAAACAGTATAAATTCTCATCTCTATGCAATCATTTTGCAATTTATATTAGGAAATAAGAAACAAATGTAATTTGTTGCAAAACATCATGGGATGCCAGCTCTCTGATACATCTATGCCCAGATCATCACCTTTGGGACTATTCTAAAATACCCCGGTAAAATAAGGATTTTCTTTTTTCGTCTTTTTACAGTGTTGAAGATGCAAAGCGGCTAATAGATCTCGTCCAAGGCATTCCTTGCAAGATCAATCTCATTTCGTTCAACCCTCATGGTGGATCACAGTTTAAGCCAACAAAGGATGAGAAGATGGTTGAGTTTCGTAACATTCTTGCTGCAGCAGGATGTGTTGTGCTCCTACGATTTAGTAGAGGTGATGATCAGATGGCCGCCTGCGGCCAGCTCGGCAAGCCAGGCGAAATCCAGGCCCCCTTGCTTAAAGTCCCACCTAAATTTAAAGTTGCTCTTGAGGCTTCAATTTGATAATCACAGCTACTTGATGTATTCTCTTCGAGATTGTTCAACATCTCATCCCCAAATCATAGTGGTTGATCGATTTGTCTTTGTTTCTCTATATGTGATATGACTTATGAGGGCAATTCCTTTCTTGCACCTTTTACTCCCCCTCTCAAAAGTTGAATTATTGAGTAAATTTTATATGAAATAAATTCACATAAATTCTCTTTTTTAACGTATAGACTATTATTTTTTAAAATATTACTACCTCTGTTTCACAGGAATTTACACTTTTCTTATTTGGACGTCCAATACAAATTTGCATACTATTAAAAAAGGAAACATGCATTTGATGCACACTCATAAACATATATACATATTTATCCATATGCCACTACTTTATATATAAAATACATTTTCCTTAAAAAATGTGTCGTTCCGCAGGGTGCAAATTCATCGAAAAGTCGAATACGACTGAAGTTGTTTTCCATAATTCCGAGGAGAAATGTTGTCTCGTGGAACAACAAATTTCCTTGAATGTGTATAACAATGGAGTCAGCAAAAGGAATAGAGAACAACTCTCATAATTAGAAATTAAACATTTGTTTAGGACATACATAAACAAACATATAGACAAAATATCTTATCAAAGAATCAGAAAACAACTACAATCTTCCAACTGAGTCCGTGCCAATTCGGTATTCATGTTGGAACTATTTTTATTTCTACAAAACTTAGTGCTCGCCAGTTGTTTATTTTTTATTTTTTAATTATAGTAATATTAGATTAATCGACATTATTGTTAAATGGTTACACAAAAATATATTCAGGGAGTGCAGATTTAAATATATTAAAGCAATAATAAAAACAATACTTTTTTTCTTTTTGCAATTTTAAAGTAGGCAATTATTGCATGTGTCTGGATTCTTTTTCCATTTCTTTTTTTCTTTTCCGAAATATTAAATTTTCTTTTGTAATAGTCTGAATAATGTTGAAATATATTGTAAAAAAAGCACAAGAATTTTTTGGGGCAATGGTATTATTGAGTCACAAGAAAAGTAGCGAAGGAAAAGACATTTTTACAACCTTTGATCTTGGGCCCGTGACTCACTCACTCTCAACTTTCCGATTAGTAACGAGTATTATTACAAGACTACAAGTAAGTTTCACATGTGATGTGAAAGAAACATTATCAGATTTTTGTGACCATAAATAAGTTATCGAATATCTAGATGTTGCAACCGTGTAAAAGTCCACCACATCCCCCTTTGGTAATTTATGTTTATAAAAAAATGAAATTCAAAATTTCGGCAAAAGTGGTGGTCTCATATGCAATTGGGGTACAACACATTCACTCAATTGTTGAGGTTGTTTACACTGAAGAGTGAGGATTGATTACACTAAAAAGTTTACACCGTTTTTTGTTTTCAATGTAAACTCTTGGTCGAACTCACACTTTTCACTGTAATCAGTCCTTTAATGCGAACAATTTGAATTGTTGAATGGATGCGTCGTGCACCAGGTGCACATAAGATTTAATGTAAGCAATTTTTTGTATGAACATTATTCATAATAAGTTTACCATGAAACTGATTAAAGTACCAAAAATTTCATCAAGAATATCATAAATCTCATCATGAGTATAAAAAGTCGGATTATTGGTATTTATCATCGGAGTATTCATGATAAGACTTACTCTAGGCAAAATCTTGTATGAAAATTATTCATGATAAATTTATCATGATACTGTTTTAAAGTATCAAATATTTGATCAAGAGTATCAAAATCTTCATCAAAAACAACAATTAAAAATATAATACCACTAATCCAATTTTTGATACTTCTGATGAAATTTTTTGATACTATTGATTAAATATTTAATATTTTAAAACAGTTTTATGATAAACATATCATAACCATTTCCATATAAATCTACTTTTAAGATTTAATATTTGATATACTTTGTTGGAATTTGGGTGGATGACCCAAGTTTGACCAATTTTATCATGATATTCCATTGGTGGAAAATGAAATTGAGTTATAAATTATTAATCTAAGTTTGGAGTATATAAATTTGGAGTATTAAGTTGCTCAAAATCAATTTCGGGTGAATGAGATATTAATACATAAAGTAGCAACTTAACATGTTGAAGAAGGAATATAAGGG
Organism: Prunella vulgaris; assembly: GCA_026898435.1. Lineage (NCBI taxonomy): Eukaryota > Viridiplantae > Streptophyta > Magnoliopsida > Lamiales > Lamiaceae > Prunella > Prunella vulgaris. Next base: position 2,225,681 of record JAPKLY010000021.1, on the reverse strand, counting down.
AGAAAATAAGAAAATATTCCTTGTCACACATAGGAAAATGTGAAAACTTTGAAGTCAGTTATACGTAGACACATGAATATTAAAATTAATAATATTCTATGTTTACATGTTGTTGCCTTAAGAAGACCCTCCTGCTACATACGCACCAGCACTCGCACGTCCTCATATATTCGCATTGAGCGCTTTAGAAGCGCACTTTGCAGTCTTTCGCCAAAAGACACCACATCTCTTCAACTATTATAAATAAGCCCCCAAAATTCATTATCATTTACAACAAATAAGTCTTCTTCTCTCTAAAAGCATTCAAGTATCCTATTAAATTTTGCGTTAGAGTTGTGTCGGGAGTTCCAAATACCTATTTGCGATTTACTTTCGATTTGCTAGTGCAACGATCCGAATTGCACGTCGTTGTGTCTTGAGGACGGTTGTCAACGATCCATATTGCCCAGTGTACGGGACAATAATATTTTACGGAGATCGAGTAAAACTCATGCCTCGACTTTCTATTTCTAAGTGTCAACATCTTCATCTTCCTTTACACACACCCTACTTTCCAACATGCTTCAACTTCCGATAATATTTACATTTGGCACCAGCGCTTGAGTGAAATGTTGTTCGGAAATATACAAAAAATGTACGATTTTAACTGGTGAAAACAAAAATTTAACAGGTTATTCATAACGTGCATGTGACATATTTATAGTCATACAATTTTACCAAATATATGCCAGCCCTTTCAAACCTTAATTAGTTATATAGGGTATAACATATATACAAAGTATTTAGTTTTGTGTAAGCCTTCTTTGAGTTCGTTCAATAGTACGAGAGCATTACTATTTAATTTATTTTTAATTTAAAATGTGTTACTAATTAATTAAAAAGTGGATAAATTTTTTGACAAAACAATACTCCCTCCTTCCACAATAAACATACCACATTTTTTGCACGTGATTTAATGCAATATGTCGAAGGATATTATATGGTATTGTGATCAGGTCCGTTTACGAGTTTAAAAATTGTATATGAAAAATATGTTTGTTTACTTTTCGTATATAATTTTTAAACTCGTAAACGGACCTTACAATACCTCATAAGACTCTCCGACATATTGTATTAAATCTTGTACAAAAAAAGTTGTCTATTTATTATTGACGGAGAGAGTAATAGTTTTGTTAAAATGACTTATTAATTTTCTTTAAAAATATTATCATATTTTATTACAATTCCATCACTCTTTTAGTTTTCTGAATCACATACTATAAAACAGTCTCACACAAATTTTTGTCTCCAATTTTATATTTTGGCAAATTTGATATGATCAGTAAACTTTAGTCCATAAATACACATACCATACACAAACCGAGTCTTGACGACGTTCACAATATACATGCACATGCATATTATATTATGGTATCATTATATAAATGTATAAGTACTATATAATCAAATAAAAAACTATATATGCGCTTAAAAAAAAAACATATCTGAACGTTTTCGAACTCAAAAATACAAATATCACGTGACTTGATTGATATTTTCTGTTCTTGATGAGGTACTTAATGCATCCTTTTCAGTTTAGGAAAAGAAAAGAAAAAAAAAACGTTGATACATAACACATGAAAGTTATAATATTATGTTTTTGACTCATATGCTTGTTAATGAAAATGATTTGACCCTTCACCCGACAAATCTCTATATATATCTAATTGAATAGTTTTGCAATCACTGTACACTTTCAAACAGTTGTAGGTTGTTCTAGAATACATTATTTTACTTTTATGACAAGTTATATATATATATATATATATATATGTATGAGTTGTTTTCATTTTTTTATATTAATTGAAAGATATGACCTATGAGTAACTTCACTGGGCATGTTTGTTTTAAGATTTAGGTACTATGCCTAGTAAATTATAGCTTTAAAATTTTAGGATGTCAAAATTTTGATTAATAGTAAAAACGTGTGTGTTTGTTTTGAGATTATGGTAGTATAGGATATTATTTTATGTTAAATCAGATTGTGATATTATTGGTATAATAATAGATATTTTAGGTATGTTTTTTTTTATCGGTAAATGTTAGTAGTTAGGTTAGTTCATCAAGTCTCCTTACACTCTACATCACCAAGTCCAACCTTAAATCTCCCTCCTAATTCGTTCCCAGAGGGTATCGAACCCAGATCACTCACTTAAGTGAGGAGCCTGGTGGTCAGGTGGGCTAACCCATCTGGTTAGATATTTTAGGTATGTTGTGTTGGAAAGAGTAATAATAGGTATAATAAGTATGTTATGTTGGAAAAAGTTATGGTATAATAAGTATTTTTAGATGTGTATTGAGTTTGAGATTTGAAAATCGGATGTTAAATCTCAAACTTGTGTGGAGCGTGGTCGCAAAGTCTCACGTCCATCCGTGTGAATCTCAAAACAAACATTACCCTAAAGTACAATGTTTTTCTACTAAAAAATAAAAATAGTTGTATATCAATTTTATTATACATGAATAAGTTTCGCACTATAATACCTATTTTTATATTCATGTACTCCCTCCGTCCCGTAGGAATTTGCACCCTATGGGACGGCACATTTTTTAGGAAAAATGTGTTTTATATATAAAGTAGTGGCATATGAGTAAATATGTGTAAAAGTTTGTGAGTGTGCACGTAAATCAATGTTTCTTTTTTTAGTAGTGTGCAAATTCCTGTGGGACGTCCAAATAAGGAAAGTGTGCAAATTCTCATGGGATAGAGGGAGTAGTAATTACTTGCACATTATCTTGTTTGGACATTCCAACATTAGTTGTATACTCTTAAAATGATATTAACTTGAATGCACGTTCACAAAAATATACATATTTACATATTTGTTATTTTCTCTGTCCCATGGGAACTTGCACATTTTTTTTATTTGGACGTCCCACACAAATTTGCACACTACCAAAAAAAAAAGTATTAATTTATGTGCACACTCACAAATATATACACATATGTATCTGTATGTCATTACTTTACATATAAAACATATTTTTCTTAAAAAATATGTCATCACACAGAGTGTAAATTCCTACGGAACGGAGGGAGTATTATTTTATTTAAAAAAAAAAATTGTGTGTACTAAGTGTACAGATACAAATACAATCGATCCATATCTGATTAAGACACCTTATTTATTTCAAATCAAATACTGGGGATAATGTACTTATGTATACATCAACCACATCCCTATATATAGGCTCCATAATCGACAAATATGTATAGCAATTCCATTTTTATATCTATATTCGCGCGGTCACAGTGCTTTATTCTGTCGTATTGAAGAAAGTATTTTTTTTTTTTTTTGATTGGACAATGTTAATTGTTAGTAGTTAGTTAGAAGTTAATTCACCAAGTTTTTTTACATCCCAAGAATATCTCCAAGTCTACCCTTATATTTCCCTCCTAATTCTTTTCCAAAAGAAATCGAACTCAGGTCACTCACTCAAGTGAGGAGCCCGGTGGCCAGGTGAGCTAGCTCCCCTGGTTGTATTGAAGAAAGTATTATTTAACCGTGCAACATAGATCACTAAGTTAATTGAGTAATTTTAATAAATAATAGTATTAATTTCTAAAATATTATCATTATTATTTTTAGTATTATATAATGTATGGTGCTCAAAATGCACAAATACTTTGAACTATGAATCCTTTTTTTTTTTTAACAATTCTTTTGTAAATTTTGAAGAGTGATAAATACAAAATAAAAATAATGAGTAAAAATATAAGTATGTAGAATTCATGATAATGAATATAAGATCCATGTATTGTGTCTATCACTCTCTTAAATTTATAAAAAGAAATGGAGAAAACTCATATCCAATACTTTGCAAGTGTTGAAGAATTTAATATCACATCATATAAGTTCAATAATTTAATTATCCTATAGCATGATTTAGCTAAAAATTTACATCGTATAAGATTATAAAGATTATGAGAAATATTTGGATCTATTGAGACTTTAAGATGAAATACAAACTCGATTGAAGATTTGGTATTATAGTTTTACTCAACTAAATTGTGGTGTGTTTTGTTTAAGAGACTAAATAATTTATTCCGCTAAAATAAGATTATTCCTACTAAAACATGCATATTTTGACAGACATAATTCTGTTTTAAAGGAACTGATTATTTAATCTCTTGAACAAAACACACCCTTATAAGACTACCATTTTCACTTCCGACGAGGATCAGAATAAAAAAATCTTCATGATTTCATAATCAAAAATGTCTATATATTACTACTCAATTAGACCACCAATAATCACCTAATCATAGTAATATATATGAAGTATCTACTCAATTAGCACATATCAATTATGTAATCTATGGATTTTAATTAAATTTTGACCACCAAATTAAATCTACAAAATAAGTGAATAGCTAATATAATATGTTTATCATTTTTAGATTTGATAGGAAATATAAGATTTGCTAACAGGTGTATCATCTTCCATTCCATGTCACATATGTAATTGATAATGGCTATTGAGTCATTTAATATATAAGTAAAACAGATATTAAAAATAATAAAATATCAAATTAAGATTGGAGGGTAGAAAGGAAAGGAAAACAATTTAAAAAAAGAAATGGAGAAGTGGCCCAAAAACAGCTGGAAAAAAAATGGCTTTATCCCCTCATAGAGAGAGAAGGGCATTTATGTAAATTTTAGGACCACCAGATTGTTGCCAAATAGCTGTTTGCACACACACATGTGAACAGACATCGTTTGCGTGCAAATTATGTGCCCTCATTTCATTCTATTGTCCCAACTGCTTTCCTTTTGCATTCAATTCTACTAGTATTTTAATTATCTCATCTCCAACAAAAATTAAAAAATAATAAAAAGTCCTATTATTAAATTTCACCTTCTCTCTTTCTCCCTGTTCACTTTTTTCAACTTTTCTTATATAGATTATTCCAACTTTCTTTACTCAACACATCATTTTTGTGTTAAGAAATGTAAGACTAAATTAGTAACTTGAAAAAATGGTAACAGCTGTCTTGTGAACTTGAGTTTCATATGAATTAACATCCTTTTATATATAATCACTATCACTATTAAGAAAATATACTTAAGCTTTTAACGTGTGGTAGTATATATAATCTAGGTGGGGTCTTGGGTGGGGAATGAGATTGAGAGGAGGGAGTAGGGGAAGGGTGAGAAAGCCAACGGAGTGGTGGGAGAAGTACTAAAGGCATCAGGAGTTGGGGATTCGGAGTGGTTCTTTTCGGGTCTAGTAAGGGAGATAGGTGAGGGAAGAGAGACCCTTTTTTGGGAAAATTGTTGGGCTGGGAATTTAGCTCTTAAAGATCGTTTTTCGAGATTATACCACCTATGTATAAATAAGGCTGTGAGAGTTAGTGAGATGGGGGAATGGAGAGAGGGGGTTTGGGTTTGGGTGTGGGTGTGGGAATGGAGGCGGCCTTTGTTTGATAGAGAAATAATTTTACTTAATGAGTTGACAACATTTCTTAACAGGTACCCTCTAGCTAGAGGTGTAGCGGATGAATGGGGATGGAGTTGGTCGAGCAACAATTACTACTCAACTAAGGACGTCTACACAAAGCTGTTGGAAAGAAAAAGAAGGGGCGTCTTGGAGGAGAAAGAAGTCTTTAAATTAATTTGGAATAAAGTGACTCCATTGAAGATTATAATTCATGCCCGGAGGGTGCTTTGGGAGAGGATTCCTACTTACGAAAAACTCATTAGAAGGAAGGTGCTCGTTGATCAAGACAACCATTGTTGTGCTTTCTGTGGCTCTACTCCTGAATCTGTGAGTCACATATTATTTTCATGTTTTTTTGCATACAATTTATGGATTGAGTGCATTAAGTGGATTGGTGTTGAGTCAGTTTTACCTTCTAATCCTACGAGTAGTCTGCTCCTTTTTAGTAGTCTACTCAAAGGAAAGAAAGGAAAAACACTTGGAATTTGTATTTGGGAGTGTGGTTACTATGGAAGGCAAGAAACATGCAGATCTTCCAAAACAAGAGTTCACAAACTTTGGACCTATTGGAGGAACTAAAAATGAGAGTTTGGAATTGGTATCAAGTCAAGGGGCCGAATAAACATAACGTTTTGTATCGGTGTTGGGCGAGTACTTATTGTTGTAATTTTGATCTTTCTTTTGAGTAGTAATATAGCAAGGACATGAAAATGTTAGGAGGAGGTTACTTATGAATGAGTGATTCACCTTTGTAATACTTGTGTAACCTTTGAGGGTATCTCTTATACCTAGGGGTGTTCAAACAGTTCGGAACCGTCGGTTACGGTTCGCCAAAATTTTGAACCGTAACCGAACTGGCGGTTACAAGGTTAAGGTTCCGGTTCGGAACCACCGGTTTTCCGGTTTTTTTTTTTAATTTAATTAAAATATATGATAAATATGATTATTGATCTATAATTTAAAATAGTTGCATATCTTTTGATTAAATTTAAAATTTACAAACTTACAAAATATAAGATTTACATAATAACACAACTATATGAGTACAAATTGAATTGAAATTAAATTTTATTGATAAAATTTGTGCACTTACTAATTTATAAATTACAATGAACAAGTAACAACTAATAATTATAGTAATAGCACCACTATACTAAGTTACTAACACTATAATTTATAAAATTACAAATTTACAAGTTAAAAATTACAAACTAATTAAAAAATTATAAATTACATTCTATTTATAAATTAAAAAAATGGAGGAGGGGGGAATTTGACTTTATTTTTTTAAAAATCGCTAAAACCGGCGGTTCAGGCGATTTGAACCGTGAACCTCCGGTTAACCGTTGAACCGCCAGTTAACCGTGAACCGCCAATTTTTTTATCTTTGAACCGTAACCGGCTCTTCTATATAGCGGTTACGGTTTGGTTCAACGGTTCGGAACCGCCAATTTTTTGAACCGCCAAACCGTCGATTCGAACCGCCGGTTTCGATTTTTTTGAACACCCCTACTTATATCCTGTTCAATGAAAATCTTTTTTCTGATAAAGAAAAAAAATAAAAAATAACAGTGGGATTGCACTACAAATTCATGCCCAATTCAAGTTTGACTTGTTACTGAGAATATCTTTATCCATAAAAAGAAATCATATACCTCCAAAATCAATCTGATTTTAGATGACATCATCATTATTGCTATTTACCAGACTTCTTTTTTTCCAACTATTTCATGCAAGATTCTTTGACTCACTTTTTTTCTTTTCATAAAGCAATTAACACCAATTTAAAAATGTAGGCGCTATAAACTTTATTTTTTAAATAAAAGGAAAAATTATTTAAAAATGTAGGCAGTATAAACTATAAACTCGATCAAATTTATATCCTCACGAGGGCGCCATATTAAATAAGCACAATCACATTTTATATCATGTCAAAGCTCATTAAATGTCACTCCTAGTACTTTAATATATACAAACAAAAGTAGGAAAGGGAAATGTCACTACCCCAGTTATATATATATAAATATCTGAATCATGAACATCGAACATTAAATTAAACAAGTATTTAAAATCTAAAAATTGAACTATTAACTTAGGCTTGATTAAGAATGAGTTCAATTATAATAATAAGGTCGAACCAGTGGTTCACCCTTTTTGTAACACAACTGGTCCGACTCATACCCGACCCGTTAATCCGCAACCGCCCATGTCATATCATTCTCAAAGATCCAATGGCATACCTCTATTTTACCCGGGCTTGAACCCAATGCTATGAATGCCCCATGACCCGAGCTCCACGATGACGTGTCAATGTGACAGATGGCAACACCGTGGTTCATCTTTGATTCGGTTTTCGGGTCCAGTATATCCGCTTCGTAGACCCGGACCTTTGGAACCGAGTGGCAATAGTAAAGCAAGTAGGGGAACAAACTCTGATGGCAAGATACCGATTTGGTGACTTTCCCACCGTTGATCCCTTTGACTTTTCCGATCTTGATTTGACCGTTGGATCCACGGGTGTTGGCCGTCGATCGGACCACCACGTTCCGCCCTAGAACCGTCGTGGAGAAGTCGATCATGTCCTCGATTGAGGCCACGCACCGCTTCGTCTCGCCGGGGCTCGGCGCTCTCTCGCATTCGGTCAGCGCATCGGTCAGCATTTTGGTCATGCTCGAGTCGCCGTCGGCGGCGTGGAAGATCTTCTTTAGCTCTGCGATTTTGGAGGTGGAAAAGGGTAATTTGGAGACAATCAAGCGGGGTAAAAATGACCTTTTGGGCATCTTGTCGCGTATGTCAGGCATTGGCATGATAGTACCGGTTTTCAACATGGCCTCTCGAAAGAACTTGCCCGGTTCAACCGCCCATTTATTTACGCGTTTGCCACTGGAAACCAGAGACGCCGCCGTCGATGAGCTGCTGCTCTCATTAATGTACCTGGAAAATTTGGTGCCCTGTTTGGTGTAATCTTTGAAAGTATTATTGACGCCATAAATTTTGAAATCGACAGATGGGCCTGTGGAATCCTTGCCGTAGCCCGTGAATTTATCGGTGCCCTCGTTGAACGATTGGCCGTAGTTGATGAAACCAATCTTGGCGGCGTTGGAGTTTTTGCCGTAGGATTCGAAATTGTCGTCTCCGACGTTGGATTGGTCTCTGTAATTTTTGAAGGTCTCTGTTGCGGCATTGCCCTGAGTGCCGTAGGTTTTGAAGGTGTTTTCCGGGACATTGGTGTTAGTCCCGTATGAGGTGAATGTGTCGTTTGCTCCGTTTCCATTCTGGCCGTAGTTGGTGAATGTGGAGCCCATTACGTTGGAATCTTTGCCGTAGGAGGTGAATTCGTTCAACGCGCCGTTGCCGTTCTTGCCGTAGCTGGTGAATTTCTGGTCGCCGGCGTTTGCCTGGTCGGTGTACTGGGTGAAACTCTGTTGGCGGCCGTTGGTGTCGTCGGAGTAGGATTGGAATTTGAGATTGGGGACATTTACTTCGCCATTGTAGCTGGTGAATTGCCCCCTGCCGCCGGTGGTGTGGGCGCCGTAGGTGTTGAAGCCCTGGTCCACCACATTGCCCTCGGTGGCGTAGGCGGTGAACTTGTCGTTGTGGCCGGTGGCGCCGCGGCTGTAGCGGCGGAACGAGTCGACGATGACATTGTCGTTTTCGGAGTAGCTCTTGAAAGTATCGTCGCCGCCGGCGCGATTGGTGCCGTAATTGGTGAAGTTTTTGCTCTGGTAAGTGGCGAATTTGACATCGTCGCTGTGTTTCTCGAGGCTCGGCGTTACATCGGGGAAACAGAGGAGGTTGGCCTTGGAGCAAAAATCCGGGAGCTGAGTCGACAGCGTATTCTGATCGGCGAGTTTTGAGAAGACGGCGTACTGGGCGGCGCTCAGCGGCGACGCCTTCTCGAGCAAGAACTCCGGCTTCGGCAAGTCGTTGGAGATCTGCTTTTTCCAGTAACGCATTAAATACCCCTTCGGCGTAAATGGGTTTTCACCAACGGCCGATTCGGCGGCGGCGGCGAAACCTACCTGCATTCACACAGCACTCAAATAATTAATGGCCAATAAAATTAATTACCAAACGAGGATATGTTTGAATTAAAAAGACAAGAGAAATTGAAGTGCATTAAAGATTGTTGGTTACATTGAAGGAAGAAATAGAGAAGACAGTGAGGATTAGGAGGAGGCGGAGCGGAGGGGAAGGAGCGGCGGCGGAGCGCATTGTTTTAGTGTGAGAAAGAAGAGTAAGAATATGGTGGGTTGGTTTCTTGTTGGGGCGAATATTAGTATTTTATAGTAGAGTTTTGTGATGGTGAGAGAAAAGAATTGAAGGTGGGGTTTAGTTTTTTGGCATTGCTAATAAAAAAAATAAAAACATTATCCATTTTTTTGTTAATAAAACCAACTCAATCCTCAGTGTAATTGATGTGGAAACCCCACATGAACACATAAGATATGTTTTAAAATTCTATGCAATTTTAAGAAAATAATATTAATAAGTTTTATAATAAAATAAAAAATATTGAATATTTTAAAAAAATGGGTGTTTTACATATTGATTCAAAAAATCACTATATTTATAAATTGATTCATAAATATTTGCACGGAAGTGTTTTTTATGTTTGTACAGAAGTGTTTTTTTTCTTCACATAAACCAACTTGTAATTTGTGCGAATAACCATTTTGTACTTAAAAAAACATTAGCCTAAGCTAAAAAATAATATATTGGTAAATAATCACTTTTATTAATAAAGTATAGAAAATCCAAAAGTAGGTGAAATTTGTTTTACCATAATTGATTTTAAGCATTTAAAAGAGTAGTTATAAAAAAAAAAACTTTTTAAAAAGAAAAATTAGTTCTACTTATAAAATAGAGTTCTACTCAATAATCTAACCACGGAAACATAGTAAATGGATTTTTTAATAAAAAATAATTTGTAGTTAAATTAGAAATATTTTGAAAGAATCTAAACTATTAAGTAAATAATATCTCAATAGGTATAACCATATTATAATCGTGTCATAAATCTTAAAGAAATCATGAAAATCAGGAATATTTTGAAACAATTGGAATCATTTAATTAAAAATATCAATTTCATATGGTAAAAAGGTTTAATTAGAGACCGACTTTTAAGTAACATTTGAGTATACTAATTGTATCATATAGTTAGTGCATAACTAACATTATTTAATAAAAATAAAAATATTATTTAATAAATGCAACTACTCCTATTAATAAACTAATACTATATATTAATAAAATAATTAATATCAATAGAAGTATTTGTTAAAATTAAAAATTAGATTGTGGCGTGACTATTAGAGTCAAGAGTTACAATTTTTGGAAGACAAAAACTTGTGTGAACCCGAGTTCACCGTGAACGCGGATTCTCAAGTATTACTGTCATGTGTATACACTATTATTATTATATATATTTATTATTACTATTATGTATATACATTATCAATGTTAAAAATTAAATATATTTTTATAACAGTGATAATATATATAAATAAGATTGACAGTAATTACATATAATAGTAATACGACTTCATGTGAAACAAGAAACTTTATCTTTTTTTAAACCATACCATCAACACAACATGAAAACGGTAGAAAATTTGTGGGATTGTGTTTAACCTTATCGTATTTGTTCGTCATCAAGTTCAATGGATAAGTGAACAAAAAATTTTGTGTCGTGATTATGTCAATCCGTTAAAATTGAAAAAAGAAAAGAGAAAGTCAACTGTGTATATTACTTGGTATCCTGTAATCTTATTAGAAATTTTGTATTTTTTATCTTGTCATATCATATTGTGTTGTATCAGATATTATAATATAAATTTATTTTTAGATTTAATAATTTTCTTATTGTGTCGAGTCGGCACAAAAAAAATTGTGTCGAGTCAGTACAAAAAAATTGTGTTCATTTCGTACCAATATATATCTTTCTTATCATATTCGTATTTTACCTAATTGTATTGTGTCATTATCAAAACGACTTGATTATACGATTTGTCACCCTACTTAAACTTTGACTAATACCATAAAGAATATGTACAATCGTATTGTTGGAATCTAAATCACGTAATCTGAAATTATTTCCACCTTCCACCTATGATGCAATGATTTTTTTAAAATATCATAATGCAATATCGAATTTGAACCTGTCCCTAAAAGGGGTGCGATTTTTCAATTAGCATATTGAATTTTTAATAAGTTATTTTAATTGAATTTTATAATTGTTGTTAGTAGATCCAATTATTAAGGGTATTGAATGTTGTGGGTGTTTGCAGATCCCAACTAATATTTATGGAGAATGATTGGAGATTAAATGCGGATAAGTAAATGCAAGAAGATTTGTTAAGCCAATCTTACATTGATTGGACTTGAAGTGATATTTTGATGATACCATTGAGGAGCCTTTAGTGGCCATATTTATAGTTACATTTGGTCCTGGTTGAATCAATACATTTAATGTCGAGATTGAGCCAGGATTAATTTGACCGTCAAATCTTGTTGGGCAGACTAAGTTACACCAATATAAATTTGACAATTTAACATAGGTTTAGACTTTTTTTTAGCCAAGTTGGCTTAGTCTTTTCTAAAATAGACTATGTCCCACCGTCTCTATGGGGATGAAACATTGATTGCATGTCATAACTGATTTGGCTTTATTTTCTGACAGGATCTGGGGGCTCCATCTTCGAGGTTGAGATAGAGGTCCTAGGTCTCTAATTTGATCTCATTCAGGTCTCGCGGACTTGAAACAACATTGTTCATGTCTTATCGATGTTAGAAAACGTCGTAGGATGTCACATGACACTTGTTCTTATTCTCGTTGGGTCTCGATCTAGTTGGGTGATGTCGATGTGATGCCTATGATGTATGATGTCATCCCCCAGGCCTTTGGGCCTTGAGGGATTGGGTCTGGCGTCATTCATATTGGACCTTTGTTCCATGATTAATTGTGCTACAATAATTTTTCCCAATTTGATCTTGGAACGCTTTCGAAGTTGAGTTGGCTCTACTCCAGGGTTCGTTGTTCATCTGAGAAAAGGTGGCACAATTGATGACTCTCAAAATAACCATGTTCAATTGACTATGATTGAACCAGGTGGGCTAGCTCACCTGGCCACCGGGCTCCTCACTTGAGTGAGTGACCCGGGTTCGATTCCCTCTGGGAACGAATTGGGAGATGGGAGATATAAGGTTGGACTTGGAGATATGGGGTGTAAGGAGACTTGGTGAACTAACTTAACTACTAACAACTAACATTTACCGATCAAAAAAAAAAATTGACTATGATTGAAAACTAGAGGGTTTTTTTTTTTCAAAAATATGTCAACATTAGCGAGCAATTTTCTAACTCTTATTTATTGAAATTGCATACGAGATAATTTATAGGAACAATCTCTTCTGCAATTTGGATGAAAGCATACACTATGAGTTTGATTGCCTAATCATCTTCAAAAGTTGTCAATCAAACAACCCCTAAGTATACCTTTTGCGCTACACAAGCACGACCATGCTAAAAATATATTATAGTACCTAATAGAGAAATTTTTTTTATCCTTTAAGTTTCATTGACTTTGTTTTTCATTTTCTTAAATTTTGAATTTTGATTTCAGTCTTTTAATTTACAAAAAAATATAATTTTGGTCCTGTGACCGGTTATACCCGGTCACTCAACCGGTCACATGACCAAAATCATAATTTTTTGTAAGTTAAAGGACTAAAATCAAAATTCAAAACTTAAGAGGACGAAAAATAAAGTTAATAAAAATTAAAGGATAAAAAGTGTATTTTTATATTTAATTATATATTTAAATATTTATTAATTTTTTAAATTTTTATTAGAGTTTAATTAATTTTTTTAGTTTTACAATTACTATTCCATTTCATGTGTAATTTTTTTAAAAAATATACCAATTTCAAACTTTAAGAATTAATTTTAAAATTAAATAATTTAGAAGATTAAAGTTAAAGTTAATAAAAATTTTAAAAAATTAATTTATCTCATATTTGTATAAGGATAATTTAGTCTTTTTTATATATGACTAAAGCAATGTGGGTGCAATCGTAGACTCACTCTTTTACGAAAGCGACTTATTTTTGTCAATTATTTTTTTATTTTATATAAATTTTAATTTTAAATTTATTTCAGCATTGTAAAATATTAATTTAACATATATATTTCACATATAAGTATTATTATTTTTAAAGTGATTATTTATTATTAGTTAAATACTTTAATGTACGTACATACGTAACAAGAATTAATAAATTAATTTTTACATAGATTTTGGGAATATATATATTTTTTTGTCTTTTAAGTTTCATTGACTTTGTTTTTCGTCCTTTTAAGTTTTGAATTTTGATTTTAGTCCTTTAACTTTAAAAAAAATATGATTTTGGTCCTATGACCGGTTATACCCGATCACTCAACCGATCACAGGACTAAAATCATAATTTTCTATAAGTTAAAGGACTAAAACTAAAAAACATAAGAGACCGAAAAAAAATTTAAAGAAAAAAAAGTATATTTTTCCAACCTAATATTTTAAATAACCACTCAAATCACGTGGATGCATTACTAAGGTATTGTTTGTTTATGTCTAGAGGTGGATGGAGGACATCTGGATGGAGAAAAAAAGTGGATGGAGCAAATTCTATGAATTGTAAATTTGTGTTTGGTTTGAATTGGATGTGGTATGGGTGGATGAAACTTTATGTCAAATCAATACTTTTTGGAGATGGTGATGTATTATTTTATTATTGTTAGTTAGTGGAGTAATGATTTAATGATTGTATATTAAATATATTTTTTGTAATACATAATTTAAAAAAAAAACTTGATAATGAGTAAATTTTTAGATAAATTAAATTAATAATGAATAATATAAAATCTGTGTATATATAATAAAAATTAATTTGATAATAAATTGTGTATATACATTAAAAATATCTTTAATTCCAATCCACAAAATAATTACTTAATAGTAGAGGTCTTTATTATTAATATCTATAATCTTAATAAAAATTTAAATATATCAATAATTTTAATTAATTACATATACATAGTTTACATATATTAATAATTAATATGTTTATACTTTATATTAGAATATTCTAATATATATAAAAATATATATAATTAAAATTAATTTTTATTTTTATATTAGTTTATATGAATTTAATAAAAAATGTGTATGAAATATGTGAAATAGAGATAAATAAAATATATACTTGATATATAAGATAAAATTGATGTGATTGGTATTAAATTATGTGAGATAGATTTATAGATGTATAATAGATGGTGAATGTGCAAAATCGAAAAATGGATGAGATTGTGAAAAATTCATTCCCCTATATGGTCTATGCCTGAACAAACACTCCCTAGGTGCTACCTCACAATCCTATGCTATCTAACATTAATTAATTAATTAGCTCGTCTTTAGATGCCTAGTCGATCGGTCTTTGAATATATGAATGTTCACACAAATATCTACCAAACTTAATAGCTTGGCCTTAAATTAAGTTCGAGTGAACACATTTTTTTTTCGTGTTATATATTATATATACAAAGTGTCACACCACTTTATATATAGATTATCATTATTTTAGAATCTGTACAGTAAATACAGAGTAATACTATTTCAGCTCTCCAGTTCATTTTGTTTTGGTAGCCGTGGAATTTATTTCAAACTTGTGTTGTTAATTTTCTGTCTTCTTGTTAATTGTTTCTTAGGATCCTTTCTAATTTCCCATATTTATACACATTTTCTCATAATTTACTTATGATGTTTCGTTTGTTTAGTACTCCCTCCGTCCCAAAAGACATTGCATATTTTCTATTTTGGTCTGTCCCACAAAAAGTTTGCATGCCTAAAAGTGGAAATTATTTATTAAACTCTACTTTCACAACACACATATAATATTCATAAAAATGTACTTATTATACATTTTTCTTAAACCGCGTGCCCAAATGACACCGCAATGTCTTCTGGGACGGAGGGAGTAATTTTCACATACAAATTTGTAAATGTACCTCACAATATCCTAAAATATCCTTTGATATATCACATTAAATCACGTGCTGTTAAACATAATTAATTTCTGTGAACGGGAGAGTATTATGCAACAAAAAAAAAATACTCTCTCTATTTTAAGGTAATTTTCACATTTTTTTTTTGGATATTTCGATTCTTTTTTCAAACTTAATTTTTTTTTACCACTCACAAAAATTTATAAAATACACTTTTTATATTTTATTACTTAAATTAGTCTCATATTCATATATTTTATTTCTTAAGAAAAATTGTGTACCCTGTCATATAAAAATAAATTTGGGACTGAAGAGTATAAATTGGAATTACTCCCTCCGTCACATTATAAATTGCTCATTTTATCATTTTCGTCCGTCCCATTATACGTTGCTCACTTGTTTTTTTACTTTTTTATGAAACTACTATTCACATCTTTATTATTATTTTAATACTCTTTACATTATTTTATTTTTTTTTTAATTTTCTCTCTCACATTACATATATTATATTAATATTTTTATAACTTTTTTAGTGTTAGTGCTAAAAAATTATGAGGTAACTTATAGAGAAATCCACGGAGCAGTGGCCTTAGAAAAGAGAGAGAGAGAGAGAGAGAGAGAGAGAGAGAGAGAGAAATGCATCGGACAAATTTCAGGGCCAGGTTTGAGGCTAAATTTGATGAGAGAAAACTGAAAGTTAAAAAAAGAAC
>JAPKLY010000021.1:2178428-2201562 GCA_026898435.1 Prunella vulgaris | reverse complement strand
CCTGAGTATCTTCAGGATGTAATCCTTCTGAGTTAAGAACAACCTCCATTTGTCCTTATCTCTGATAATTTCCATGCCTAGTATCCTCTTAGCCATACCCAGATCCTTCATGTCAAATGTGCTACTCAGTTTTACCTTCAATCTCTGAATTCTTTCAGGACTCTAGCTTGCAACCAACATGTCATCCACATAGAGCAACAGATATGTGAGTACTTCCTTCCCTTGTTTTTCAAGATAGACACAACTATCATACCTGCATCTTGTAAAGCCTATGGAGATCATAAAACTATCAAACTTCTTATACCATTGCCTAGGACTTTGCTTCAGTCCATACAATGATTTCTTCAGTAGACACACCTTATCCTGATTCACAGGTAGAATAAAACCTTCAGGTTGTTGCATGTGTACAGTTTCTTCCAGGTCTCCGTGTAGACAGGCTGTCTTGACATCTAACTGCTGAAGCTCCAAGTCCTCCTGAGCTTCCTTTGAAATAGAATTCTGATTGAACAGTGTTTCACCACTGGTGAGAATACCTCATTGAAGTCTACCCCCTCTCTCTGAGTGAAGCCTCTGGCAACAAGCCTTGCCTTATATCTCAGCTTCTCTCTTCCTCCTGACCCCATTTCAGATTTCTTCTTGAAGATCCACTTGGAACTGACTACCTTCTGTCCCTGAACCTTGTTCACAAGTGTCCAAGTGTTGTTCTTCTCTAATGACTGAAGTTCCTCAGTCATGGCCAATATCCATCTCTCTTTGTCTTTGCCTGACACAGCTTCAGCATAACTTTGTGGTTCCTGATGCTCCACCTCTTCAGCGGTTATCAGGGCATAGGACACCATGTCAGCCTAACCAAGCCTAGTTGGAGGGTGTATGCTTCTCCTGTGTCTGTCTCTTGCTAGACTATAATTCCTGAGATCTTGGCCTTCAGTATCTGAAATTGAAAGGTCAGAATGATCGTCAGTGACTTTCCTCTGACTCCTCCAGAGTCCTCCCTGAGGTTTCACCAACCTAAAAAATTCCTTGTCCTGAGTTCCTTTCAGGAGTCTCCACCTCAACCTGAGATCCATCTCCTGAAATTATACCATCTGAGTCGTGTATGCTGATGGGCTAATTATATCCCATGACTTTCTCGTTGAAAGTCACATCTCTACTGACAATACACCTTTTATGTCCAGGTTCCAAACACCATAACTTGTATCTTTTCACTCCCTTAGGATATCCTAAGAAGATACATCTCAGTGCTCTAGGTACCAGCTTATCCTGCCTGATGTGGGCAAAAGCTGAGCAACCAAATACCTTCAGGTTATTGTAGTCCGAGATCCTCCCATACCACACCTCATCAGGTGTCCTGAACTCAATTGCTGAGGAAGGTGACTTGTTAATAAGATAACAAGTTGTACTGACTGCTTCCCCCCAAAACACCTTGGGTAGCTTTACATCTGACAACATACTCCTGACCTTTTCCAGGATTGTCCTATTCATCCTCTCAGCCAAGCCATTTTGCTGAGGATTTGCAGGAACAGTCCTGTGTCTAGTGATCCCCCTTTCCTTGCAGAAATTGTTGAACTCCTCTGATACATACTCCAATCCATTATCAGTAATGAGATGTTTAATGGATCTTCCTCTCTGATTTTCATGTCCCTGACCCAAATCCCTGAACTTTTCTAAGACCTCACTCTTCGGCTTCAGTATGAATACCCATACTTTCCTGCTGAAGTAATCAATGACTGTCATGAAGTATCTTCCCCTTCCATGAGTCTCCACCTTAGCTGGTCCCCAGATATCAGAATGAACATAATCCAGAGGTGCATCAGTAAGTTTCTTACCCTTTGGGAATGGGATTTTCTTGGATTTACCCAGGACACAATTGTCACAAAAATCCAATTTCATCACCTTTTCTTCCCCAAATGCCTTCTGCTTTGAAAGTTCTTGGAGCCCCATTTCTCCAATATGGCCCAACCTTTTATGCCATATCATTGTCTCAGTGTTGTCCATAACATTGTTTGCTGACCCTGAAGAAGTGCTTCCAATCAGGATATACAACCCATTGACTTTCTTGCCTTTCATGTATACCTTCTTGCTTTTGGTTATCAGATCAGATTTCTCGTCAGTTCTGGCACCAGCCTCACATTTGAGAGTATCTTATCTACTCCATCATGCAGCTTAAACCTGATAGAACCACTCCCTTTCACCTTACATGTCTGATTATTGCCCAGAACAACTGAGCCTCCATCAAACCTCCTCAACTCCCTGAATAATGATTCATCAGGGCACATATGGAATGAACATCCAGAATCTAGTACCCACTCATCATTCAGTTTCAGGTTACTAACCGTTAACACCTCAGCACTATCATACCCACCTTCAGCAGCAACAATTATATCAGTCTTTTGTTCTTCTCCCTGATTCCTATTTCTGTCAGGGCAATTCTTCTTGAGATGACCAGTTTTGTGACAAGCAAAACATTTCCTCTTCTCAACAAAATCACCAGATTTTGGCCCCTTTGTGTTCTTCTTTTTCTTGTTCTGAAAATCTTTTTTGCCCTTCTTAAACCTGACATTCAACCCTTCAGCCTGACCTGAACTTTTCCTCTCAGCTTGTAGCTGAAGGGACTTGGTTTTCAGTGCACCCAAAATATCATCGAAGGACAATTTATCCTGCCTCCCAAATAGTAAGGTATCCTTGAAATTTTCAAAGGATTTAGGCAAAGAATTCTGGAGCATCAGAGCCTTATCATCATCATCAATTTCCACTCCCAGGTTCTCAAGATCATCAGCAGCCTTGTTGAATTCCTCAAGTTGTTCAATCAACTCCTTCTCTTCATTCATCCTGAATGACATCAGTTTTTGTTTCATGAACAACTTGTTGGTGACAGACTTAGTCTGATACACCTTCTCCAGCTTACTCCAAACCTCAATGGCAGTCTTCTCCTTGCACACCTCTCTCAGAGGCTTATCCCCCAGACACAAGATGATTGTGCTATGAGCCTTTTCCAATATTTCTTGTCTCTTGCCTGGATTTTCTGACGAAGAATGGGGCCATTGATCTTCAGGCTTCAGAGCATTGCCTATCCCATGATGAGTCAAGAGAGTCTTCATCTTGATCTTCCACAAACCAAAATCGTTTGCTCCAGTGAATTTCTCAAATTCCAGCTTGGTAGATGCCATGATTGATGATTAACCAGTCGATTCCTCCTTCGATTCCCACAGACGGCGCCAATTGTTGTGAAATTGTCTGGAGACTGAATCGAGCTCAATAAGACTTCAAGGATTTCAGAGCAATTGGAAGAAATTACCGGATGAACACACTCAACAGAAATAATCAGGAAATCAAAAGAACAAGCAATTTACGTGGTTCGATCAAATTGATCTACGTCCACGGATGGGGTTGGCTCACTTCACTAAATGATGAAAATATATTTACAGATTACAAACTTTCTCTCTCTATAAGATCTAAAAATGAAGCACACTCTTAAAACTGGAATGAATACATATTTATAGATCAGACCCTTAACCACCTTTGAGCTCTTAACCAATCAACGAGATTCGTATGGTTTTAACCGCCTTGAATAACTGTTCCGGCGTCCAATGAGATTGCTCCGCCAGCTGCCCAAATAACCGATTTTATCACTCTGGTGAAGTCGTCCTTGCCATGCTCTGTTTTCTTAACTGTCAGTTCAGGATCGCCTTCATGCTGAGTGACTCAGGGAGTAAGTGATTTTCAGCTCAGGATGATCTCTCAGGATTGCCTTCAGTTCTACTGAGTCTTCAGTGTCTTCACTGATCTGACCACTCAGGATGACATTCAGTCTGAGTGTCAGGATCAGAACACTCCTGACTCAGGATCAAGTCTTCACTCATGCTCATGTTGCTTTCCTCAGGAATATTCCTCCGGATCCAATACTCAGGATCAGGATTCCTGACTAATCTTCAGTACTCAAACTCAGCTTATTTTTACACTTAACAAATACAAATTTATACCCAGAGTTTGAACCGGTATTACATAAAATAAAACCGGCCGAATGAAGAAAACAGGTTGAAGCTAAAAGACCGAATTTGTGTCAGTTAATTAACTGACTATGCTCTGTTTTTTTGGATGCGATTTGGTTGCAACGGTTTCAACAAAATCGCGTGATCATTAGCCGATTCCAATATATATCAGGGATAGTTTTGCATATACGAGAGTAAGAGTGGGTTGGACATATTGAATTACTCTGTCAACTATGAGAATTACTTTGATTTATTTTGACATTGAAGAACTAGGGTTCTTAGCTGAAATTGGGGGTTTTCGATTTAGTGTGATTGAGTGTATTGTATATGATATTCTTTGCTTGATAGTAAAGGTTGCGCTTCTCTCCGTGGATGTAGATCAAATTAAGATCGAACCACGTTAAATCTTGTGTTCTTAGTTTTTGTGTTGCTTGCTATCGGTATCTGATTTGATTATTTATTTGCAAGAGGTGTTCTCTCGATTGATTACTGTGGTTAGATTCTACAATTATTTTTATATGGAAAATATATAATTGTAAACCCCATGTTAAAATAAAAATTGCTCTTCAACCACGTACATTGAATAAAAACATATAGATAGATTTATAAATTTTATATTATATATGTGTGTGGGTAAAAACAATGAGTTTTTTATTTTAAATAAAAGCTCGCTCTCTTTAAAAAAAAAAACCCGCTCTCTTTTAAATTGTAACATTATATAAAATTAATATTTCATTCTCATAAAATAAAATTGTAAATTAGTTCAATATATACGCACGTAAGCCGTCAGGATAATATCTGAGTGAGTTGGCTATGGTGACAAGCACCATTACTACTTCATCATGAATATGCCCATTTATTTCCTTATCTTTAGCATCATTTTTTTTCCCTTTTAAATAATTCTGAGTTACGTCCAAGCTGTCGTTAATGATTATTTCCTTTTTCTGAGGAAAGTCATTTGTATTTTTTATTACAAAAAAACTAATAATTATTAAGGAATAATGATTATTATATATATAGTTTGCGGGTGAACTTCAATGAGTACTTTTTTTTTTTTAATGAGTTTTACCTTGTAACTCAAAATATTTTTCTTATATTACTTTTGAATTTATATATTTTTAATTAATATTATTTAATATTTATACATAATATACAAATAAATTTATAGTGTAATAAAATATACGTTACTAGCTCTTAATAACTACTAGAAATGAAATCCATATTTGGGGAGTAATTTTTATGATGAAATAAGTTATTTAAAGAATAAAATTATTATCCTTGTAGATAGATAACATTATACTTTTTAAACTAAAAGTATCCTTAATTTCATGTTGTCATTGACACAGTGCATGGTTTTTACTATTATTCAAATATAATAGTTTTAATTTTTTATTTTTTTTTGAAAGGATTCAAATCTAATAGTTAATTTGTTACATGTCACAACTTATCTTACATTATACTGTTTTCAGTTTTATTTTATTTTTGTAGTTAAGTTTAAAAATCAATTTATTTTTTCTTCAATATAACTCAAATATTTTTTATATTAATGATAATTCTTGGTGTTTCCAAAATAAAAGCATAGTTCGTGCTTCTTTATATGTGTTGATGATTTATATTTTTACAAGTTCTTTCAATTATCAATTTAAGGATTAATATATAGTAAATTAATTCACAAATTTTATAAACTTTATTAATTACAATATGAACTTTTATATTTTACAATTTGACATGTGAATTAATCAACTGTTGCAATTTATATATAGTGTAAATTTTAAGTGGTACTTGTGCTTGATAGTCGGAGCTACCACTAAAAACATGTCACACATCAAATATGATATTTTAACATTTTCAAAATATTCTTTTATTAAAACATTGTACAATCATGTTTTAATTGAATATTCTTTCTCAATATTATAAATAAGTCGTGATTTATCCGCTATATTACTCAATTTTCATTCAATTTTTTATTATGATTAGATCAATACGATATTTTCACAATACTAAGAAAAAACAAACTACTACACAATATTAGGAATATCCAAAATTTACAATATGTACACAATATTTTCATCATGAGTATGCATTGAGTGTTCATTACATATTTATTTGATTGCAACTAACCCAATTTTACGTGCATACACATGATATATTTATATACGTAATTGAGATACATTTTTATTTATTGCAATTTTAGATTGAGTTAAATTATACATATTTGGACAATGTTTAATAAAAGTATTTTAAAATATTAAAAAATCTTACAGATTTGACATCTAATAGTGTTTGATGTGTTTGTAATAGTGGCTTCGATTACCACATAAGCGTAAATACAAGCAAAATTTTGTACCATGTACCCAATTGGTACGGTGAATTAGTTAATGATAAAACTTATAAAGTTTGTGAATTATTTTTAAATTACCCTTCAATTTTTTATAAATAATATTGATAATATAAATAATATAACTGTAATTCTCCCTACGATGAAAGATCAAATGGGGCAATTGTTACCCCTTGTAAATTTTTTATTTTTAAGCACCCACTCAAAAAAAAAAAAAAAAGAATAGAATAATCACGGATGATGATATCATATATATATTCGAATGACGCATGAAAATAAGATTTTAACATTAAATTGAAATTAGTTTAGCATGAATTATTTATGTTGTTTAATTATTTGTTCTTTTTGGCAACGGTTTCATGCTTGGACTCGTCAAACAAGGTAATGAGTATCTGTTGCTATCATCTTTTTTAACAAAAGGGTGTCCTTTAGGTCCAACATTTATGTCAATTTTTGCAATAGCTTTTTCTTTTCTCATTATGAATTTTCCCCATCCCTCTAATATTGAAAATGAAAGAACACTTGCTGGGTATAATTCTTTGTGTCATTTTTTTTAGGTCTCATTTATTTCGTAAATTATCTTATCTAATTAACCAGGTGAATTTGCTCACCTGGTCACCGAGCTCTTCACTTGAGTGAGTGACTCCGGCTCGATTCCATCTGGAAACGAATTAAGGGAGATATAAAGTTGGCTTGAAGATAATTCTTGGAGTGTATGTTGACTTGATGAACTAACTTCTAATTACTATCAACTAACATTTACCGATAAAAAAAATTGTCTTATCTAATTAGATGTTTGGTTTAATAGACAAAGACTCAAGATTAATAAAAAGCTCATAACTAAAATTTAACTATCATATGAATGGTATATAATATATTATTTTAGGAAAAATGTATGATAATAATCCATTGTGTTTATCTTTACTAAAATACTCTCTTATATTGTAAAGGAGAGTCATAATTCACTTTGTTTTTGTTTATGATATAAAGGACAAAATTGTCGAATGCATATTTTTTATTGTTAATCTTACAATTCAAATATTCAAAATGAAATTATCTTACATTGCTAATTATCTTAATCCATCAATCTAAATATACTATTAATTAACTAACAAATAACAATTTTCAGATTATAATCTTATCTAATCTATTTTGAGTTATTTATTTTTTCATTAAAACAAATGAACCTAAGATTATAGATAACCTTTCTTAAAAAGAACACAATTAATGGTAGATAATAGATAATCTACAAAGTAGTTCTTGTGTACAAGTAGGGGTGAGCATGGTTCGGTTCGGTAACCGAACCGAACCAAATCACCAAAACCGACCTAACCGAATTTATTATTATTAGAAACCAAAACCGAACCATATACATTAAAAACCGAAAAAACCGAAACCAAAATTTTCGGTTCGGTTTCGGTTCAAAACCATATTAACCGAAATATCACTAGTCAAATTTGTATGTGCGAAAACAGGAAGAGGGGAAGTGGTTACTTGGTGGCCGCCTGCCGTGAGCTTAGGTGGACGGCGACGGATGAGAATGGGGTGAGCGGCGTGAGGGTAAGGGAGGGAATTTCTGGAAGTGAGGCGTCGTGACCGTGAGAGTGAGGGAGGGAATTTGGAAGTGGTAACTTACAGATTTGAGGGTTACGGTTTTTTTTATCGTAATTATATTTATGTAATATAATATTTAGTAATAGTATTATACATATATAATTATATATATATATA
The DNA here is from genome assembly GCA_026898435.1 of Prunella vulgaris. NCBI lineage: Eukaryota > Viridiplantae > Streptophyta > Magnoliopsida > Lamiales > Lamiaceae > Prunella > Prunella vulgaris. Next base: position 2,193,504 of record JAPKLY010000021.1, on the reverse strand, counting down.
TATATGTTTAAATTCGGTTCGGTTTTCGGTTTTTCGGTTTTTTATCTTAAAAACCGAAACCGAAACCGAAAACCAAAATATTAAATATTTAAAACCAAAACCGAACCGAATACCAAATTAACCGAACCAAATTCTTATTTCGGTTTGGTTCGGTTCGGTTTTTCGGTTAAAACCGAATAGTGTTCACCCCTATGTACAAGATCATGAATAATTGAAACAACTATTCTCATGGAGTTAAAAAATTAATATGTCTCGTGATTGTTTACATGTCCAATAATGATTTTACCTAGACTCTAATTTTTTCTAACCTGTAAAAAAATAGTGTTATTTTAAAGCAAATAATTTTATACATAAACATATTATTTGCACCACTGCTAATCATAAGTCATACTACAGTAACATATCGACAATAAGCAACTTCTAATCATGATAATCAAAGAAATTGCAATATTTAAAAAAATGTTTGGTTGAATTTATAAGTTAATTAAAATAATTTGCTCTTTAAAATTATTTATAAATTGTTTTAGAGTTTATAAACCTTTTATGTGTTATGACAAAAGTTAAGGGCATGCAATATTTTGAGTTGAAATATTTTTGCATATAGAGTTTCGATTTTAATCAGCATACACGTTATACTAAATTTGATTTATAATTCTTTAAAAAGATATTTGTTGGCTAGCTGTCAATTTCTTTGCAAAAAAAAAAATCAGAGTAGATCTCTTTGTAATCTGAGTTTCCGTGTATGCGTATCACTGTTATTCGTACATGTTATTACTGTATATAGTTGATTTTTTAACAGTAATAGTATATATGTGTAATTATGATAGTGATTATATATAAAAGTAATAATATACATATAATAATGATAATTGACAGACCAAATTCACAATTGACTCTTATTTAAATTTTTATCTTAAATATCTTAAAATAATTGTGTTGATGAAAATGAATGATATCAAATTATCAATACATGCATGGGACACTATTTTTATCAGGTGCTGACATATCAAGATCATATCAATCAATAATCCTACGCATAATTGTGACTAATTTTGATTTTGTTGCAATCACATGTCATTATTATATTTACAATAAATATATTAATACAGTCCAATAGGTATTTAAGGTATCATGGTTTCTACCATATATATATAACTGATATATATATATATATATATATATTTATTATTAAGAAATTAAATACTTTTAGAGCAATAATAATAAATTAATATAATATTTGAAAAATATAATTTATGCACGCATAGATTTGCAGAAGACTTGCTCTTTTTACACTATCAGCACCTACACATATACTCCCTCTCCCTCTGTCCCAAGATAAATTTCACACTTTTCTTATATGGATGTCCCAACTCTTTTTTCACACCAAAAAAAAAAACAACAACTCACACTCAACAAAAAAGTCAATAAAGTACAATTTTTATATTTTATTATTTAATTTTACACTCAAATACTTTACTTTTTCTTAATATACGTGAAAGTCCACCTATAAAAAAAATATTGGGACGGAGGGAGTATATACTGTCACATTTATATCGATCATGACATCATTTAAAAAATATGTGGTGTGTATTAAAACTACATATTGAGTACAAAATAATCTTTTAAAAAAAAAAACATTTTTGCTACATATATGACCACTGACATTAAAAATTTCCACTCACTGCCTTAAAAATTAAAATCAGGCATTAAATACTCGTCCTTTAAAAAGAAAGAAACGCATTATCATAAAACACGTTTTAGCACATTTTATGATGTAGGCCTTTCACCCCACGACTCTTAGTTAGTAGGGCATTAAACGTTGTCACGGGAAACTGATTGTCTCATCCCAAATTACTTCAATTTTCTGACACATATCAATATTACAACAAGTACGTTTTTAGTATATGATATTTAAAATATAGAGAAAGCGGGATTTGGTTTTAACTTAAAACGTGTTATCTATATCTAATTGGAGGAAGTTGGCCTAATTCGCTTTTCCATTTATAGCTTTTAATTGGCAATTACTTTAGCTGCGATGGTGTGGTCTTGTAACCTTTTCGGATAAATATTATTTTTGGTATATTAAATTAAAGTTTAATTGCAAATTTTTTTATTAATCGATCTTTACAAATAAAAGCACACCAACGAACAAATTTTTATTTTTTTGGAAATGATATTCCACCCATCTACCAATGAATAGTTAATAATATTAATGTGTTTAGATTGATTCTTATAATAACACATAATTAATCATTATTTTCGTCTTTTGATTTAGAATTGATGACAAATTTCTTAAATGAAGATATTGTCATCAATGATTCATAATTTTTTGATTGCAATTTGTGAAAAAATATTGTAACTCTATATGCAATTAACTTTTAAAATAAAAGTATTGTATTACATGTTAAAAAGTATTATTGTGTTCCAGTGATGTAGAAATCGGCCTAGGCGGTCCTTTGCCGACCCGATTTTTGCAAAATCGGCAATTCTAGGCGTTTCCGGTCTAGGCGGCCCAAATTTTGTATTTTTATATTTTTAAAAAAAAATTAGGTGGCCGCCTAGGCGGTAGGCGGTTAAAAAGCTTCCAATTACCGATTTTCGACTTCTACAACATTGTTGTGTTCACCATAAAAAAATTTGTGATATTAATTCACATAAAACTTTTCTTTTAGGGGTTCATTTGGTTCAATGAATAAGATGAATAACTCAAGATAAATTAGACAAGATTATAATCTAGAGATTATTATCTAGGAGTTAAATAATATATTTGGATTGATGGATTAAGATAATTTTATTTTGAATGTTTGGATTGTAAGATTAATAGTAATAAAAACATATGCAATTGACAATTTTGCATTCTATATCATAAACAAAGATAAAGTGAATTATGGTTCTCCTTTCCAATATAAGGGGAGTATTTTAATAAAGATAAAAACAATGGATCATTATCATACATCTTCCCTAAGATAATATTATCTTTCATTTATAAGATAATTGAATTTTAGTTTTGGGCTTTTTATTAATCTTGAGCTTTTGTCCATTAAACAAAATATCAAATTAGATAAGATAATTTAATTTATCTTAGTTTATCTAACGAACAAAATGAGGTCTAAGTGTACAACATGGACATAATGAAAGATTAATTTTACATGTGAGTTTATTTCATTTGACTATATAATATATAGATATAGGATCATGGCACTTGCATATCTTTTGATATCATCAATGCAAGAATTTGAACAATGAATTAATATATAATTCACCTACCGATCAATATGCAGGATTTAATTCTGTTGGTGTCCAATTAATATATATTCATTACAAATATGGTACTGAGGGCTTCTTTCTAGCTTACATCCATGAATTTGACAATAATATTTTACATAAATAGTTGAAATTTGCCAATAATAATCAGCAAATAATATTAGACCAAAAATAAAATCATTGTCATGTGAAAATGAAAAATGATACATCAAAATCAATATGTCGCAACGTCTGGTTCTGCAACCATGCATGTGATGAGAACAAACTATAATGCTCTGCAAAGTTGGATAAGTGATGATAGCCTCTAATTAGGTCAAGTTTACTGTATGGGTACGTAGCTGTAAGGAATATATAATAAGTTTCAACTTAAAAAAAAAAAAAAAACCAAAATTATATATAATTTTTAACCTCGAATTAATTTTTATTGCAGGTTATATTGTGGGAATAAATTATACCATGAAACAAGTTTACAAGTAATATCTGGTAATAATATATATTTGGAAATGTTATGATATATATTTGTTCACAAGATTGTGAAAAAAAAAAGGGGGGGCGGGGGCTAAATGGTGTTTATGGAGTATTTGTTAATTTGCAAATGAGACCTAATCATGAATTGCCATTTTTATTTAGACTCGATTAAAATTTGTCATTACCAAGTGCATCTAAGCAGCGTTGGTTAAAACTATAACGAATAGTGTGGATATATGAATAGAAGAAGTTTGGTGAATTAGTTTTTGGAAATTTTTGTAGTGGGGAGGGAATTTTTTGCATGTAATGGAACTTTATTATAATATTTGCATTATATATTTTTCTTTTAAAAATAAGATGATTAAATTGAAACTCTATATATACATGTAATAAGTAAAAGAAAGTTGAATTTTGACTTTTGAGTCTGAATCCTGAATTCTGAAGAATTAATCCTGAAATGAAAGCTGGGTGCTGATCCTGATTCTGGGCCTGAGTATTAGATTTTTTGAGTATACTAGATCCTGAGTTATTAAACAGTGTATCATGAACTTAATATCCTGAAGTCACTTCCTTAATTTGAAGACACTGTGTTACTGAAGGTATCCATCCTAAGATAGTTCATCCTGAGTTGTGAAAGCCAGTTTCCTGAGTCACTTAAAAAATACTCACTCCGTCCCAAAACTACTTTCACACTTTTCTTTTTTGGACGTCCCAACTCTTCTTTCACACACCTAAAAAAGAAACTTTTTACACTCACAAAAGTCAATAAAGTACATTTTTTCTTATTTTATTATTTAACTTTACACTCACATACTTACTTTTTTTTAATTCGCGTGCTCGGAACTACTAGAAAAAGTAGTTCTGGGACGGAGGGAGTATTTTTTTTTAATCAAGCGTGACTCGTTCGTCGTACAAAAAAATATTATCACATTTTATTACTTCATAATTAAATCACATTTGTTTAGTTGGTCTTATGTTGTAAGATTGTCTAACACAATAACTTTTTTTTTCTCATAAATTTTTGTTTAAATAATATTTCCTCTCTACGGGACGGCATATTTAAAAAAATGTGATTTATATATAAAGTAATGATATATGGGTAAATTTGTGTATAAATTTGTGATTGTGTACGTAAATTAATGTTTTTTTTTTTAATAGTGTGTGACGTTCAAATAAAAAAGATGTGCAAATTTATGTGGCAAATGTTATACCACTTGACGCATATAAGATTGCGTCAGCCTTACCTCATGAGTCCTCCAACCAATTTGACAAATGACAATCCTAGTCATGGTATGCCCAATTTGTTTTGTTTTCTTTTTGAAAAGTTGATTTTGCACATGGGAAATGGTCGAAGACGATAATATTTATCATTGATAAATGATAAACATTAGAGATTGCATACCAAATGGAATCACCACCAAAATGTACGGCACACCCTAAAATGTTGTATATTGTATAATGATGTTCCTATAGTGCTTATTTATTTATAGCTTTTTATGATAAAATTGAACTACTTTCTAACGTTGTAATTAATATATTTAGAATACTGGAGTTGAGAATTTGTAACTCGAAATTATATATTTCTAGGTCATAAGTTTAAAATTCAGAAGGTGTAATTAATTTTTTAAATGAGTCGGTTAATACAAAATTTTATTCTAATTTATATAGTTCTTCTATTACTAGACGTGAATTGTGAATTCTCATGTTAGGAAAAACGTTAAAGTTATATTCTTCCCTATTTTTTAATTCAACTATTAAATTTTTAAGAAAATAATAATAAATGTGGTAAAAGAAAAAAAATGAATTGTGTATAGAACATGAAGTTCCCTAAGTTAGTTTTTTTAGCCTAGTTTGTCACTTATTAATTGTGGGTTCCAACCATATACCCCTCCAATATTATAAGATACACTTATTTTGCTATTTTTTTAGTAAAAAGATTATTTTAGTAATACTTCTTTCAACCCATCAAATCTGTCTTCTTCTCTTCCCCCGTTTTCCAACCTCGCAATAATTTTTCCAAGCTCTGCGGATCAATCTCTAAGTTCCTGCAACAATTTTATAGTTCCTACCAATGTTCTTTTTTTTCTTCATTTTGTAACGTCGAATAATGAATTGATGAAAGGTGACGGCAAGTTAAGAAGAATATGTATTTAGTAATTATATTTTTATGAATGTATTAAAATTAATGTATATTTAATTTTTTTTATATAGTTAAATTGGAGGGGTATATAGTCAGGCCCTTAATTGTGGTTGGGTTTGTTTGCTTGTAGTATTTATTACGAGTGATGTGCGAAGAGGCCCAATCATAAATTTGGCCCATTTTATTAATTTAGGCACTTGGCCCAAACAATGTGAAATAAACCTCCCAATTAGTCCTTGTCGAAAAAAGAAAAAAACCTCCCAATTAGTCGATTTTAAAATTGTCCATCCAATTGAATTTGATCGAGTAAGAGTCGTATTTGGAACTTCAAATATTTTAATTGAGTTCGAATTTAACACTAAATACTCCATCAGCTCATTTGGACTAAAAAATTATAAAATTGTTCATAAAATCTATACTAATTAAAAATCAATTCTATGCAGAAAAGAATATGTTTAAAAAAAATTGATATTCATTTTTCTTTTTTTTAGACGAAACTTTTGAAAGAATGTATCTTATTAAAAATGAAATTATCACTTGCCACCAAATAAGGGGAATTCCAAAAATTGTCACATTTATAGCTTCATATGTCACACATGAATTGTATATGAAACAAATGTGAATCATTTAGGTGACATTTTTCTAAAATTTTATTAAAAAATGTGCGACATTTGTCAAAAAAATAGGGGCATGCCTGCCTGACAAAGACACACATTCTCGTGGGGCATGTTTGGCCTCTTGCATATGTATAATTAGGGGTGGACGGTACGGCATACCGAAAATTTTTTCGCCATACCGTTATCGTACCGAAATTTTCGATATCGAAAAATATCATACCGTTGCCATACCGAAAATTTCGGTATACCGAATTTCGATATACCGAAATTTCGATACCGAAAAAAATCATACCGTTTTCATACCGAAAATTTCGGTATACCGAAATTTCGGTTTGACAACGGTATACCGAAATTTTTGGTATACCGAAAATTTTGATTTTTTCGGTATACCGTGACATACCGAAATATTTTAGGTATACCGAAATATTTTCAATATGAAATTTTCGGTATATCGCGATATACCGAAATATTTTCGGTATACCGAAATATTTCAATATACCGAAAATATTTCGGTATATCGCGGTATACCGAAATTTCTATATTTATATACCGTTACCGTATCGAAATTTTCGATACGATACCATACCGTACTGAAAATTTCGGTATACCGAAAATTTCGATAAATTCGATATTTTTCAATACGATAAGTCCGGTATACCGGTATTTTCGATATTTCCTCCACCCCTATGTATAATGCAATCCTCTCGATTTTGATTATTCATTTTCTCTATGATTTTTTTTTTAATTCAAAATAGCAAAAAAGTACTAACATTCTCCTTTCGAACTTATCACTTATTTACACCCTATACTACTATATTTCCTATTTTAATTCTTTTTTCATATAGTAAATTTCTTTCATAAAGTGAAAAAACTCATTACATTAAAAAAAAAAAAAAACCTTTGTACTTATAAATACTAATTTTCTATTAATTTTCGTGTCATTTTGGTTGCGATAAACAAAATCATAATGGTGAGAGTATTTAATACTATCAACAGCTCCCCCAACTTATTCCTTTCTCAAATTTATCATAATAATAATAATAATAATAATAATAATAATAATAATAATAATAATATTATAAAGAATCGCCAGGCCCGTGTTGGTGTATCATGTCCGGTGGAGGAGCTATCAATACTTTATTTTATTTCTAAAACAAGGAATTATATATTTTCAATTTTTTTTTATTGTTTTGCCATTTTTTATGTATAAATATGCAAATAATTTTTGTAGCTCACTACATGGTTTTGCAAATGGGCTGCTTCGAAAATATTTGTTGCTGCATAGGATTGTTTGTTTTGACGGATAATAGAAAATGGGCCGAAATATCTCCAAAAGTTGGGGCAGCGTGGGTCTTTCATTATCTTAGGAAATGGGCTGCCAAAGGCTGAATTTTAGGCTATAATAGTGGGCTTTTGAATGTTGGTATTGACACACTAGTCTCTTGGCCAATACACTATCCAAATAAATATATTACATCTGTTCCATAAAATTTTTCATTTTTTCTGAACACAGTGAAAATTAAAAAAAATTGCCAAAAATTTATTAAATTTTGGAAAAATATTGCAAAACATTTTCAAAGATTGTGTATATACGAGTAAACCCCAACTTAATTTTTTAATATGCACTTCTTTTATAATATTTCATTTTATGAAAATTAATTTTTAAAATATTTTAAATTTTTTTTAAATAATTTCGGAATTCTTTTCCGAATATTGTACACAATTTTGGATTTTTTTGTTCAATTTTTTTACATAATTTCAGATTTTTTTTTTCCGAAATTGTGTCATAAATCAATAAAACAAGGTTGAGATTTTACGGAACGCGAAAATGAATAAAAATATGAGCAAAACAATTTACAGTGTTATCATCATCCTTTCTAAACCATTTTACTCAACCAAAATACTCAATATTCATAAGAAACAATAAATGTTATCCTAAAAATTATATACTTTAATTTAATTTTATAAAAAAAATTAATAATTTACATATGCATATTCTACATCCCATTTACACCACATTCTTGCAATATTAATCAAGTAAAAGCAGATTATGAATAAACATATGAATTCCTTCAATTGGTCTGTGATATTATTTTAAAGATATGTAGTTAAAAATTCAATAATCTAATAAAAAAATACTTTAAATATTTTACATGTATATTTAAATAAATAAAAAACAAGTATAGTATACTTGTCCAAAAACGGGATCCAAATAACCTGGGCCATCTCATAAATCTATATTTTGCTTTAAAAATAAGTGAAACACTATTTTTCTGATTTCAAATAATTTGTGCAATAATATGATACCAATTACAAGTAGTTATTACATTAATCAATGAAGATGTGCTATATGTGGTGTGTATTTTGTGAAAATGTAAATATAATTAATATAGATCCTATTATCATAATTAACGTTTTAATTTCGCATTTTCATAATTAATGCAAACTCTATGCGCATTAAATGAGATTATATTAATCCTTGGCAATGTCAAAGTATGGTGTTGGTGTGAAAAAAATTTCTCCAAATATTTTATTCTAAGAGTAATAGTTATTTTATTAAAGAATATACTTACTTTATTAATAATATTAATTATTTTTATTAAAATATATTATTTTAAAAAATATTGTGTGCCCTTAAAGATTATTAGATGAATATCTGAAAATTATTATTCACAATTAAGTTTCACAATAAATAAATTTTACTTTGTACATTCACCGAATCCATATATAAATTGCAGTAGAGTAGAGTAGACGATGAGAATTAATAGAATGAGTCTGGATTCTCACAAAATGAGTCTGGATTCTCTCAATTTCTTTGTGTAAATTTTTTCTAAAATTAGGAGAGAGATAGACACAATACATAGAGTGGAGTCATTATCATAAACAATAAAAAAAAAAGAGAAAATTACAAAATGGTTCACAAAATTGACACAAATTACAAATAGGTTTCTGTGCAGAAAAAAATATGCTTCTGTGCAGGAAAAATTTATACTTGTGTGCAGAAATTGTGAACCAATTTGTAAAATAGCTACTTTTTTGAATCAATATGTAAGTTAGCCAAAAAAATATTAATTATTTTAATTTTGTATCGATCTCTCCAAAATTCACAGAAAATGGAGAGGATCCGTGGGCTTAATAGAACATGGTCAGTTTCAACTTTCAATTGGATATATACATAATAATTGAAGGAAAATAAAATACATTTTGAATGAAGCCAAAAGTTTTTCCTTTTAATTTTTTTTTTTTTTTTTTGAGGTCACACATCATTTTCTCTATCAAGAATTAATTGTCATCCCATATTTTGGCCACCCAAACGCGCCACTAGCCAACTTCAACGGTCCACACCTTAATAGAGAAGGCATCAATCAAAAATAACATCTCATCATCACTTCAATAGGTCATCCATGTGAAGTTTTCCACTCTTACTACTTATAAATTATAATAATAATAATACATTTTTAAAAGAATGTTATACTAAAAATATATAAAATTTGACTTACCGTTTTTAATATTACTACGAAATTTTCCAATAAAAAATAATTTATCCTTAAAAAGTGAGAGAATGTTATAAGTTGCCCATAAAACATAAATATTTTTTATTTTTCGATCTACAAACAAGTTGCCTATGAATTTAAATTCACAAGTAATAATTATATACAATAATTATTTATAAACAATTTAATTACAAAAATTATGTACAAATTTTATTTTCATAAGCAGACAAAGAATGAAGATATCTACGTGATTAAAAATATTTATAGATATATCGTAGACAATCATCCCTATTTAAGAACATGACTTTTTGTTGAAGTTTTATAATTATATTAAAAAAAAATTAGACAATCTTTTATTTTCGTTAGTGTTATAATTTACTATACCTCCTCTTTAATCATTTGTAAAATAAGGTACTTTTAGTTCTAGTACTTAGTGTATCACAACCTCATTTCGAGTAGTAAATAAAACCTCTAGTCTTAGTGACGATTAACGTCTTAACGAAATGCCCTCCTTACTAAGACAATGTATGTGTATTTTTATTAAGATTTATTTTATTAAAATATATTTTCTTTTTCCACAAAATTATTTTTTACTTTTTTTTTAATATGTCCACCTTATTTAAAAATTATATACACTGACAAACAAAAATCTGAGCCTTCATAACTTTTTAAAATTTTTCTTATTTTATTTATCATTTTAATATAATACTCTCTTTGTTCCAAAATACTTTGCACACTTTTTTTTTTTTTGTCTGTCCCACAATATTTTGCACACCCTATAAATGGAAATAACTATTTTAACTTTATGTTCATAATATTCACATATTTACCCAAAATGTCAATACTTTTACACTAAATTCAACCAATTTCATTATTTTAATAATATAACTTTACACATCACCCTCAATACTCTACTTAATTTACACACTAGAAAAGTGTGTAAAAAGAGGTGTGCAATCTTTTCAGGGATGGAGGGAGTACTAATTTTCATTAAATCTCATGTTACTTCTTTAAAAAAAAAAAAATTGTGAACGGAGAGAATATTATTTTAATAAAAAAATTAATGAAATAATAAATACTATTGTTTTCGGTTGCAAGAAGAAATTGATTTACAATGAAGTTATCAAGTTTATTTATCGATGAGGTATATTAGCATATTGCAAACATCTATACATATATAAATCGTATAAATCTAGAAGTGAAAAAAAAAAAAATTATTTGAGCAAACATAATGTACTTGTTTTGTGATAAAATAGTGAGACTCACTCCCTAATTAATAAAAAAAGTGAGTTAATTTTATCAAAAGAAAATATTATATTTTACTTTGTGCTGCCAATAATTTCAAATTTATTACATTTTTTATATTGAATTTATTCTCAACACACTATTTATCAAACTATTTACTATTTAGCCTCTAAGATATTTAATTTAAAATATATATTGTACATATAAAAGTAAATTTAAAATTTAAATATATATTTTGTTATTATAAAAGTGATTAATTATTGATTTCAATTATACGATTGAAATTTAAATACTTTTACTTAGATTATGTAAGTTACATAAAAAAATAAATTATTCTCCTTGTCCCACAATAATTTGCACACTTTCCTTTATTAGACGTCTCATACAAATTTTTACACTACTAAAAAAAGAAATATTGATTTGCATGTACACTCAAGAGCATATACACATATTATTTCATATGCTACTACTTTATGGAGGGAGTATTTTTTATGAATTTTAGTGCATAATTTTAAAATTATATGATTGATTAAATATTTTAATACACTCATATACAATATAATATTTTCATATTAAAAAATAACAATGGTGAAATAAATTTAATAGATAAATAAATTTAGTTTATATTTATTTCTGTAGTATAAAAAATTATTTTATTCAAAAGAATTAAATATATACAACATTCTTAACTCTAATTAAAATTTACATTTTATTTAATTTAAATACTTATTATATTTTATTATTTATATAATTTAATATTTAAAATATTCAATCTGTGTATTGTGTATACATGAAGAATTACTTAGTTTAAGTAAGAAAGTGAACTATTAGAAACAATAGTCCTTAAAGTGGCTCGAAAGAACACTTAAAATTGTTGACCATTTTAACAATAATGTCCACATATATTGTTTTGTTTCAAATTTTCTATTTTTAGGCATATGTATACGTATGTCTCTGTTTTGTAGATAAGTTTATACATAAAAAATATATATATAATATCTCAATTTTCTATTTTAAGACATAGATGCATGTGTTTCTGTTTCGTCGATAAATTTGTTCATATGCATAAACAGAAATATATCTGCTGATTGAGTTTGGATATACGATTCTCAAATTGCTCAAAATGGAATTAAAGGATTATTTTATAATCATAAGATAGTGACAATCTATTTACTATATACTCCCTCCATTAATCTTTTTTCTATTTATTTGTGATACAGAATTTATTGAAAATTAATATTATATTAAAATGATAGATAAAATAAAAAAAATAAGAATATTGTGGGACCCAAAATTTTATTGTGAATGTAGGTTATTTCCAAATAAAAAAATGGAAGAAAATTTCGTGGACAAAAAAAAAAGTGGAAAATAATTTGGTGGACAGAGGGAGCATGTAGTAGTAAATAATAACTTTAGCATTACTAAAATTAAAATTTTGCGCCTATTTATATACAGCTGGAAAAATGATCATTTTATAAATTTGGCGTGAAGGCTGAAAATTCTAGTATTTTGAATGGAACGAACAAATACGTATTGGTAAACTGACCGTGTGTTCACACGTTTCTTCAGTATTAGTTATTTTTATTATATTAAAAACAATTAATACATCTAGTTAAAAGATACAAATAAAATCTAAATAAAATTTTCTTCTCCATATTTATGTTATTTAGTTTAATACTTTCTTCTTTTAAAAGTGTAATAAGTGACAAAAATAAGTTTTTCTTCTCTGTTTTTATGTTATTTAATGTAATACTTTCTTTATCGAGATAAATATACTCACTAATTTGCATGTGATTTAATGCAATATCGAGGGTATTGTACGGTATTATGAAGTTTGTTTATGAATTTTGTGATTATTTATGCAAACTACTTTTCATAAATATTTATTTTATTCATAAACAGATCTCATAAAAATTAATATCTCATAGTACCCTCTCACATATCATTTTAAATCACGTGCAAATAAATGAGCACATCTTTTGTGGACGATGATAGTATTTTAGAATTTATTGATGAAATAGAATAAATTTGTAATAATAACAAATTTAATTTTATTAATTAGCTTGTTAATAAAGTTTTTTAGATTGGAAGGATAAAATCAGATAAATATTAAGAAATATGTAAAATATCAAATAATTAAAAAATAAAAATAGTATCCCAAAACATCAAATAATAAAAGAAGGGAGTATATCAATCAATAAAAGTATCACATCACATCACAACGAATATTAATATGCAATTGGTACACGGTATATTCACGAAACAGTTGAGGTTATTTACACTTAAAAGTGAAAGTTGGTTATACAGAAAAATTTATACTATTAACGATTTTATGTGTAAACATTTTACTCATGTACAAAATGATCAACCGTACACGAAGTGCATATGAGACTTACTCGTGTACAAAATGATCTTATACAAAATTTCATATTTCCTCCGTCCACGAAATTATTTTCATCTTTCCATTTTTTGTTTGTCCACAAGAATTTTTTCCCTTCTTTATTTGGAAATAATCTACACTCACAAATATAAGTTTGAGCGCTACCATACCTCCACTTTTCCCTTATAATTACTTTATCTACCATTTCAATATAATGCTATTTTTCATTAAATTATGTATCACTTCTCTAAGGGAAAATAATTTCATGATGGAGGGAGTATTATTGTTGTATTTATTTTAATGAAAAATTGCAATACTATAAACTAAAAAGTTACACTACTATTCACTAAAAAAATATAATATCATACACTGAAAAGTTAAACTACTATGCACTAAAAAGTTACATCATTTATATACTGAAAAGTTACACTAATATACATTGAAAAGTTACGCAAGTATACACAAAAAAAAAATGATATCATTGAACAATGAAAAGTTAGTGTGTGTAACACTAAAAAGTTTATGCTAATATATTTAATAAATACGTATTGCAACCAGGTGGGTTAGCCCATCTAACTACCGAACTCCTCATTTAAATAAGTAATTCGAGTTTGATTCATGGATCAATCCAGTTATACAGATCTAAGATCCATGTAATTGGTTCTTATAAGACCTTCTCTTCAGTGAAAATAATATTCCCTTAGTCCATGAATTTATTTTTCACTTTTCATTTTACACAAAACTTTATCTTCTTTTTTTATTTAGAAATAATCCACTCTCACAAATAAAAATATGGGATTCATAATATTTTTTATTTTTCTTATTTTATTTATTATTTTAATATAATATTAATTTTTAATAAATTCTGTGTCTCTTCTCTAAATAAATATAATTTCGTGGACAGAAAGAATACACGATTAATTCGAATTATTTATCTGCAAAAGAGTTGGCCATGTTAATAATTGAGCATCCATAGGTAGGATCCATTTTTTGTGGCACAAATAAAAGGGTGGTCCCACTTGCAAAGAAGTAGGCGCGCTCATATTTGTAGCAATGTCTCGACATTTCTGCACAGGTTTTCTGCAAACCACAGGATGTAGTACGTGATGTTTCGGGTAAACACATATAATATCGGTGTTCATTTATATAATACATGTGTATTAATAATCAGGTGGGTTAGCTCACCTGGGTTAGCTCACCTGACCACCGGGCTCCTCACTTGAATGAGTGACCTGGATTTGATTTCCTTTGGAAACGAATTAGAAGGAAGATATAAGGTTGAACTTGGAGATAAGGAGTGTAAGGAGACTTGGTGAACTAACTTCTAACAACTAACATTTACCGATAAAAAAAAATTGGTCCGATTTGGGATGAATTCAGATTGAATGTGATTTAGACTCATTTTTGAGTTGGTTAGAAGTGGAATACAAACAGCCAACATGAGTAAAAAATGTCAAGAAAAAAAAAA
>JAPKLY010000021.1:2036370-2178418 GCA_026898435.1 Prunella vulgaris | reverse complement strand
TTTGGTCCATCAGGTTGATTCTCTATTAAAAACGGAATGAAATTTCACATTTATTTTGATATCTTCATCTCATATATATTTCACTAATTTAATTCATAAAGTGTGAATTGAATTATGGGCATTTACATATTGATTTAAAAAAATTATTATATTTATAAATTAATTCATAATATTTATACAATAATATAATTTTTTTCTGCATAAGAGTATCTTTTTTCGACACAAAATCAATTTATAATTATTATTAATTTATAAACCATTTTATAATTCACCTTTAAATTATTGATATTATAAATTTTATTTGAGATATTAAATATAAGATGAAACACCAAAATTGAAAATGTGATCGCAATTATTAAAAGGACCATTAATCAATGGCACAAATTTAAGTACGCGACCATCTTACCATTAAATTATTATTACTTTTTAATATATAAAACATTATCACTTTTTAAAATTTTGTCTTAAAATAATATATTTTGGTCTTTTTAACATTTTGCACATTCTTTTTTACACCAAAAACTTACTCTTGCACATTCACAAAAAAAAAATTCATTGAACTTCATTTTCATAATATGCATACATTAAAATAAAATATCATTACTTTTTACACTAAATAAAATAATATATGCACTTTTTTTTTAATTTTACTATAAATCATCTGAAAGTTATCCTCCAGTCACTTATTATACTAATAGGGAGTTTTTCTTGTATATATTTTATCGTGAAGTTGATTTAGATGATGTATGTATCATATTTTCATGAAGTGTATATATTTTTTTTAGTTAATCATGTGTTATTGTTCTATTGCATTATTTCAATATGTGACATCTTTGTGACATTCAAATATTGAGTCCAATTAATGAATTATAATAACATAAGTTTGAACAATAATCTTCTAACACAAATTTTATGCAACTTACCAATTAAACCAACATACAATTTCTTACTTATTTGAATAATAAGTCTAAATGCGTTTAAATATTTTATTATAATTTTATCAACTTATGTATCTCAATATATTAAAAAATTAATATTTCAAAAAAAACATTTAAATGTATTTGTTTTATTGATAAATTAATTAATTAATTTAAACATTTCTAATTATACTAAATTTTATATTTGATTAATTTATTTGTATATTGTCTTTAAAAAAATTGTGTCACTTGATTAATATAACATAGTTGTTGATGATCCTTCCTAGCAATATGCTTAATGTGGCCATTTAACTATATAAGATCATCAAACAAAATTACAGAATATAGTTCTATAATTTTGGATTGAATAGTAGTAGAGAGAGAATGATATACTCCATCTCTTGCAGCTTATTATTATAGGGAATGACACACAGTTTTAGAAAAAATGGAATACGTGCGTGTGAAATTGATAACAAAATATAAGAAGTGTACTTTATTAACTTTTATTAGTTAATTTATTTTCCTTCTTAAGGTGTGAAAAAATACATGGGACATCCCAAAATAAAAGATATAAAATTTATCTTGGGACAAAAGAAGTATAAGATTATTTTTATTATGAAGGGTGGAATCTCTTCTCTTTATTAGTGCATGAGTGAGATAATTATAGATTTACATGTGTCTTATGTGACACTTCCTTATCCACTATACCTAATATGATGACAAACTTGTCATCACACTAACAAGGTTTAATATACAAGCTGGCGAATCTAGTCTTTTTCTAGTGTAGGTCGGTTATCGACATCATTAGGTTGGCTGCCATCACCACTATGTTGATCGTTGGCACCAGTCTAGTTGTCGCAATACCCAAGATGCATGGTCATCACCATCAGGTTGGTTGTCGCCGCCCTGCCACCAGGCTGGTCGTCGTCACATCCAAGTTGGTTGTCACCATTAGGCTGGTCGTCGACATTACCATGTTGGTTGTTGCCACCAAGCTAATCGTGGCCAACAGGCTGGTCGTCGCAATTAAGTTGGTCACCGACTTGATTAGGTTGTTTGCCCAACAACCATTTTGATCGTTCTAAGCAGCTTCTAGTTCACCTATCAACATGCGGACGCTACACTTGTATAGTGTGCTAAAAAAAGGTGAAATTGAAAAGTTTTAAACGACCTACCATTACATTTATTTTATGAAAATATGAGATAATTTGGGAATATTGTTCATAAAATTGACCATAATTACAAATTGATTTTATGAAGAAAAAAAATATGTTTATGTGCAAAGAAAATTATATTTTTGTGCAAATATTGTGGACCAATTTGTAACTATAGTCACTTTTCTGATTCAATATACAAATGTCTCGATATAATTTGTTTAATATAAAATATATCATTTTTCGAAATGAGACACTTTACATATATATTTTTTCTTGAAAAATACAATTTAAAAAAAAAAAATGATAACACTTAATTACAATTAAAAAGTGTGATCATCTCACGGTACTGAAAGATTCTTATTCAAATTCAATCTTACTTTATTTAGTATCCAATCTCACTAAGATTGTAGCTTAATGTTTGCATTTATCCACTATTATCGTGATTAACCATTGTTAGATGAAACAGTTTGACTATTAACAATCCCATCTAACAACAGTAGATTCTTTGGGGTCATGATGAATGAAAATTATGAAATAGTCACACACACACAAAAAAAAAAAAAAATCAGAAATATCGAAACAGTCCACTACAATTATAAAGTGATACCTAATATAAACCATATTAGGAACTAAGACAAAAAAAAAATACTTTATTCCAAAACTTTTTATTGACCAGTAATACTAATAAAAGTAAACAGAGTTAATTAAATAAATTAAAGCCTATTCCACGCCCTACCGACCCACACACACTCAGCTCGTTCGCTGGCGTTGAATATTTATTTATTTATTTCATTACTTAATTTGCATAAAGAAAAATAGAGTAATTAATTCAACATTCTTATTATATAAATAAATTGGGATAAATTAAACAACCACGCGTCTGTTTACCTCTAACCATGGTTAGTTTTCCCAGTATTATAAATATGACTACTGTTGCCTTCTTTTAGGACGCATTTTCTATCCTCCATAATCTAGTCAAAATAAAAAGCTTCATCTTCTTCACGCAGCCTAAAAGGTCCGTATCACCATCCCCCACAATCGATCATTCTTTTTCTCCTTAATTTAATTTTGTGTCGGAATTCTTCTTTTCTCATTCCTCAATCATTTTTTGTTTTAATTTTTTTCTCCTTTTTCTGAATTTCCATTTTATTTATAATATTTTGTGAAAATCAACAATGGGAGAGAAATTAACAGCCATGTTTGGATGAATTCTATCGCCGATCTCCTGAATCGTGTTTGTAATTATTGAATTATGTCCCTCAATGTATTGAATTGATTTAAGAAGGTTTTTTTTTTTCGTTGAATTTCGTCAATTTTATGAGTTTTTTTAAATAAAATAATTGCAGAGAAAAGAGAGAGAGTGTGTGAGCGCAGAAATGGCTTCGGAGACATATGAAGAAGCCATTGCAGGCCTGAAGAAGCTTCTGAGGTACAGTTTTCGTCGTATTTTGCCCTTTCGAGGCGATTGCCCCTTTCTGCCCTCGGGATTCTCACCACCCAATCATGACACCTCCCCCGTAATTAAGCTCATGTGTTTGGCCTTTTCCGTCATTTCACTATCTAATTGTGTGGGGGGGGGGGGGGGGGGAAGGATTAGCCTTGTTTAACTGTTTTCTGTCACGTGGGCCCCAGTTAGTGCTAAGGTTACCTCGTCATGATCCAGTCGGTGGGACCCGCACCTCACGCGGCGCTTACGGAATTCCTGTTGTTTTAATTACAGTGAGAACGCCGAATTGGAAGAGGCCGCCGCCGTGAAGGTTAAGCAGCTGACGGCGGAGCTGACCGGAGCAACCGACAACACAGCGTTTGACCCGATCCAGAGGATTCGGACCGGATTTTTGCATTTCAGGACAGAGAAATACGAGTAAGTACACACGGAAAGTTGTACTTGGAATCATCTGGGCACAAAAAAACTGCGAGATTCTTGGAGTTTGCCATAAATTACTCTTTATTCTCATATGCATTTACTGATCTACCCTTTTAACTACCCAAATTTTCTTTTGTATTGTTATTAGTTTAGGAAATTGTAGGGACCCTACTCGTCATGTTTTCAATTCCATACAATTAGTGTGGGGAAATTAGAGTATTACAACTTGACCAGACTTTCCAATTTTATTTTTTAAAATATAGATTTGGGAACATTTGGTATACTAAAAAGACTAATGCTATTTAATATAAAGTTAATATTTTTATTTATATGAATCGGTAATCTTCTTTTTATGAAAATGCTACTCGCTCCTCAGATAACCAATTTGCATGTTTTTTATTTTGGATTGTCCCAATTAATTTGCACACTACATAAAAAAAATATCTATTTGCATGCATACTCACAAAATTTTTCACACATTTATCCATACACCATTATTTTTTAAAAAAAATACATTTTTAAACCATCTGTTATTATAGGGGTGCAAATACTTCTGAGATGGAGGTAGTACTATGCATTTTATTTTTTGAGGGTCATATAACGAGTCAAAATTGAGTTAAATTGTGACTAATGCCCATTATATAGTCTTTGTCCATATTATTGCTCCCACTTATTTTGTTTTTATAGATGATATGACACACAGTTAATAAAAAAATAGAATATATAATGTAAAATTAAATAATAAAATATTAAAAATTATATTTTATTGATTTTTACGAGCTTAAATTATTTACATTTGAACAATAGTTGGGTGCTGGATTTTATTTAAGTTCAATATCGCAATTTGTCACACCATTGCGTTTAGTCAATATGTGTATGATTAGTAATTATGTTATTTATTGATAAGGTAGCATATATTGTACTATGATGGGAACATCTCATTTTTAGATAGGAGTTAAGTGATCCTCCATGATTTCCGTGATGAGCATGTGAAAGTCAAAAATGCAATTTATTTGTAATTTTTCCTTTAATTAACTATGCTAAGTAAATAAAGTTATTCTTTTTATAAAGGTGGTTTACATATTAGTTCAAAGAAGTCATCATATTTACAAATTGATTCACAATGTTTGCACATAAGTATAATTTTTTCTGTACGAAAATATTTTTTTTTTCTGCACAAAACTAATTTATAATTAATGTCAATTTTATAAATCATTTTATAATTTTTCCCTTTTTTATAATTAACTGTGTTTGACTTCCAGGAAAAATCCTGCATTGTACGAGGAACTTTCCAATGGCCAAAGTCCCAAGGTACCTTAATCAAGAGATCAACTGCAAATTAAGTTACCAAATTCATGATTAAAAAAATTAATGTAAATAAATGCGCAGTTCTTGGTGTTTGCATGCTCAGACTCCCGAGTATGCCCTTCTCACATTCTGAATTTCCAACCTGGGGAGGCCTTTGTGGTCCGAAACATTGCTAACATGGTTCCACCCTATGACCTGGTAATATCTATATTAATTATATATATATAGCAAGTATTAAATATTCAAAGTTGTTACACATTACCTAACTCAGAATCACAAGTCTCATATACACCCGATATATAGATCTTAAATTCGTGCACTCGTCACATTCATGATTTTAGTCAGACTAGGTCGATCGGGTTGGGTTGTATTTACTTTCTTATAATTAACATAATATTTGATTTATCCATTGCAGAAGAAATATTCAGGAATGGGGGCTGCAATTGAATATGCTGTAGTTCATTTGAAGGTTATCTTTTTAATCCCCCCTCTCTCGATTATTAAGATATTGTTCACACCTTTTGTTTCACCATATCAAACACAATAGATTTTTTTTTTCTAAAAAAAAAAAAAAAAGTAAAGATAGGAAAAGCTAATTGGCCTATGCTATAAGCACCTTATATATATTTTATGAAATGTGCCACTTTCTTAGCCACATGACATGGCCACCAAATTCCACTGTGCTGTTGCTTTTGGGAAAGGATATTTCTTAATGTGGAGGTCAAATTGTCATAATATTTTATAAGCATAATCCGTTGGAATATTATTTAAGATAGAGTTATATGATTGGCAGGAATCACAACAGAAATATTACCAAAAAAAAAAAAAAGACAGGAAAAAGTATGGGGTTCATCCATAACTGCCGCATCGATCATCTCTGACAAATTAATAATTAATTAAAAAAAGATACAAATTCAATTAGGACAAGGACCGAATTGATTCCTTACAATCATTATAATGTCTCCAATAATTTTATATTGTCTAGTGCTAGTAGGAAATGCTTTATAACTTCACTTTCTTGTAAGAAAGCTTTCTAACGAGACCAACTCACGATGCATGCTTGGTATAAATTTAAAATGTCAATATTAATAAGTATCATTAAGGGGTTAATCACTATAAGGTTATTAATTACCCGTTTATTTAACCTAATACAAGCACTATTAATAAAAATGAATTCTTATTCATTCTCATTGTCTGCCCTCGTTACCCTAACCAAACGACCCCTTAATTTCGTGAGACGGAGCGTATCTCCTCTAACACGACATATATGTATGGTTATGAGACTGAATTTCATAAAATGAAAAATTTTGTGTGTGTGTGTGTGTGATTAATTTTTGTAAGGAAATTTAGTTATGATTGGTGTTTGAATAAGAGAATTATGGATGTTAGGTGGAGAATATATTAGTTATTGGACACAGCTGTTGTGGAGGGATAAAGGGGCTCTTGTCTATCCCTGATGATGGGACCACCCAGAGGTTAGTGTCCTCTTCTTTCTTCTCTAATATTTATTTCAAAAGTAGATGCAGATGTAGATAGAATAGTGTCCTTTTCTGATTAACTTATGATATTTCCCACACAAATAAACTAAACAATACAGCACAATATCACATAATTAATTACTAAATCTTGTATTTTGCTGCATAATACTGAACTATTGCAGCCTTTGAGAAGTCAAAAGGGTGATCATAAAAAATATACATACTAAAATAGGACATGCACATTCTTTTCATACATCAGTTGGGTGATGCTTGGTGTTAAGAGCCCTGGAACAACATCTTACCATTTGGGGTAGTAATAAAAAAGTGGAGATAATAATGTGTGTGTTTTCCTCAAATGTGTAGTGACTTTATAGAGGAATGGGTCAACATCTGCAAGGTTGCGAAGACGAAGGTGAAGGCTGCGCCGGAGTGCAATAGTTTGGATTTCGGTGAGCAGTGCACTCTTGTCGAGAAGGTAATTCGGACTGTAAATACTTGTGGTAACACTATTTGTTCATTTTTCGAATAAATTTAAATTTAATTTGTATCTTTGTCGTGGTGCTGGTGCAGGAGGCGGTGAATGTTTCGCTCGCGAATCTGCTTACGTACCCGTTCGTGAGGGAGGCTGTGGTGAAGAATACATTGGCATTGAAGGGAGGACACTATGACTTTGTTAAGGGCTCTTTCGAGCTTTGGAACCTCGACTTTAACCTCTCTCCTTCTGTGTCAATCTGAGGGCTAGTTTTGCGTTCATATTTGTAAATGTTGTCATAAGAGAAGAGCCATTTCTTGGCATAGAATAAGGTTTCTTGGCTCAAGTCAAGTACACAAACTTTTCCTTTCCCTTTTCGTATTTTACAGGTGTTCATAATTCAGTCGAATCAGATGGATATGGTCTGAAAAATCTTTCTAAAAGTGATTGTGTGTGTGTTTTTTACTAATACAAATTTTGCTTCTTATAATTTTGCTGTCTATGTTTTGTTTATATCAAAGTATGGTATGAGAGTTGAACTCTATCCGAGGATTTCCAATCATTATAGTATATATCATGATATTGTACATGGCCATATCAGTGTTTTGACAAGATGTATACTCACATCTATATTCTTCCTAGCAAAAATTAATATGCCTTAGTTTGCACAATTAATCAAGGAATTGGATGTATGACCACCTTTCCAGTAGCACGATTCGTTTCCAAATACGAGAAAGCTTCATCAACCTTGTCAAAAGGGAAAGGTCCTTTAGGATCAACGAGCGCTTTCACCTTCCCACTCTCCAGAAACGGATTCAGCTTCTTTAGAGTTTCTGCAGTCGAAGTGACCACGAATCTAAAACCAGGTGGTTCAGCTGCACCTGTTAGCACTACAGCGCTGCCTCCTTCCTTCAATGCCTTCACAGCCTTATCACCTTGCCCTGTTGCCATTTGGACATAAATCCCGTTATAAACAAACAGAATTCCAAACAATGGTCGATTTCCACCAACGAAATGAGATCATTATCTTACCAACTGTATCATAAACTACATCAAATTTCTCAGGCAGGTCTTCAAAATTCTCCTTGGTATAGTCAATAGCCAAATCAGCTCCCAAGCTTTTTATGAAATCCAGTTTTCCGGTGCTGGCTGTAGCAGCTACTTTTGATGCACCAAAAACTTGTTTTGCTAGCTGCATTATTGAGTGGATGATGGATGAATAAGGGTTCAACAAGTTAAAAATTAATTAAAATATTCCATCAAGCAAAAGATGGAAAGAAGTATTGCATTTGACCTGAATGACGAGGGATCCAACACCGCCAGCTCCTCCAAGGACCAGTATAGATTTTCCTTGAGAGAAACCAGCCCTCTCGAGACCTTCGTAGGCCGTCTCAATTGCAAGAGGTAGCCCAGCTGCCTGTGCAAAATCAAGATTCTTGGGCTTTAAGGCCAATAGTTTCTCCTCAGCAGCTGTGTACTCAGCTATAGATCCAAATTGTTTAGGCCCATCTAATGCTTTCTCACTTATATCTCCATATACTTCATCTCCTAACTTTAGCTCCTTCACTTGACTCCCAACTTTAACCACCACGCCAGCGACATCATATCCCGGAACCGTCTGATCGAAAATCATATTCACAATCATCATTTGGTGGCATAAATATCTATACACGCTTCCAAACCACCAGCCTGATTTAAATTGAACTCAAACATTCTCTTATGTTAAGCATGAATATTTTCTAATGTTTCTTCAAGCATTCAAGCTAATGTGTGGTGGCTAAAAGCAAGGACATAATAATGCAGGACAATGGCGGCATTAGTTACAGAGACGTGAATTTTAATGCTACAGAATCAAAACAAGGTATCTCGGAATGATTTGCAGAAGACTAGTAGTGAGATCCAGCACAGAGTATACTTATGCATTACCAACAAATATGGGGATGAATTAACAAACTTGAGAAAACCTAGCCTAAAATCACTGAATTGAATCAATCCGTGCAGAAAATCAAAAGAGGAAGGAAAATTACTGGAAGAGGAGAATCGGTAGCCTTGAATTTGCCGAGTCTACGCTTAGAGTCGACAGGGTTAAGAGCAGCAGCAACCACTTTGATCAAAACCTGGTCATCGTTAATTTCAGGCACCGCCACATTGGAGTCGGGCTTCAAAACCTCAACGCCGCCGTATTCGGTGTAAGTCCAGGCCTTCATTGTTGAAGGTATCGAGGAAGAAGTTGTCGAGGTCTCGGCGGAAGGAGCTGCTTGTGAACTCGCGGATATTCTCAGAGGATGAGGAGGGGGAAATGACCCCCTCCGAACAGAATGGCTTGATTTGTTTAGCCTATTGAAGCTGATTTTAATGGGAGAAAATGGAGTGTGGTTGTTGCAGAGAAGGGGTTTTCTCAGCTGGAAAGTGGTGGTGGAGGAGAGGATTGCGTCCATGGCTAACTCTTCGCCTGCTTGCCACCTCATGTTTTTATATGACTAATTACTTTGGCCTTTTTTAAGATGTGGGTGGCATACGTTTCCTGATTCTGGGCCCACAATTTTGGTAAGGTCTAGAACATGCATATATTAAATTTCATATTGCATTGGGTTTGGGTTGGGTGTATATATACATACATTTTAATTTAAAATTTATGAATTAAGAATGTTTTGTAATAAAATAGGTATTTTTTGTTTGAAGTTGGGTGTGGGATATCTAAAAAGAAATGTGAAGTTTAAGGTCTAGGTTGGTAATTAAAATAAGCTCAAGAAAAAAATTGTTTAAGGCATGTTTGGAAGCCATGAATTCGTGAAAAAGATAAATTCGTTGAATATTTTATGGGGTATTATACATTCTTTAAAATCAATATAAATATCCTCACACAAAATTATTAGGAAATCGCTACATAGAATATGTGTTCTGTGGAGTGCAATCCTTCATAGAGGTTTATTTGTGCTTTCGCGTTTCACCAATTTAGAATCCATCAAACAGATGGCTTGAATCCTAGTTCTTTGACTTGAATGAGTGAGTCGCATGAGAAGGCCAATCACCCAACAATGGTTACAATTGTGTGAGAACGAGTGAGTCGTGTGGGTTGTTAAGTCTTTGTGTCTTTTATTGCTTAGTGGTGTTAGACTTTGTGTCTAGTTTTATGCTTACAATTATAGTTCAATCTTTGTGATCTTCTTTTAACTTTGTGTCATAGTTGCTCGGAGTGAGGTGGAGCAACAACCTTTGTAACTAAAATCTTTGTGATACTCTATCATTGTGATCTTGAGCTTTTTTGTTTTGCGTTTGCAGGTTTTTATTTGAATTTGTGTTTTTTTTTTTTTTTTTGGTTATCTAGACTAAGTTTGAGTTTTTGGATGTTTTTTGTACTAACCTATATTTGTGCAAATTTTGTACGCCTTTGCGTGCGTGGATAATGATGAAAATCTATAGATTTCGTTGTTGATGGAATTGACCAAAAAAAAAAGTTGGAGAATTTGTTGGGCTTGAACCCAAATAAGTTTTTGGCGGTTCAATCTTTAACCCACTCTCTCCTAACCCTACTTGGTGGAATGCCTCCTTATAAATACTTGTTCTTTTCTTTGTTGAGCGCTTCGATCGTGTGAGGATAGAGAAATGGGTGTATGCGGAGAGCAAGATGCTTTTTTTGTTTTCCCATCTCACTGATTTAGAGTTTGTCAAACAAACGGCGTGAACCCTAGTGAGAACCTATGACTCAACATGTTCCATTCCAAAAAAGGAGTACCTTCAATTTTTTTATTTTTTGCTTGGTACATCAGTTGCATCAGATAATCATGGACACTCCAAAACTCTAGCTGAATCCAAAGTCAAGAACTGTAAAACGATTAATTACACAATAACATTTCTAAACTGGATTTAATCATTTTTCAGTGGTTGGTCGTGGGTTCGGACAACCTTCTCCTCCTCCTCCGACGCCTATTATTTTTCCTTCTCCTAGCCCATCTCTCTTTAATATGACACACATCAACCACTCCCCCTTCACCTGATCTTTCATCAGAGTTTTCAGCTTGCCTAATTCTGGCAGCTTCAGTAAGCAAATCATCGAACAACATCTCAGTGGTCTTTGTGGTAATTCCACGTAGGTACCACGAAATTGGAGGAGGGGGAACAATGGCCGGTTGTATTAGCTGTTCTAATGTCAACTTTGACCCGATTCTTCCCTTGCCTTTACTACAACTCACGTACTCCTTTATCGACTTGGGTTTGAGCGGGTGACATAGCTCTTCGTCCACAAAAAAAGGCTCGACTTTCCAGCAGCCTTCGAACTTTTCCATGAATCCCGACTTTATTTGCTTGAATTTCACCTGATAGAGACAAACACCAACACTTTAATGCAAATGAGCAACATGAAACTGACCAAAGAAATAGTTGGTCTTGTGTAAAGCAGTTTTATAGCGCAACTATCACTTCATAGTAAAACATGCAACATTTTAAAATGAAACAAATAATACTATCAAACTAATATCTTATAATGAAACGGCCAGTACTATTTAAAACTACACAAAAAATGCAAATTATTTGCACGGTAAAACTAGTTTATACAAGACTTTGCCACAAAGAGGGATGAAATGATTCTTCAGCCCTTACAGTATGATCTTCTCTGTTCTGCTCGACTAGAACGCGGACCGCAATTGTTCCAGACAACCAAAGGAATCTCCAGATTGCTGCTTGCTCCACTTCTACTACCTGCCTTAATCCTTCATCAACTATTACCTTTCTTGAAATTACTTCCTGATGGTATGTCAAAATCTACAACTTAGGTATGCTTAATAATAGGGACAAAAAGTTGTGGAGGATTGTGAATAAGGTTTTCGAAACCATTACAGATCCTTTTGTTTTTATTCCATCAAGATATCACGATACTTACCTTAATGTTCTTGAAAACTCTTTTATTATCAGGGTCTGTCACGATGTTATATATAGCATCAGGCGGCAACCCAACATTAGCTTTCACAATTAGATTCGAAAGTGAACCTTTAGGTATGGTGACCTGCAAGAATGTTGATGATGTGAGCTATAAAGCATGAGCGTGCAAATTAGTCTTCTTCATACTACATGATATCAGTTGTGCATCCTATAAGGACTCATCTTTTCAACTTAATACTTTTTGAAAATGATGGAAACTCAGACAGCTTAATTCATTTGTACAATAAGAATACTAATCATACTCAGATGCATCAAAATTCAATGCATTCAAAGAGGAGTTGGTCTTATGTAAAACAGTTTTGTCGTGCAACTAGTTCATAGCTATCACTTTATACTAACACAACTATTTTTTTTAAAACAAATAATGCTCTCAAACTAATACATTTTAAGAAAATAACAAATATTGTTTAAAATTATACATGAAATGCAAAGTTTCATCATTAAACTAGTTTACACAAGACTCTTAAGCCTTGCCATAGCACCAACACATATGCATGTTTAGCATCAATATGAAACGGAAACACCGTCTCGGAGAAGAGTTATTTTCTGTTTCAGAGGCTGAAATAGTAGTCTTTATTACCTTGATATCTGGAGGATGGTCCACCCACACTGGATTGTGTTTCCAGGCATCCATTTGCTTCTCTAAACTCAACTCTAACGTAGACGACTCTTTGTTGCTCCTCAGAGGGAACTCTGGGGTTGTTAATAGGTCATTGTTCTTCGGCGATTTAAAATGGAACTGCTGCGAAACAGATAGCGTATCTTAAACCAAATCAAAATTAAACTCTCATTTCTTTAAATTACTTAAGCTTACTAATGACCTACCTCAAAATGCAACACAGAGAGTGTGCCTTAAACCAAATCAAAATGAAACTTCCATTTCTTTGAATTACACAATGAATGTACCTCAAAATGCTCCCATAAATTCATGGGGAAGTGTGAAGCAAAATCGCGTAAAGCTTTAGACACCAAATTAGGAAGTCTGCCTTCTTCATTCGAATTACTACTAGCTCCCATCTAAGCAGTGCAATCATCATAATGAAGTCACTTTTCGGATTTGGAAAGAGTAAAAATTGAGGAAATGACATTGCAAATGCAGTTCTAGCATGCTCATACATTTTATCAATTCCTGAGACTGCAGAAAACATTCATGAGTAACACAAACTTTTATGCTCAGAATTGGAAAGCTCTATGCATATCTAGACCTTGTAATTGGTGTGTTTAATAAATCAACGTAACCCTCAAGGGTGAGTCTACCAAATTACTTGAGGGAATGCGAACCCTTACATGAGATTCAACATCGCTATAACCCATTATGAGATTTACTATACAAAAGGGGGAAATATCTCTCTCTCTCTGCAATTCAGGATGAAGTTAATTGCCACAGAATTTAATCGATAATTTCAAAAGCTGTAGCAAATGGAATACGTATTCGGTTGCCCACACAAATTAAACCAAAATTATAAACTAAAGCGTACAGATTCTGCCCAGTCTCAGTTAATCTTATCTGCAGTATTCTCCGTAACAGAGAGAAAAATGGAAAAGATGACCCAATAACACTCCTTAAATGTTGAAAAAAGGTACAGCAGAATCCAAATTAAGGAAGCAAAAACAGAATGGGGGAAATTTGATTACCTGGAATAATATAGTATGCTGAAAAAATCCAAAGAAGCGAGATGGAGATTGGCTAAATTATTAATGAGGATAGAGCTTTTCAGTTGAACTTTCTAGTTTTCTTACTTTCCACAGCTATAGTAACAGTAGAGAGTTATTAATGTTGGTAACATGAAAATCATGAATGATGAATAATACATGATAGAGATAACAAGTGTATGTATGGCCCCTGCCCTGCTACTAGGCTGCTGCTACCCTCGAAAGTTTTAATCATGGCATGTTTTTATTTTTGGTCTAAAACTTAAACGAAAATTATAAAATAGTTTACAAAATTGACACAAATTACAAATAGATTTCTGTACAGAAAAAAAAAATATTTTTACGCAGGAAAAAATTATACTTCTATTCAGAAATTATAAATAAATTTATAAATATAACTTTTTTTTTTTAACCATTATCTAAATGAGTCATAAATAAATACTTAAAGGAACATGACTCTGTGGGACTTATATATCGAGTAATAAGAATAAATCTATTTGGCATGTTATCATAATTATAATAGAACCAAAATAAAAAGCTATTTGAAAATTGAAATAAAGTGAACCACATCAAATTACCTAAAAAAAAATCTGGCGGTTATCTTTTGTATCTGACGCTAGAAAGTTTCTAATATAATTTTTTTAAAAAAATAAGTATAATTTATTCTTGTTTATATTATCCTTTTTCTTTTGTATCTATTCTTAGAAATTTCTTATTTTAAAATTTAAACAAAATACAATGCAATTTATTGAAATTTCTTAACTGCAGTATAAAAAACCTGGGCCTGAATTGGTGAATAAAGCAAATGGATCATTAACATTGGGCTGAGGTTATGTGATGCGAATGAGGCCCGGGAATTAAAGAATGCGTATAACCGAGTACGGCGAGCCAAGATCAAAACGGCCCAAAACAATCCGCAAGGCCCAGGCCCAAACCACACGTAACAGTCGCGAGAAGCTGCAAGTAGATAAACTTTCAGATTCAGTCCTTTATTTATTTTCATATCTTGCAAGATATTTTAAGATCATTAGGATTATTATATTTACCTTTAATTCTGAAAACGGTTAGGATTAGATTCGTATTTAGAGGTCTATTTATTGAATGTACTGGGAATTTTTACAATTAATCAGAATTCTATTATCCAATCTTACTGCTTTTTGCAAACCCTCGTAGACCCATTGGCCCGAGCCAAGGTCACGAGTACACCATAATACATCGAGTTCCATCATTGGTGTTTTCATTGAGAGCGAAAGTAGCTAGCATGGCGGGAACTCACCGTGATCGGATTGAAGTATTGGAGACACGATCCGAGAACGTCGAAGGAAAAATTGAGGCCCTGATGAAAACAATTGGGGAATTAGGGCAACAGATGGAGCGCTTGATTAATCAATCATCCCGAAACAAACGAAGGGGGTCAACGTCTGACTCATCGGACGCCTCGGATACGGAAACTGAAGGGCAAGAAATTAACCCTACTCACCGTGATGAACCTGATGCAGAGAAACCACGGAGAGAGGAACGAAAGAAATTCCGGCCGAAAATCACATGTCCCACGTTTAGTGGAACGGACCCCATCTCGTGGCTTAGTAGAGTCGACCAGTATTTCGCCTTGAACGAGATCGATCGTGAGGAGAAGGTGCAGTACGCTGCATATTACCTTGAAGGGGAGGCAAACATGTGGTGGCAATGGATAAACCGGGTGTATCGCCGGAAGGGGCGTTTGATTCGATGGAAAGATTTTGAGAAAGAATTACTCGCCAGGTTTGGACCATCGGAGTACACTGATTACGACGAGGCCCTAACCCATATCAAACAAAATGGAAGTCTGCTGGAATACCAAAAGGAATTCGAGAAACTCGCGAGCAGAGTATACGATTGGCCCGAAAAGGCGTTAGTTGGGGCGTTCATTGGGGGAATGAAGCCCGACCTAGCGGCAGAAGTTCGGGTTTATCGACCGAAAATGTATTTGGAGGCTATCGAGTTGGCATGCTTAAGGGACGAACACCTGAACTTGACTAGGCGGTCTTTCCGACCAGAGCCTCGGAGGGTTCAACCATCACTTGAGGAAGTAAAACTTGCGGCTGGTGGCACCACACAAAATCAGAGGGGTCTGATAAGCAAAACACTGCCCACAGGTGTCAAGAGATTATCCTGGGAGGAGATGCAAAAACGACGTGAAAAGGGGCTATGCTTTAATTGCGACGAAAAGTTTGTGCCAGGACATCGATGTAAGGTGAAACAAATATTTCTTATTGATCCGCTGGAGAGCGATGATGATAATGACGTGGTTGAAGGGGAGCATGAGAAGGACGAGGATGTAGAAATATCAGTGCATGCCATATCAGTGCAGAACGATGAAGCTTGAGGCCTGGATAAAAACTCGCCGGATTACTGTCCTCATAGACAATGACTCATCCTATAATTTCGTTAACGGAGAACTGGCCAAGAGAATGAACCTGCAACATAGTAGGGTCAAGCCCTTCCAGGTGCGGATAGCGAACGGGGAGAGAATGATGTGTGACTTGCTATACAAGGAGGTCCCCATCCGAGTACAGGGGGTGACAATCAACGCGGATCTTTACGCCCTGCCCTTGGTAGGACCAGATGTGGTTTTGGGTATACAGTGGCTAGCCGGGTTGGGACAGGTGGTGTCTGATTACGGACGAGGAACCATGCAGTTCAAGTGGGGGGACGAGCATGTCACCTTGACAGCCGGTAAAGAAGGGTCAATCAAGGAGGTAGGGCTGGAAAGCATCGAGAGAGTGTGGAAAAAAGGGGGTCAATGCTTCGCAATCCGAATTGAGCAATTAGGCGAGGAAGCTCAAACGAAGACCGAACAGCAGCAACATGAGATTGCACAAATCCTCAGCGAGTATAAGGTGGTAATGGAGGAACCCAACGGCTTGCCTCCTAAACGAGCATTTGACCACGTGATACCACTGAAGGATGAAAGCCAGCCTGTTAACGTGCATCCATATCGGTACGCACACTTCCAGAAATAAGAGATTGAAAAACAGGTGCGAGAGATGCTTGACAAAGGGTTGATTCGACCGAGTTGCAGCCCTTTTTCTTCACCGGTCCTGTTAGTTAAAAAAAAGGATGGCACATGGCGATTTTGTACCGACTATCGGGCTCTGAATAATGCCACAGTAAAGGATCGTTTCCCTATACCCACGATAGATGACATGATTGACGAATTGGAAGGGTCCAGGTACTTCTCGAAACTTGACTTAAAGGCAGGTTACCATCAAATTAGAGTCACCAAAAATGATATCCATAAAACGGCCTTCCGAACTCACCACGGGCACTACGAATATCTCGTGATGCCTTTCGGGTTATGCAACGCACCATCAACTTTTCAGAGTGCAATGAACTCAATATTACAACCTTATTTGAGAAAATTCATCTTGGTATTTTTCGACGACATTCTTATCTACTCCAAAAATTGGGAAGACCACCTTGGCCAGGTACGTACAATATTGAAAGTCTTGCAGGAGCACCAATTTTATATTAAACCGTCCAAATGCACGTTCGGAAAAGAGACAGTTGAGTACCTGGGGCACATCATTACGCAAGAAGGGGTTAAGGTTGATCCACAAAAAATTGAGGCAATGCACAATTGGCCGCTGCCCAAAACACTAACACAACTCCGCGGATTTCTGGGGTTAACAGGCTATTACCGCAAGTTCGTTAAGGACTACGGAACCATCGCCCGACCCTTGACAAACATGACCAAGAAAGGCCAGTTCGCATGGACGGAAGAAAGCATAGCCGCGTTTGAGAAGCTTAAGCAGGCTATGTCAGCCACCCCGGTGCTAGCAATGCCGAACTTTGGAATGAAATTTGAGGTCCACACCGACGCAAGTGATGTAGGGATTGGAGCGGTGCTCGTACAAGAAGGTAGGCCGCTCGCATTCTTGAGTAAAACATTGGGTGTGAAGAAGGTCGAGTGGTCCGTCTACGTCAAAGAGATGATGGCTGTTGTGGAAGCTGTGAGGCGCTGGCGACCTTACTTAATGGGCCGTAAATTCCTAATCGTAACAGATCAGCAACCATTGAAGCACTTATTAGAGCAGCGCATTACGACCCCGGAGCAACAGAAGTTCGTAGCCAAGCTTATGGGGTTCGAGTTCGAAATTCAGTATCGCCCAGGGGGACAAAATGCAGTAGCGGATGCATTGTCACGACGGGAGGACAGCCCAACGCTGTGCGCTATCACCGGCCCAGTATGGGACGTATGGGAATGGATCCGTACAACCACGCAAGTAGACGCAGAATCACTCATAATAAAACAGAAGTTAGAGGCGAGCGAAACAGATACTAAGGAGGACTATGAATGGCGTGATGGGTTGCTACTCTTCCGTGGTAAGGTTAGGGTACCCCAATCTGATGACTTACGTGCTGATCTATTAACACATTTCCATGACTCGCACATCGGTGGGCACTCCGGAGTATACCGAACATGGGCTCGATTAGCTGCCACGTTCTTTTGGCCAGGTATAAAGTCGGACGTCCGAACATATGTGGCTAAATGCGACGTTTGCCAACGGATTAAATCAGATTCAAGAAAACCCAGTGGGCTCCTCCAGCCACTACCCATACCGGAGAGAATTTGGGAAGATGTAACCATGGACTTCATCGAAGGGTTACCGACTTCAAATGGGTTTAATGGAATTGTTGTCGTGGTGGACCGTCTCACTAAGTACGCGCATTTCATTCCGTTAGCTCACCCCTACACAGCGAAATCTGTCGCACAGCTTTTTGTAGAATATGTCATTCGTTTGCATGGGATACCGCGTTCCATCATTACCGACCGTGACCGTATTTTTATTAGCAACTTTTGGCGGGAATTTTTCAAAATGCAAGGGACCCAGCTTGCAATGAGTTCGGCCTACCACCCCCAAACAGACGGACAAACCGAGGTAACGAACCGTACCCTTGAGCAATATTTACGGTGTTACGTTCATCAAAATCCCAGGCGTTGGGAAGAATTTTTACCATGGGCTGAGTACTGGTATAACACAACCTATCATGCCTCAACCAAATACACGCCGTTCGAATTGGTATATGGTCGACCGCCACCCCACCTGGTGAACTATTCAGCCGAGTCCTCATTGAATGCGGAGGTGGACCGCGAGCTTTACAAAAGGAATCTCATGCTCCGCGACCTCAAGGAAAATCTACAGGTGTCCGTCAATCGCATGAAGGAGTATTACGATAAGGGCCACCGCGAGGAATCATTTCAGGTCGGCGACATGGTGTACCTGAAATTACGTCCTCATCGCCAACAAACGATATCTCAAAGGGCCATGTACAAGCTGGGATGCAGGTTTTATGGACCTTTTCGCATAGACAAAAAGGTTGGCGAAGTAGCTTACAAACTAGCTCTACCACCTGATGCTCAAATCCACCTAGTAGTACATGTGTCGCAACTAAGAAGACGTATCGGACCGGATGTATTGGTTGAACCGCAGCTGCCAGCAGTGAATGATCGGGGAAATATTTTGCTTCGACCAACCCGTGCCGTGGACTACAGACGAGTGAAAAAAGGGGGTCGGCTACACTGGGAAGTCTTGCTCGAATGGGAATCACTACCAGCCGACGAAGCTACGTGGGAACATCTGGATATGATGAAGGAACAATTTCCGGATTTCACCCTTGAGGACAAGGATGCGCTTGAAGAAGGCAGGAATGATGCGAATGAGGCCCGGGAATTAAAGAATGCGTATAACCGAGTACGGCGAGCCAAGATCAAAACGGCCCAAAACAATCCGCAAGGCCCAGACCCAAACCACACGTAACAGTCGCGAGAAGCTGCAAGTAGATAAACTTTCAGATTCAGTCCTTTATTTATTTTCATATCTTGCAAGATATTTTAAGATCATTAGGATTATTATATTTACCTTTAATTCTGGAAACGGTTAGGATTAGATTCGTATTTAGAGGTCTATTTATTGAATGTGCTGGGAATTTTTACAATTAATCAGAATTCAATTATCCAATCTTACTGCTTTTTGCAAACCCTCGTAGACCCATTGGCCCGAGCCAAGGTCACGAGTACACCATAATACATCGAGTTCCATCATTATGCCTCGACCTGCACTCTCTAGCCTCAGTTGAAAACTTAAGGCCCAATTTGGGTCAGCTTAATATCGATAGGGCCTAGGTTATATGCACCCACTGGTGTTTGAAGTACACACTAATTAAATATATTTATTTAAAATTAAATACTTTAATATAAAATTTCCACGCATTAATTCTTCAGTCACCAAAATATGTGCACCCACTTACAAAACCGTTGGCAGAAAATCAACCTCGATGTTCCACGCCTTCATAACCGCCGCCGACTCCACGATTGTCTCCACCAACATAAAGCCTATATCAATTCCTGGCTTTATATCAGCATTCTGATCTTCACAGATCTTAGGGGGGTGTATTCGTTTAAGATTTCGTGGGATTTTAAAGGACTTTTTTCTTATAAAAAAGTTTGTTGGTATTCAATCAGGATTTTAAAGGATTTAAAAATAATCCATTGGTATTCAATCAGGATTTTAAAAGACTTAAAAACAATCCACTGGTATTCAATCAGGATTTTAAAAGACTTAAAAACAATCCACTGGTATTAAAAAATATAAGGATTGTTGGGTTTGATGGATTTTGATGGATTCTTTAGTGTATTTTATAAATACCAACAATCCCATCAAAACCTCTAGGATTTCGGTGGACTTTTTTAATTAATGACTTTATTTATCCCCAAATTGATTTATATATAATTATTTATTTTTAAGATCTAAAATAGTTTTAACCTTATAATTTCATCTCTACATTTATAACATCAACGATAAAATAATTACAGTGACGAAGAGTAATATAATATTATATATACATATATACTAGAATAAATAAAAATAATTAATAATTAATCATTAAATAGTATTAAAAACGATATTGTTCATCCTAACTTATATACAAGATAAATCTTTATTTTTATATAGTATTATTATAATACTAATATTATATATTACATATGTCATTAGGTAATATTTTTATATTGATAATATTTTTTACGGTATTTGAGTTTTGTTATATTTTACTTTGGTTGCTTTGATTATTCAATTTCGATACTTTTTTATATTGATAATATTAGCATGTGCAGCTCTACATAACTTTATTCGCAAAGAATGTCATTCTGATGAATTTCCAATTGAATCGGGGGACGAACCTTCATCTTCAACATTACCAGTTAATGAAGACCGTGATTTTGAGCCTATCATTCAAACTCAAGAGCAAGAACGACATGACGCTAATGTTTGGAGGACTAGTATAGCTATGAATATGTGGAGTAATGCTATTTAAAAGGATATGATATTATGATTTTTTTTGTCTTTAACTTTTTTTTTTTTTTTTTTAATTTGAAGGTATGAAAAATTTTAAATTTTTATTGTATGTCACAAATCCATGAAATTCTGCAAAGTCTACAAAGTCCTATAGAATCCATTAAAATCCTTATTTTAAAAGTCTTACAAAATCCTGCAAAATCTTAAAAGTCACCAAAATCCTACAAAATCTTTAAAATCTGCAGGATTTTTTTCATCTTTTAAAATCCTAATCCAATACACCCCCCTTAGAAATATCAGATTGAGCCACTTCATCGTGACGGCAATGAAATCAGTATCACGTTTTTTTGCCTAAACGAAACCAGAGAAAGAAAGAAAGAAGAAGCAGAACCAGGAATTGAACCCAAATTTAGAAAAACGAAGATGTAGAATAGAAGAATTTGGTAAATTTGAAGTGATTTTTTTAGTTTTTTATTTTTACAGAAGAATTGAGCAAATTTGGGTAAAACAATATGTCGAAGAATTGACTATATTTGTAGATTTTCTTTTTCAATTTCAAATGCCGAAATCTAGGCCAGATTTTAGGAAAAAAAATTAAATCATTGTGCGACTTTTAGAAATTCTTTTCGAATTATTTTTGAGCTATTTTTTCGACTATATCTATCGAAAGTTTGTTAGTTTTTCAGCCAAAAATATTGAACAAATATGGTGGTGGGTGCACGGTGCACCGCATTTGTTTGCCAAGTCACGAGGGATGTAATCGTCATTTTATTAATTATTATATTTAAGTGTGTACTTAATACACATGTGGGTGCATATAACCTGGGCCTATTTTCATTTCATTATTCTTCATTACACTTTTTCGAAAGGTCCAGTTTATATGCACCAACGTTTGTTTGCAGTACACACATAATTTTTTTTTCTTTTAAAAAATCAAGATTCCTGTCTCCCTTTTTTTTTTTTCTAATACCCACTTCCTTCTTTCTTTTCAATTCTTCTTACGTTTTTTCTTTCTCTCTTTTCCTCAACTCCACAACACAGCGCCTACATTATTTCACTCAATCCACTTAACTTTTATCACCGGAATTATTTTGTTTCAATGCCGAATTAATAGATCCGATTTCACCTGCTCTCTACTGAAACTACCGTCCAACCACCGAAATGGCACCGCGGTTGCAAGACACTCTCCTTTATTCATTGGGCATTAAGAATTTGAAGAAATAGAATAAAAATGATAAGATTTAAAAATACTAAATTGAAATGGCAAGAGTAACAATGTTTTTTCCCTCCTTCATCAATGTTTATTCCTCCCCTCCCTCCCCTCCCTCAATCTCTATTACTACATCCTAATACAAGATTTTTTTATATTTGTGTTATATGAAAAAAAAGTATAATCATCTAATATTTTTTTCAAAATTTTAGTCTATTTTCGAAATATTATCAAAAGTTGTTCGATTAACTTCTTCAAATTATGCTTCTTCTTTGAATTTTTTTTCCAATTCCTTTTTTCAAAAAATACTCGAGAGATTTTTTTGGGTTATCTGTAAAGATATTTAGATTTATTTATTTGATTTTTCTTTCATATTTTCCTTTCTTTTTTTTTTTTGGGAATTTTTTCACCATATAAACTAAAATTATTTTATTTTTTACTACTTTTTTTTTCTGGTTTTTTTTTTTAAAAAAAATCATAATTAAAAATATTGGTACTTTTACCGAATTTTTTTTTAAATTTTTCCCATAATTAAGGTTGGGTCCACATATTTTGGGAGAAAAAGTTGAAGTAGGTATCTACAATGTTTTATAATTATTTTAATTAATGAAAATGTGAAGTATGTGTACTATTCACAAATGTGGGCTTTTCAAAAAAGGATAGCACCAGGTTATAAGACCCACTTTAAAGTAACACACTTTAAAATAATACTCCACCTGTGTCATAGATATTTTCACCTGAAGTACACAAATTTTAAAAAAAATAAGATGATGTATAAAATTATATTATTAAAATAATTAAATTAGTTGAATTTAATGTAAAAATAGTGATATTTAGTATTAAATATGTGATTAATATAGGAAAAATTACAAAATGGTTCACAGAATTGACATTAATTACAAATAAGTTTTATGCAGAAAAAAAATGTGCTTCTACGCAGAAAAAAGAAAGTGTTTTTGTGTAAATATTGTGAATCAATTTGTAAATATAGTGACTTTTTTAAACTAATATATAAATCACCCAATAATATAAGGATAAAATTAAAAATAATAAATTCTATTTATAAAGCGTGGAAATAATTGTGAGACGGATAGAAAAAAAAACGTGAAAATAATTATGAGATGGTGAGAATTTGAGCTTTAATAGTATATTAAAAGAGAGACATACCCCTTACCACTCTCAAATCCATTACTATGCACCTATCCACCTCATCCAAATAAATCTTCCCCTCCAAAAAAAAAAAAAAAAGCATACAATTTTTTTTTTTTATACTCTCACAATTTACTCATCACCATCACCTGTTGATTTGTAATGTTTTGTTGGAAACGTTTGCTTCCAGAAAAAAAAACTAGAACTATAAAAAATGTACATTCTTTCTCGAAAATACTAATATGAAAAAGATTTTTTTGTGGACAAAATTTCCAAAAAAATAAAAGGAAATATTATATTAAAAAAGAAAGAAATCTACTTATGATACCAATTAATGTTTGATTTTATTAATGCTACATCAAATGCGTATGACACACAATTGTATTTCATTTATTTTTTTATTAATATCTGCACTTAATAGGTGAGGGCAATTTTTTTTTTAAAAAAAAACAGTATAAATTTTGAATAAATCACAAACATAATTTAGAAAGCAAATTCACACATGAAAAGTTAAAACTGGTCATATACAAATTGAATAATATATTCCTAATTGAACCTAATGTCATAAGCAATTTTTCCATCAACACCAAAAATCCCAAAGTGCTTTTCATACTCCTCTCCACTTTTTTCATTCTCATCAAACAAATCAAACAAGAAAACCTCGACCCCTATACCTGGCCTCTTTGGTGTTCCAATATTAGACAATGTTCTTATCACAATATTTCCATTATAAGCCAAAGCATTTTCAGCTCCGGCCGCATAGCCGCCGCCTGTTGGCCACCCCGTCTCCGTCACCACTACTGGAATCCTATCGAACCCTTCCCTCTCCATAGCATACACAAATGCGTCAATGGTTGCATCAAACATGTTAGTATAGGTCAAATTTTGGTCAACTTCAATACTTGATGACCTAAATGTAGCATACTCTAGTGTAATATATTGGTGATTCTCAATGTAGCTAAAAAATGGGTAAACATTGACCATCAAAATTGAATTCGTGTCACGTAAAAACTCTAAAAGTGGGATCAAAGTTGATTTGATATTGGGATCAAATGTGCCAGCTGATGGAGGGTAAGAATTGGACAAAATTGTAGCCGCGTGAGATGATGAAATCTTGATTGTGTCACCTAGGCCTAGTGTTTGAAGAGCTTGGTGCAAATTTCGGATCGCGGGTACCAAATACGGGGCATAAAATGGGTCCTTTTGTAACACTTCGTTGCCCACGGCTAAATATCGTACTTGATTAGGTGGCACATGTAAGAAAATATTTGAAGTGATCCATTCTAAAGAGGTGGCAATGGTGCCATTAGCTAGTATAGGGAGGATTTCATTAGGTACACCGACTATAAGATCGATTCCGGTGCCGGAAGCTTCTGGGTCCGGGTTGAAAAGTCGGATCCGAAAAATGCCGTTGGATTTGAGGAGGTTGATCACGGTTGTGGTCGGCGGCAAGTTGTTAGCGATGCGGCCGTAGCAGACTCCTACGGGTGCCCCCTCTGCTATCATGCATAACATCAAGAATAAATTAATTAATATTTAATAAAAATAGAATTGAGACGTGAGAAATATATATAGAAAAATGTAGAATTAATTTATCTATTTAATAAAATTGATTGTAGAATTTATTACCTGTTGAGTGTGAGAGTAGGAATAAATGAAAGATGAGAAGAATCCTATTTTGATGAATTCTCATTTTACGATATGTGTGGAATAATTGGTGTTTGATTTAATTGGGCATGGTGTATATATATATATAATTTAATTTGTACGTGTAGCATGCATGATATTTGATATTTTGATTATTTGGTTGAGATTTAGGTATGAGTTTGTAATCACATTCAATGTTGATCAACTGTAAGTCTAATAATTAGTTTCTTCATCTTTGGTTGGTAGGCTTTTGGAATGGTAGGCTTTTTTTTTTTTTGAATTCTAATTTACTGAAGTCTGCAGCTTTAGTTGGTCTGAGGATTCACTTCACAGGACTGGCTGATGCAAAGTGTCGTGCCCATTATTCTTTTTTCCCTTTTGCACAAGGGTAACATTTCATTTTCAGATCTTTAATCTTTGTCATTATATATTTATTTTAGAGTTTATAGATTTTTACGTCCCGTAACTTTGCTCTACTTTGATTTCGGTCCTCATGGAATACACATTCTGAAGTTAATCCTGTAAGTTTGAATTTTTTTTTTAATTTGATCCGTTTACCTGCTATAGCAGGTAACTAAATATGTTTTAATTTCTTTTTTTACTAAACACATGACATATATATGCAATCATAATTAATTAAAAAATAACACGGATATATATATGTATATAGACACACATAAAAAATTCAACTCACAAATGCAGGTATTATTCATCACTTCATCTTCTTTTTAATTTCCTAGTTTATTTATGTATGATGTATATAAATTTGTACATGTGTGTCCATATATATGTGATTGTATATGTTTGTTATTATTTTACTAATAATATAATTAGTAAAATTATTATAATTATATAGTTGTTAAGATATTAAGTGTAGTATTTATTATATTATAAAATATTATTTAATTATAAATCTAGATATATACATACATAGCTATATATGATATATGTATGTGTATATAAATGCCCTGTGTAAATTAATTATAGTTTGCTTAATTAATAATTAATTATGATTGTATATATATGTCATGTGTTTAGTAAAAAAAAAATTAAAAAGAATCATGGGTTACCTGTTAGGTTACCTGCTATTAGAGGTGTCAAATGGGCCGGGCCGGCCCGGTACCGGCCCACCGGGCCATTGTGTTTTTCCGGGCCGGGCCTAGCCCGGTTCCTATCGGGCCACTTATTTTTAAGCCCGTCCTGGCCCAAGACGGGCCACCAGGCTACCGGGCCAAATCGGCCCGATTTTTTTAATATTTTTTAATTTTTAATATATTACCATTACATTTAATTTCTATATATATATCTTATTAATTTATCATTTTGTATACAAATTTATTCAAATAGTCTAAAAAAATTATTTAATTTGTCAAAAATAATTTAATAATTAAAATAAAATTCAAATTTCTA
The DNA here is from genome assembly GCA_026898435.1 of Prunella vulgaris. Taxonomy (NCBI): domain Eukaryota; kingdom Viridiplantae; phylum Streptophyta; class Magnoliopsida; order Lamiales; family Lamiaceae; genus Prunella; species Prunella vulgaris. The sequence goes on along the minus strand of JAPKLY010000021.1, from coordinate 2,151,875 downwards.
TATAGTAATACTTAAACAAAAATAATTTAACAAACCTTAATAAACTATAATTCACAAAAATAAATTCAAACAATAATTTTCTAACAATCATTTATAAATGCAAATTCAAAAAAAAAATAAACAACTAATTCAACATCTCTCTTATAAGTTTGAATTATAATTCATACTTACAAAATAGGAGAAATTAATATTATCAAAATTCTAAATAAAGTATTTTCAATCTTACCTATTCATATTTTTAATATTATAAATTAATTAATAAATTGAGATTATATTTTTTAATTAAAAATATCTTTTGAGTAAATTTCAATGGAAGCCAACAAATGAAAATATTATTAATGAATATATATATTACCAAAAATTATGCATATTAATTGCCTCAAAATTTATAATTACCTACTACAACCCATATTCCTAAAACTACATCAAAATCCTCTTAGCACAAATAGCAAATACTTAACTACAACAATGTAATCCCTAATTTAAAAAAAAAAAAAAAAATCTACCGGGCCAGTCCTGGGCCACCGGGCCGGCCCAGCCCGAGCCCGAGCCCGAACAGCCCGTCGGGCCTGCTGGGCCGGGCCAAATAGGCCCGGTTCTTTTCGGGCCAATATTTTTTGGGTCCGTCTTGTCCTTTAGGCAGGGTTTTTCGGGCCGGCCCGTCGGGCCGGGCCCATTTTGACAGCTCTACCTGCTATAGCAGGTAACTAAAAGGACCAAATTCAAAAAAAAATCAAACTTACAAGACTAATTTCAAAATGTGTATTTCATGAGGACCGAAATCAAACTAGAGCAAAGTTACGGGATGTAAAAATTTATAAACTCTTTATTTTATTTCCATCTTATAATTATTTGTATACTAATAATTAAAATACTTTAATAACTTTTATTGTTATAATATATATATATATATATATATATATATATATATATATTTGCCTTGATCTGTATTACACACAATTCAATCAATTTCTTCATTTTATACCTCTCAAAATTCCACTATTACACTTTAAAAAAAAAGTATTCATTTCATGATGCAAATACTAGTGAAATGGAGAGAGTATACAATTTATTTTATTATAAATAATATTTAGTGTCCTTTTTTTTTTTTTTGCTTGGTAAATGGATTTTCTTTTAGTTTGAACAATAATTGTTGGGAAATCCCTTATGTTTTGATGACATTAAAACCAGCTGACCTTGGGAAGTCAACTAGGGTCAGATCAGATCAGATCAGACGAGGACAGTCAGTTACGGATGGTCAGCTGAGGGCATGTCAGCTGATGTCAGATCAGCTGAGGTCCAGGTCAGCTGATGTCAGACCAGCTGAGGTGCAGAAATCAGACGAGGATAAAATCAGCAGAGGACCACCCGAATCAGCTGAGGTCGTCTGAAGCTGTTGCATAGAAGTTCTATTTATAGAAAGTCAATCATGTCAAGAGGACAAGATCACAGCAACAGCTAGAAGATTTCCAGAATCATAGGCAATAAATCAATTCAAATCAGATTGAAGATCAAGCCAAGATGGAAAGATATCAATCTGGAGATCAAGAATCAATCAATCACTTTGAAAATCATGCAGTCTGCAGTTCAGAAGAACACTAAAAAATTACTCCAGATGATTTTCGATAATTTTTAGAGAAAGAAAATCAACCGTTATAGCTGCCAGACGATGGAATTTTGATCCAGGACGTCATAGATCATTTGCATAGCAATGAGTTCACTCAGAATCGTCATTCCACTTCCAGAATGGTATCATAATGGCGATTCCGAGCCCGGTGCTGAAAGATATGTCAATTTTGACTCCTGCCGACAATCACTACTGGTAGCCAAGAATTCGTCTACAAGATGCCCCACCTATGTTCTTCAAGAAGAAATCAGATGGTATTTGATCAAGGGGGAACATCAGATGAGGTTAGGCAAGTCAGCTGATTGGAGGAAGATCAAACTTTCCTTGGGTTTTAATATCATCAAAAAGGGGAAAATTGTTGGAAAATCCCTTATGTTTTGATGACATTAAAAGCAGCTGACCTTGGGAAGTCAGCTGGGGGCAGATCAGATTAGACGAGGACAGTCAGTTACGGATGGTCAGCTGAGGTCTAGGTCAGCTGATGTCAGATCAGCTGAGGTCCAGGTCAGCTGATGTCAGACCAGCTGAGGTGCAGAAATCAGACGAGGACAAAATCAGCAGAGGACCACTCGGATCCACTGAGGTCGTCTGAAGCTGTTGCATAGAAGTTCTATTTACAGAAAATCAGTCATGTCAAGAGGACAAGATCACAGCAACAGCTAGAAGATTTCCAGAATCATAGGCAATAAATCAAGTCAAATCAGATTGAAGATCATGCCAAGATGGAAAGATATCAATCTGGAGATCAAGAATCAATCAATCACTTTGATTGATTGATTACATATTTATAAGGATTTCAAATTCTAGTCAACTCTAACGGCTAGTATTTGACACCTATAAATATGAGTACCATAGATAAAATTTATATAGTTTTTACACACGATCAAACTAGCAGAATTGCTGCACAATTCTCTTTGTACTCACACAACCCTACATAATTATTTATCATTTGAATGACTTTATAGAAGTCTAGAAGTTAGTAGCAAGCATGTACTAACAGATTGTAAAAGAGAGTTTTCTCTTGAAAGTTGTAAGGAAGTTAGTAAGTGAGTAGATAGCCCCTCAACTCCAAGTTGGATTGAGGAGAGTGGATGTAGGACAAGTTGGTCCGAACCACTATAAATCTTGTGTCTTTTACTTGCTTTATTTATTTGTTCCTACTTGCTGCACTAATTAAAAGGATTTAACTAAAAATGCTTTCGCACTAAGATCACTGCGCACTCAGCTAATTGTAAAGTCAGCTGATTTTCAAAACAAGAAGGCTCAAAGTCTTCTTTAGGGACCAACAATAATAATCATTAAAAGTTACTTCTTCCATTTCCTATTAATTTTCACATTTAAAAAGATATACTCCCTTCGTCCATGAAAATTGGACTACCCTTGTTGTGCACGGTTATTAAGAAAAATAGATGTTGATGTGTAAAAATGAGTGTATTAGTATAAAAAAATATTTAATTATTAAAAAAATACTTGATGTGATGTGTAAAAGTGAGTATATGTGTATAAAAAATAAAAATAATGATTATAAGTTTTCCATTTTAGATAAGTAGACCATTTATTGTGGACGACCATTTAAGGCAACGTGGACCATTTATCGTGGACGGAGGGAGTATTTTTTAAGAAATACTATTTTATTGATTTTTTAAATCAATTAATAAAAAATAATTTAAAATAAAAGGAGTAATGCGAGAGTGTTTTATTTCATTTATGTGGTATGAAATTTATTGTGGAACGTCGCGAAAAAAATATATAAAATTATTAGGTGACAGGGTTGTATTAGTTTGGACGGGTTGTGTATTAGTTTTGTAGTAATATTATATAGTGAAAACAACTACTATTATTTTAACTTGTGCATTTACTCAATAATTATGCACAAAAACTTCTATGAACAAGTTTTATAGTATGAAATTTATACCACAAAATGTATTTACTGATACTATTATTTATATTCACTATTATAGTACACAATTTGCACTGTAGTATTAAAAATTATATCTTATAGTATAAATTTTATATTAAGAATATGTTTTACGAAAATGCTATTCATAATTATGCTTTATCTATTTTATAAGGGTACGACTATACATACCCCAAATTCCTCTAAATATACCCCAATCATTAAACATACCCCATTTAAAATGAAAATTTAATTTAAAATACTAAACATACCCTATATTTTACTGTTATACCCTTTTTCATTTTTGACTAAGTTTTCATCCCTCTCAAGTCATCTTAATGCTCCACAATTAAAAAGAAATAAAGTGGGCGTTGCCATTTTTTCTGCTATGAGAACCGAAGTTTCACGTCGCCATTTTCTATATCTTAGACTATTCAGTTAATTTTAATGCCTCAAGTATATGATCAAAACAATGTAGAATCTCTGTCCTTTCTACATCTAACCCTTTCACAAACTCGCATCAGTTATCCGCTACATAAAAAAAAATTATTTTAATTAAGTTACACCCATTTTCTCTTATGCAATCGAACAAGATTTTAGAAAAATTTAACTAGATGAACACCCATGTTTTTTCTCCACCGCAGCTGTTTCCACATCATTTCCTAGCTCCTCCATATCTCGCCGGAGCTCTTTTTCTCCGGCCTGAAAACCACCATATTCATCATCCAAGATTTCTGTCATTTCCAACCTCTCTGTATCGCACAAAGGCCTGATATATTCTCGTCCAAGAATTTTGTGATTCATGACATTTTTAGGGATTTTGATTTGGAGGAGTTCTTCACTTCATTCAAGTAGATTTAAATCTTCTTACTTTTTCATGTTTTCTGCAAATTATTTATATGTTCCTGGGAATTTACATAAATGATGATTCGCTGTTTTCTTTCTTTTTAATTGTGGAACATTAACATGACTTGAGAGACATGAAGACTTGGACACAAATAGAAAATGGTATAATAATAAAAAATGGGGGTATATTTAATATTTTAGATTAATTATTCATTTTAAATGGAATATAATTAGTGATTGGGGTATATATAGAGAAATTTGAGGTATATATAGTCACACTCATTTTATAAATCAATACAAATTATATTTAAAATATGATGTGAACATGCATGATAGAAAAAATGAAATAAGTGATTATCTATATTAAAAATGGTTAATTCTATATAAATACACCACCTTTTACTAAACTTTCGATTTAATCATGTGCTTCATGATTTTTATAAAAAGTTCCAACCTTTTAAAGAGTTCGAATTCGATACACATTTTTTCTTCCGGCCAGCAACTGATGACGTGTCTCGCCGGAGCTGCCACGCTAGCGTACACGTGTGAAATTTATTTTATTTTATTTTTCCACATCATATATATTTATATTAAAAATACATTTTTTGAATGAGAAAAACATTAAAAATAACCATGGAAAAAGATGTTTCCCACTTCATTCAAAAGGGACTTGAAACGACGCTCAAAACCCTTAACAAAATCGCCCAAAACTCTTTGGTTTTGATATGTGAGTGATGCTGTGAGTTTGCGACTGCAAATTTGGGTTCCTAACACTGCAGGTTTCTTTTTCTAATAAATTTTAGATGGATTCAATCATTTCTATTTATTGGCATCACGGTGGGAAGTTCGTCGAGTTGGATGGTCATTTACTGTATAAAGGGGGGAAACTTAGACCTCAACATGGATTAGATGTAGATAGGATAGGGTACTGTGATTTACTTGATGAAGTGAAAAAGATGGGGTACGACTTGAAGAGAATGTGCTACAAAGTCCCAGATGTTCACATCATGTCTGCAATGAAGGAAATTCATGACGATAAGGAAGTTATGGAGATGACAGAATATGTTATGAACAAAAAACAAAAGGTCATTGAGGTTTTTTTAGAAGGAGGACAAGATGACTTTGAAGCATTTGCGGAGGAGACATTTGGAGTTTTGGAGGGGAATGAGAGTGGAGGAGAGGGTACTGAAGGCATCCATGAGGAGTATAGAAGGGAAAAAAGTAATCCAATTGAGGACTTAAATGCTCTTTATGATCACAGTGATACAAATGAGGACTCTAACTATGAACCAGTGGAAATGAGTGATACAGATGATGATGGTATGGAAGATGATGAGTTGTCTGATAAGTTCATCATCTATCCACTCAAAATACTTGCAGTCATCATTCTGTTGAACAAAATACAAATTTTAAAAAAAAAATTGGGCTTCTGCAGTAAAGGGCATCCATCCACACATCACTTTGAAAAGAAAAAAAAAAATGAACGAACTTACCTCTCTCAAAGGGCATTGTAGAAACCTCCTTCCTGGGTTTTCTTCCGCGTAAGACGTGAATAAAATAGCATCCATACCATGGCCTTTGCAAACCTTCTTCTCCATCGAGCTTTGAACACTTTTGTATGGGTAATAAGATGTTGACGGATAGAGGATGAACTCTGAAATTTTATTCACTGATTCATCAAAACAAATCGAAGGTCCTTCGCAAATTTGGGGATTTTAGGGTTCTTTTTTCTTTGTCACAATATTTTACAAGGTCATTAATGTTTTTCTCATTCAAAAAATGTATTTTTAATATAAAATTTTGTTATATATATATATATATTATAATATATGATGTGGAAAATAAAATAAATAAAAAAATAATTATGTCTCACATGTACGCCAGCGTGGCAGTTCCGACGAGACACGTCATCGGTTGCTGGCCGGAAGAAAAAAATGTGTATAGAATTGGAACTCTTTAAAAGGTTGGGTTTTTTTATAAAAATCATAAAACTCAGGATTAAATTGAAAGTTGAGTAAAAGAGGTGTATATTAAAAATTATGATTGCAAATCATCATTTGACGTATAGTTTTTTTGAATACAAAGAAATTAAAAAAAAAAAATTCAAACGCACACATCGGAGGAACAATTGCCACTAAAGGCGTTATATGTTTCCAGTAATGAATTGAATAAGCACTTTTGAATCATTATTTGGCGCATATCATCATTCATGATGCACACACTTTGAGACTGATACAAAATCCAGTCTAAGAATGATTAGGGCCTCATCATTAAAATAGATAGATTGGATGGAGATTAGCAATTAATCAATTAAACATGATCAACCTCCCACTAGCTATAACTAATGCTCCACATAATTAACAATTAAAATTAGATAAAAATACTTATTTGTACTCAAATGCATACTTTGATTTTAGATTAATTTTGACTTTAATTTGATTTAAAAAACCAAAAAAAACACATACAGTACATATTGTACTATGTGTATTTTGCAATTGAGGTATCAGTAAATTATTTTTTAAGTATTACTTAAACTTGTTAATTAGGATATTGGTGATTTATCCTAGGGGTTATTCACTTATTCTTAGAGTATTAAAGACTTGTTTTTGGGTTATGAGTAAATAAGGGGTATTAGTGAGTTTTTTTGTTTTTGTATTACTTAGACTTGTTCATAGGATATTATTGAATTATTTTTGGAATATTACTTAGACTTATATTTTGAGTATTAGTGAGTTATTCTTGGGTATTACGATCTCGTTCTTGTGGTATTACTTAGACTTGTTTTTGGGGGTATAAGTGAGTAGTTTTTGGATATTACTAACTTGTTCTTAAGGTATTTGATGAGTTGTTGTTGGGGTATTATTTTGACTTGTTCTTAAAGTATTAATGAGTTGTTGTTTTTTATATTACTCAATTATTTTTTGGTATTAATAAATGATTAAAGTTTATTCTCCACTCTACTCTGAACTTTGATTTCAATAAATTAATATCCCCTTCAATAATGCCGCTAATTAAAGTTGTATATTTTTGTTTAGTGCAGAAATGAGAGAGAAATGGTAGTATAGATGATGCAGAATGTGTTTGGATACTGTCTTTGGATACTGCCTTCAACCAAGTCGATGCCGGAAATTACCGCCAACTCGCCGGAAATTGAATCGAAGAAGCCTTATCCCACCAATCCATTGTTGTTCGTCGCCTGAAGCCACCTCTGCAACCACGCCGGCAACTCAGAATGAAACAGCTCTACCTTCTAAAGCCCTTCGAAAACTGCTCCATCGCCGAAGCCATCATTCACGTCTAGAAGTAGTCCCGGGCAGAAATTAAAATTAAAGTTCAATTTTAAATGTACGGTGCATCCAAGACACTTTTAAAATTAACTTATCCCAATAATTATATAAATAATTACGCAATGTCGTTTTTATTTATTGGTTGAGAAGAGAATATAAGAAGGTAATTTGCTAAAAATATATAAAAATGTAGAGTTACAATTTAAGAATATGAGATGTTATATCACAAAATGTGATCAATTATGAAAAAATTAGAGTTGTTTCAATTTATTTTTCACCTCCTTACCTCGAACCCTTCAACACTCTTCACCTCTATTTAATATAAAAATAAAAAATTATTTTATATTAATGTTACATTTTAAAAAAATTATAAATTATATTAATTAAATATTTTAATAGTTTATAAATTATTTAAATATGATATTTTATAAATTTTAAAATAAGTTATAAAATGTTACATTTTTTAATCAACCACCACTAATATTTTCTTGAAAACTTTTGGAAGATGTAGTACCAAATGCTCTCACAGTGACCATATAATAGTAATATTATTTGCCAATCATTGCAGGACATCGAGCCCTACCCTTTAAAAAAAGCAAAAACAAAGATGGAAATATATCAAATAAAGCATCACATTATTTTTTGGGAAACCCGGCCGACATGATATATATTTATGTGCTAGTATAATTTTCTAATAAATATACTTTATTCCGGTGATATTTAGCCTGGGGCCCGCAAAAATATCATTTATGTATCTCTTAAATTCTAAAATTTTCAACTACTTATATACATTAAATAAATTCGCACTTCATTTTAACTGGTTGATCAAATTGAATGCAAAATTATGAATTGAAAATTTATGTCAGATCATCTCGTATCATAAGATTAGTAAAAAAATTGATAGTCATTTTATTAAAAATATTAAAAAAATTCGGTAATAAATTAACAGTAAAATGTGAGAATATTTTAAAAAAAAATAATTTTCACTTTTAATTTAAATATTATCAATTTTGTTATTTTTTAAAAGTGACAAATTTTAACTAATAAATGACATTCTATATTGATCTCAAGTTTTGAAATGATCTCGCACAAGACTTACTTTAAAACTATTTATACATTCATTTTATGGTCGATATTTTTGAATTGATTAGATTAGACCATACTATTTTCTTGCCAAAAAAGAAAGAGATACGTTGCAGTTGGGTATCTAAGGAGTGTTCGAGCTTTCATCCATAATAAATTTAATAGATTTATGACCTGCTTGATTGGGGGTGATGAAAGTGAATAATAGAAATGAATGATGAATCATTCTCATTAATTATGCTTGATATTTTTTATTACACAAAAGTTAGAATAAAAATAAGGTAAACATGAAAGTAATAAGTGATTAATCCTTTAATGAATCATTACCATTTATATCTTAAATGTGTACCAACTAGCCCTTTATATTAGATAAAGAAAAATAAAATGAAGAAACAAAACAACAATTACAATATAAACATGTAATATTGGGAGTTAGAAAAATTCATGGTCAAGGAAAAAACTACCATGTGAAAAATTAAGAGCAAGTTTTATATAAAAATGATTCATGATAAGCTTATCATAAAATATTTTAAAGTATTAAATATTAGGCCAAACATCAGAAGTATAAAAAATTGTGGTCAATAAAATTTACAACAATTATAATATAATATCATTGATCCAATTTTTTAATACTTTTGATGAAATTTTTGATACACTTGATCAACTATTGATACTTTAGATTTGATTCATTATAAGCTTATTATAAACAATTTTCATACAAAACTTTATCAAAAATTAAGACAATCATACATAAAAGTTAGAGCATATATGTTATTTGATCATATTTATTTGATTTAAAAGATATAATGTTTATCTATATGAAAAAACTAATTAATGGTCCAATTGTACATAGAACAAGGGTTTAGTCTCTTATGCACCGTGCAACGAAGTCAAAATATGATCCAACTGTATACGCATCAGTTATATAATAGAAATGTGCATTCACTAACAATGTTAGCTATTGGTTTTGGTGGATAAGGACTATTTTTATATTGTGAGAGGTCTATAATTTGACCCTTGACTTTGTACTATTTTTCCAATAATTTTTTTGGGTTCATTAATACAAAATTTAGAGCACTAAAAGTTGAATCATTTAACACTGAAAAGTTATATCACTCAATAATAAAAAGTTAGTTTTCGTAACACTGAAAGTTTGTGTTAATATATCTAAAAGAAATTATATTGGATTAAATGATGCAAAAATCGGGTTACGTAGCCCACTCTCAACCCGATTTTTGCAAAATCAGCAATTATAGATGTTTTGAGCCTAGGAGCCGCCTAGGCGCCCTCTAGCCGGCCATAGACCTATACTTTTATCTATTTTTTTTAATTAGGCGATTAGTGAATGTCCGATTACTGATTTCTGACTTTTGCACTCTTGATTGGGTTACAAAGAAAAAATATTGCTAACAATAAAAAAAATCATCTCATTCAACACTAGAGAGTTAACTTTTTAAACACTAATCATGCTAGCATAATTAAAAAAAATTATATTAAATTACAAAGAAAAGTTAAATCAACCAACACTGAAATTTTATCTCAATTTTAACCTTTTTAGCACAAAAAAGTTCGCTAGTATAATCAAAAAATTGAGTTGGATTACAAATAAAAAGTTAACCCAACTAACTTTGAAAAGTTATCTCACTCAATAATGAATAGTAACACTAAAAAATTCATGTTAATATAATAAAGAATTTAGAGGGCATCTAGGTTCGACATTAGGACCATTGGACCGATTACAAATGAAAGTTAAACCAACTAACTCTTAAAAGTTACACTAACTTAAACAGAAAGTTAAAATAATTTTTTTATATTCCATCGAATCTCTATTATTTTCTTTGATATTTCATCGAACACCATATCTACAAACAATACTACGTCAAACCTGCTTCTTGTGATGGTAGTAACTAGAGGCATTAGAATTTATTGGGTAAAGTATTATATAAACTATTTTCATGATATAAACAATTTTGTGATATAAGATTTATATTTATGATTTTTTTTTGTCTTGTTAAAAAATGACCACTTTCACACAATATCTATTTATTAAGGTCGGTGATGCCCTGACTTTTGGATGATGGTGGTGCTTCAATATTGGTGGCCTTGTAGGATGAGAAACTACATCGAGCACCAAAGTTTGAGAGAGAGAAAAAATAGAAATGAGTAAAACGAACGAAACTCTAAAAAAACTTTTTTTGTACATAGGTTTAATAGATCCAATTTCACAAATATAGTATCTGTGTAACTGATACATACAAGAACTTATATTTTAATTAACTAGGATATATCTTATCCCAAAATTTAAATAGCAACTGCTATTGTTTGATTTTGAAGAGGCTTAAGATCGAATAATGCATCCTAAGTCAATTAAATTTTCTTTTCCTGCATAAAAAAAATTTGTTAACATATATTTAATTTACATTAAGTTATACCTTACATGTTTGCTTGCACATCCACGCCAATTAACAACCTTTTCGTGTGCTCTTTTCATGAATATAACATAAATTTTATTTTCTTCATTCTCCAATTCATTCACTTTTTAAAATTTGTTCCTCACATGTGTTAAGAATATTAATAAATGTATTGATTCCACACCCTTTGTAGAAAGGTATGAAATCAATTCATTTCTTAATTTCCCTGACACCCCCTTACTCGTTAGCTGAATTCTCAACTTTTTTTTTTTTTTGGGTAAAGTTGCTCTAAATGGGAATCAAACTCAAGATACTGACAAGCCTAACCTCTAATACAATGAAAAGAAAAATAATTTTACCCATGATCTCAGTGATTTGTGGGGTTGGTATTTATAATATATTTGTGCATAAGAAAGTAAATAAAGAATTAATATATGGTCAACTATAAACTTAATACCAGAATATTTTCTTCTAATTACATTAATTACACAATATTATTATACATAAATACAAAATATTCTCAATTACTCCTTAATTAATAAATGAATTGATTCCACATCTTTCTACAAGTTTGGACTTTTAGATGAGAAGAAATCTACGTATATTAAAATTTTCCACTAATTAGGCGGGCCTCCCCAAAGAGGGAAAGTTGAGAGAGTTCAGCCTATGAGTGACGGGGAGTATTAGAGAAATTAATTAATGAATTGATACACACCCTTTCCACGAGTTCGGACTTTTGTATGAGGCAGAATTCTTTCAATTTCAAATTTTTTTAAATATTGTTTTATAATTAAAAAAGAATATAGTGGAACAAGACCAACCAAAAGATGCTTTGATTGGCAACCAAAAAAACATGGTCTGTCACGTACACAATTTCACATAGGAAGCAACAGCGATGTGTCAAAATGGAACGATTGTTCAAACCCAGCAGAAAAGCAAAAGCACTTATAAAATGTCACCCCTATCATCTTTCATAGATATATGTGATGTTTAAAGCAGCCAAATTCCTTCTTTCACTCTCACTAACCAACAAATTCACACTCCACTTTTTTCTTTTCTTTTCTTTTCTTTTCCTAAAGATACACCAAGAATATTGTAGTATATATTTATTTGTCTCTTCCTTTATTAAAGAAAAGCCCTTCTTTTTGAATTCAAAATCCCCACTCTTATATTAGGCATATACTCTTGTGTGGGCAAGTTGCGAATTGTACAATTGACACAATCATATGAGAAAATTATAAAATAATTCATAAAATTGATTCTATGCAGAAAAAAAATTAAATTATACTTATATATAAATATTTTGAACAAATTTATAAATAAAACTATTCTTTTGAACCAATATATAAATACCCCTAATTATATTCATTTAATATATAATGCTACATTATTTATTAAGTAATGTCACTATGCTAAAAAAGTGATCTTACAATATTCTTTACACAACTCAGTGTTTTTTATATACGTAAAAAATGCCGTCGTATTGTTTGATAACTATAGTACTAATAGTTGATAAATAATACTCCCTCCGTCCATGAAAATTGGACTACCCTTATTGTGCACGGTTATTAAGAAAAATAAATATTGATGTGTAAAAGTGAGTGTATTAGTATAAAAAATATATTTAATTATTAAAAAAATATTTGATGTGATGTGTAAAAGTGAGTATATGTGTATAAAAAATGAAAATAATGATTGTAAGTTTTCCATTTTAGGTAAGTAGACCATTTATTGTGGACGACTATTTAAGGCAACGTGAACCATTTATCGTGGCCGGAGGGAGTATAATATAGTGTATACTGAATTCATTCGTACAGGTGTGACTCTTTTTATTAAAGACCAAAATTTGCATATAAAACCATCTACTTACAAACCATTTCTTCTTCTTCTTCAATATATTCCTCCTTTTCATCTTGTAAGAAAAAAAAAAAAAAAATCTGCCTCTATTTCCTCGCAAAGAAGACCCATTAGCATACAAATCTTGATCCAATTTCAAGAAATTAAAATGTCACAACCTGTTGAGGAATATCCCAACACCGTGATGACTAGGCAGCCGGATTCTTCCCACTCCGGCGGCGGCTCATTCGGGCCGGTTTTCGCCGTCTTGGCGGTGATCGTTGTGATCTCCGCCGTGGCGTGCGTGTTAGGCCGGCTTTTCAGTAAGAGGAAGCACCGCCCAAAGGAGGCGGCGCACCACCCCGCTAAGGCCAGTAAGCAGAGCGTGCAGGGGCTACCTAAAGAATGGGAGAGTAGGCAAAAACCAAACTTCACGAGAGATGGTGACATCGAATTAGGGTTCGGCAAGAAGGCCCCTCCTTCCAAAGGGGCGGCGAAGAACGGCGGAGGAAAGACAAAGCCGCCGAAACAGCCGGAATTCAGATTTTCCGATAATTGAGGATGGTGCAGGGTATACATTTTGGTTAGTGGTGGTAGTATTTTAATTTTTTATTGGGTTGGTTTAATTTTGTGTCACCAAAATGTATGGCTACTTTTTAACTTGCAATTAATGGTGAAAAAATGTAATGGTTGTGATATGGTATAAAATGGGGGTGTTGAGGAAACATTTGTTGCCTGAAATATGTGATCAAATTATTTTATATTTAGGTTTTTAAATTAGACGAATTACCGAATATATAATACAATTTGTTTTAATATTTTTTCCAATTTATGTTCATATTTCAGTTAGATCTAATTCCAATTAAATGAAACAGAAACAAAAATTTGAATATAGCTTTATTGTAAGTATAATTTAGTGGCCCATGCAAGGCCAAGTTCCAAAAAGCCCAAGGCATTATAATTAATTTTAGAATGGGCCGAAGACCTCTGTTAAACTTGAAGATCTCTAAACGAAATTTGCTACATGTATTATGACTTTTAATCAATTTCAATATTTGTAAATATTTTAATCTGATTGTTATCAATATTATACGCTAATTGCGATCTAAAATAGAGTATATGCTGCAATAGAATAATTCTGTGTTGCATGTGCTATAATCAGATAAACATATTATTGCAAATTTATAATTGGATCATATTGTAGAGATCTAATAGCTAGAAACTCAAATCACGAATTTTTATTAAATTGCAATTTAATTCAAATTTTTGTACAATCCCTTTTGAGTTTATAGATTTTTACGTCCCGTAACTATGCTCTAGTTTGATTTCGATCATCATTAAATACACATTTTAAAATTAGTTCTGTAATTTGATTTTTTTTTAATTTGGTCATTTTACCTGCTATACCAGGTAACCTAATAGGTAATCCATGATTTTTTTTAATTTTTTTTTTTTGCTAAACACATGACATATATATACAATCATAATTAATTAATAATTAATCAATTTACACATGACATTTATATACACATACATATATCATATACAACTATGTATCTATATATCTAGCTTTATAATTAATTAATATTTTATAATATAATAAACACTACACTTAATTTCTTAATAACTATATAATTATAATAATTACTAATTATATTATTATTAAAAAATAACACACATATACATAAAACACATCATGTCATCCATGGATAGAAGGACTACCCACAACACAACTAAATTGCAGCAATATTTTAAGTTTGTGATTTATTTGTAATCATCCAAAAATTCATATTAGATCACAATTTTGTGAAATTTCATAGTTTAATTTGCACTTAAACCTATTACATATTATAAATTGCAAATTAAGTCTGTTTTCTCACATTAAATATATAAAATTAATGAACATACTAATCGTGTAATTTAAAAAAAAAAAAAGATTAAAGGCGATGGTATATCTGTTGACAAATATATAGATTAAACTTCTACATCATAAAATATCATAGAAACCATATAAAGAAATTTGTAAATTTTTTTTTTTTGTAAAGGTTATTAATTACGAATTAAATTTTGGTTATTGAACTAAGAAATTTCTTTAATAAAGCTGTCTATAACAATTATATAGGCCCCCATGAATAAGCATTTGGAATTTCAGAGATCTTAAGTAATGGGCTGAAGCCCTCATAATCTGGATTGGGCCATATACCCGTTGTATGTGCATACTTATGTGAATTTGGAAAAGGGCCAGGTTATGTGCACCATTTTTTGGGTAGTACACCTACTAAGTCACATGATGAGTACAAATACCGTAAAATTAATACACCTACTTTAAAATATTACTCCCTCCGTCTCATTTTACCATTTTCGTCGGTCCCACTATAATGTTGCTCATTTGCTATTTTATCTTTTTAGAAAACTACTATTCACTTCTTTATTATTATTTTCAATATTTTGTATATGTTTGCAATCTCTAGTAGAATTGAAAAAAGTGATATTAAATAATTTTAGTAACCAAATGAAAATAAGGAGTGTTTTAAACTTAAATAATTTTAAAAAATAATTAAGAAAAAGGTGTTTGCAAAAGAAATGCTTATAAAAAGGTATTGAGTATTATTTTATTGGGAAATACGTAGAAGTGCTTAAGTAGAAGTTAAAAACTAAAAATTATTGCTTGATAAAAAGTAGTAATAAGCACCTAAAATAGTTGTTGAAAACATGTTTTAGTGATTTAAAAAAAATATTTTTACTTTTTATCTAGAGTTGCAAACAAGCACTTTTTACTTTTTTTCATCACATAAATTTTACTTTTTCATTTTTTTAATCACATCACTTTTAATTTTTTATTTTTATCTTAATTTACGTGCCCAAAAGTAACGAGCAACTTATATCGGGACGGAGAGAGTACTTTCTCCTTTTAAATGAACCCTAATTTTTCCTTCTACCATCAATGCACCAACACTACCTCTTTTCTTCTCTTCCTCCCTCCATTTTTCTTTCATCCCCTTTCTCGGTCCTTCCTTCTGTTCACGCTTCTTTCTTCATAATCTTTTCCCTCCTCCTCCCTGCACCCCACGCCACGCCTGTTGCTCCTTTTCTCCGCCCACCACCTTAGACAGATTTGACAGTAAATAGTTAGTTGATTTTTTTTCCTCCTTTTCCTCCCCATCTTTTTTAAATTTTGTATTTGAGGTTTATGAAAATAATTGAAATTTTTAGATTTTTTTTTCTCCTATTTTTTTAATCTGGTTTTCCCGAAATATGTACAACTCTCAGACTTTTCTTCCGAAGTTGGGCTCTTTTTTTAAAGAATATCTGAAATTTTGTTCGAATTTTTTTTTCCAAATATATTATATTTTTAAAAATATATTTCTTTATTTTAATAAAATATCTGATTTTTTTTCTTCAAAAAGCCTTGAATTTTTTGAAAAATTAATATGATTTGTAATTAATGTTAAATTTGTGAACCATTTCGTAATTTTTTCTAAATTTTTTATTAAAAAACCACGACAATATAAAAAACATAAATAATAAATACAATTCATTTTATATTTTTAGTCGAAAACATACAAAAATATTCAAGAAACACTGTTTGAAATACTACCTCCGGTCTTCTATAAATTGCTCGTTGTTTTTTGGCATACAAATTAAGGTAAAAGTGAAAAAGTATAAGTGATGTGATGGAAAAAGTGAAAAAGTATAAGTGATATGATGAAAAAAAGTGAAAAAATAAAGAAAATAGTATAAAAAATATTGAAAATAATAATAAAGAAGTGAATAATAGTTTCTAGAAAAGGTAAAAAAAAAAGAGCAACATATAGTGGAAGTGTGGGACAGACCAAAATGATAAAATAAGTAATTTATAGTGGAATGGAGGAATTATTAATAAAAAGATGAGTAAGTGTAGTGGAGGGAATAGATCTTTAGTACGATATTAAACATTCTAATTTTTTATTTATTTATGTTATAATCAGGAGTAGGTCTCTGCTAAAAAAATTCAACTATTACTGTTATTATTATTACGTACAGAAATTATAATTGAATTTTTTTTAGTGTTAGTATTTTAAATAATAACAATTAATATGTATATATATATAGGGATGACAATTTGGTCTGCCCCGACCTGCTCCGATCTGAACCCGCATAGTATGGATCGGTCCGCCCCGCGATCTGCAGCGGGGCGGAGCGGGTATGGATATCATTATCGACTGCCCCGACCTGCTCCGCTCCATTTTGACCCGTTTATATTATTAAAAATTGAATATATATGGTATTTATAAAAAAAATATTACTCCCTCCATATTTCTATAAGTTGCTCGTTACTTTTGGGCACACGAATTAAGGTAAAAGTGAAAAAGTATAAGTGATGTGATGAAAAAAGTGAAAAAGTATAAGTGATGTGATAGAAAAAGTGAAAAAATATGAGTGATGTGATGGAGAAAGTGAAAAAGTAATGAAAATAGTGTAAAAAGTATTGTAAATAATAATAAAGAAGTGAATAGTAATTTCCAAAAAAGGTAAAAAAGCAATGAGCAACTTATAGAAAGACGGACGAAAATTGCAACATGAACAACTTATAGAAAGACGGAGGGAGTATTATTTATTAGTATATATATAGTATAAATAAGAATAAATTAATTTAACAAATATATTTTTGATCAATATATACTAATAAAACATAATATGAAATATATTATGATATTTTAACTATAAATTTTAATTGATATCAACATATTTAAAGATCAAAATAAATTTGTATATTATATTTTTAATATCATAAATTTATTTTTTTAATTAAGATCTTAAATTTATTTTAAATATGTAAAAATATATTATGTATTATAAAATTTTAATTTAGAATGGATCGATCTGTCCCGCCCCGTGATCCGTAACGGATCGATCCGACCTGACCCGCAAATAGAGTGGAGCGGATTTGAATCTTCTAGTATCCGCCCCGACCCGCTCCATCTGTCATCCATATATATATATATATATATATATATATATATTACGATTAAGTTTAGCGTAAAGTCAATTAACATATTTTTGCTTTTAATAAAGAAAGATATTCAACTAAGGTGGGTGGGGCATGCATGCTATAAATATAAAAATGAAATAATATTTTGCACCGATGCGCTTTGGCCTTGCTGGTCAAAAATTGTGTCCACTAATTAAGGTTAAGGGTTCGAGCATTGGTATAGTGGAGAGGGAAAGAAGATGGATGAGGTATTCTAAAATACCTTTTATTTATTTAGTTGAAGTTATTTAAAAAAATATCTATACATATATTTTGATCCAATTTGTAATTAATATTTAATTTTTTAAAAAGTGAAAAAGGTAATTAGAATAGTGTAAAAAAGTAATAAAATAACTATAAAAAAGTGAGTAGTAATTTTCGAAAAAAAAAAAAAGCAAATGAGAAACATTTAGTTAAACATATAATATATATTTTAATTATCTTTTTTAATAATATTATTTAAAAATTTAAGAGTATTTAATTTCACGTATTAATTTATAACAACAAAAGTAATAAATAAATATAATAATATAACTATGTAATTTTATTTATTGAGTAAAATATTTCTAAACTCTTCTTTATAAACTATATTAATTAGTTGTATAGTTACATGGTTTTCCTTTTGCATCCAAACAAAAAAAATTTAGTCAGGAAAAAGAATAGAAGAAGCATTTGACTACTTCATGCATGCTCCACTTGGTAAGGGAGATATAAACTTGTACTCTTGACTCTTAAACATCAATAATAGATATGATTGTCCTTGACAATTGTTAATTGTCCTAGCAAATGGCAAAAGTATCGGAAATGATCTTCTGAAACTTGACTGATAATGTTTCATCAAAATGTTTCATCATCATCATCAATTGTTAAGGTCATACTTGGAATTAGCACCTTGTTGCTTATGCCTTTACTAGTGATGATCTATGTCTCAATGATGTGATTCTCAAGTCTCATTACAATCAATCTAGTTTCATTACATAATCCTTCCTTTCAATCAATATTTGGTATCAACATTATTGGTCCCCTAATCTTAAATATCAATTTGTGGTTAAGGAGTCTTGAAAATTGCATATAATTCAAGATTTCAACTTAAAATAATTCATCATTTCCATCAATTATGTACTCTATTCTACATAGTCGATTATAATTCAAGTATTCTCTCTCCTTGCCATGTATATATCATGGACAATACTTTTTTATTAGTGAAACTGGCTTCTTAATGAGGTGGAGCATAGCTCTATTATTAAAACTAACATTTACACCAGAGATACAGAATGGAGAAAAATTGGGATATAGAGAAAAATCAGAATTATTCTAATTCCTCCGCTATTAGCAAATGAAAATTTTGTGGTGCAATGAAAATGAATTTTTTAGTTTTGCATAATTAGAAAAAAAAATCCGATGATGCATATCAACCTACTTAAAATTAATCAATGATTAATATACATATTTATATTCAATCAATCTACTTAAAATCTAAAGACTGAAATATAAATTTGTTCCATAGCTCTACAAAAAATGGGATGACGAGATTTTAGCTTGCCATATATGATTATTAACTTGTCAAAGGATTCTAATTGTTTAGACCATAGTGTTGACAGACGAACTAAAGCGAGCTAGTTAGAGAAGATTAACATAAATAAAAGCTCATAGCACAATAGCTCGCCCCAGGTCGACAAGCTACATCACCATCAGTTGATCAATCATTCCAACAAGAGAGAGATGTAGTTCGCCAAGAAGCTCGCCTAGAACAGGAGACAAGAGGCTATTCCCTTCTACAACCACCGGACCCCAAAATAACGCAAGGGCAAGGAGCTCGCCCTACTCGAGGTAGGGAGCAGTCGATAGTCGCTAGTCGGTCGGGCCACTAGGGTCTAGCGACTAGAGGGACTAGTCGGGGACTAGTCGGAAACTCCTAAACGGTAAATATAATTAATTATTTAATAAATTAATAATACATTATGTATAAAATAATAATAAACTTTTTTTTAATATTTTTTTAATTAATAAAATTATAACATGGAGGTCCACTAATAAATAAATGGGAAAAAGCAGAAAAACTATATCTAAATCTAAAATTTCAGAAACCCACTTAAAATTATAACATGGAGGTCCACTAATAAAATTATAAATGTTGGGCCAAAAGCCCATGAGACCTATATCTAAACCTAAAATTTCAGAAACCCACTTATCCACATTGTACCATCTATTATACTATTTTTCTCTTCCTCGGTCATTACCACGGATTTTCAGCGGCTGCCTCCTCCACCTCAACCGCCGCCTCCTCCCACGCCGACGCCGCCCACGCCTGTGCGCTACATCAGACAAAGTCGCCCTCCTCCCACGCCGGCGCCGCCCACGCCTGTGCGCTACATCAGACAAAGTCGCAGCCTCGCCTCCGCACTGCCACACGCAACGCACCCGCTGCCTTCGACGATGTCGTACTATGTGTTACTTACAAATCATTTCGCCGGTCATTTGTTCGCCGAAGAAAACAGCAGCGCCGCCGGAAAAACTCACCAATCGACGCCGGAGAAGACATCTAGACGTGTAAGTCGCCGACTTGGCGCCTAGACCCGACTAGTCAGCGTCTAGGCGCCGACTAAAGACCCGAACATTTTTTCTTGCCGATTTGGGGTTTATCGGGTCGGCGTCGGCCGACTAGCGACTAGTCGCCGACTAGTCGGCCGACTAGGCCGTTTTTTAGAACACTGGTAGCTAGATAGATCTTTAGTAGTAATATAGTAGATTGAAAGCAATGTTGATTAGAGCATAAGAAGAGGCTGAAAGGACATGTGTTAGGACACTTGTCAGTTAATTAGGCTACTTAAGCTTAAATGATGTCACCTCATCACATGTAAACATATAAATAGATCTCTTGTACTTTCATTCTCTCGCCAAGTTCATATTACACCAAGAATTACTTCTCTCTACTTTCATAATCTCACTTTGACTGTTGTTTGGAGGATTTCCTAAGATAATTAACCACATAAACATTTCAATTGATAAAATCTTCCAACACACATTAATAGTAATGATATGTTTGTGTTTCTTTTGAAGGTCTGTAGATTTTTTATTGCGAATTATCAAAAAAATTAAACAAATAAATTTAATTATACCATATTATTTAATATATTTGAATTTTTAAATGAATTGTAAATCTTTCAGTCTATTGTAGCGTGTACTCGATTGACCCTAACTCGATCATCAATACTGTTAGGATATCTGTGTTAGATGTTTTGATGATATAATAAACCAATCAGCTTGTAATAGGACCAGCTGAACATGTTAGTCAGCTGATGAGTAGTTAGGATTAGATAGGTTAGAGTGAGGGGGAATCTACCTTGCTGCCTAGAAGATCCGAATCTATCATAGAAGAGAAGACCAGCCGAGACCTTGAGGACTTAGCCGATTTTAGAGGACAGAAGATTTAAGCAGCTGACACTGAGTATCGAGAGCAGATCATCAGAGAAGTTAACATCAGCTGATAGCAGAAGAGCAGATCAGCTGATATCAAAAGATTAGCTGATCAGCTGAGAGCACGTCGCAGACAAGATAAGGACCATGGATAAAAGACGTATTCAGACAAAGTCAAGAAGACCATCTGAGGTGCACACCAGCAGACTTGCACATCAGCTGAGGTCCAAGTATCAGCAGACTGGTACACCAGCTGAGGAGACAGATCAGCTGAGGTCTTGTGCTCTGCCCAGATTCGTCGGAATCAGTTTTAAGGGTTGACTTGCGACATAGAAGGAAGATTCCCAGAATAGAAGATCAATCAATCAAGGGGACAAACTTGATTGATTGAAGATCGCAAAGATTGACGGGAATCAAGATGGAGATTCAATCAATCACAATGATTGATTGAATACGAAATTATAGGATCTCAGATTTCTAGTCCATCCCAACGGCTAGTTATTTGACCCTATAAATTAGAGTAACAGTGATAATTTCAGTATCGGATTTACACGCATATTAAGCTAGCCGAAACTCTGTCAGATTTATCACTTGCACTCAAAAAACACCATTTATACTTATTCTTTGTAAAAGCTTTGTAGAAGCTGTGAGAAGTCAATTGCAATTATAGCATTGACAAATTGTAAGAGAGTAGTACTCTCGAACTGTGTAAGTGAGTAAGTAAGTGAGTTAGTGGAGAGCCCCTCAAGTCCAAGTTGGATTGAGGAGAGTGGATGTAGGACAGTTGGTCCGAACCACTATAAATCCCTTGTGTCTCGTCGTATATCTTTCTGCTCTTATTTGTGCACATCACCTAAAGCTGATTTTCATTAAAAACGTTTCCGCACTATTCACAGCGCACTACTTTCAAATTCAGACTACCTCAAGTAGTCTGCTGGTTTTCTGAATAAGCCAAATAAATTCAAAAAGGTTTTTGAATCCTTACAAGTCTATTCAACCCCCCCTTCTAGACTTGTTCAAAGGTATTCTTCCCTAAAACCTGCCTTTGGGACCAACAAGTGGTATCAGAGCTGTGTGTCCAAAAGACCACAGCCTGATAAAGCTTTTGGTGGTCACCTGGACAGATGATCCCTGAAAATCTGTTTTTAGAAAATTTTGTGTGCTTTTTATCTAATCACTTGCAGATATGTCTTCCTACAAAAAAGAGTGGATCCAAGACAAGGAAGTTGCTTGAATTCTCCATAGAGGATTATGATTACTGGAAATTCAGAATGGAGAATCACCTTGGAGCCATTCATGATCGGATGCTAGATGTTCTGGAGGAAGGGACAATCAAGTTCTTCTGGGAAAGAGTAAGTGATGGCAAAACTCCAGAAGCTGAAATCAGTGAAAGAAGGAAGACAGAGAAGAAGAAGAGTGAACTAAACGATGCTGAAAGGAAACTCTTCAACCTAGATCAAGTGGCTAGAATAGAAATCATTGAGACTCTCTCCAAAGAGTATATAGAGAAAATCAAGACTTGCAAAACTGCTAAGGAGATGTGGGAAAAACTCTCCTTGATGTGTGAAGGGACAGATCAAATCAAAGAGAACATGCTTCAAGCCGTTCTACATACCTTTGACACATTTAAAATGAAAGCTGATGAAACCATTGATCAGCTAGATATGAGACTGACAAACATACTGAATAAGGCAAGCTCCTTAGGAAAGGATTACTTGGAGAAAGAGATTAATAACAAAATTTTAAGATCTCTTACTCCAAGATGGAGAGTGAAGGTGACGGTAATTAAAGAGACAAAGAATCTATCTGAGATGAGTCATCATGCACTGCTATCTCATCTGAAGGCACATGAGTTCGATATCCAAGAAGAAGATCAAGAAGATGAGACTCCAACTTCATCAGCCACAAAGAATGTCGCTTTCTCTGCTGCAGCTGATAGTCAAGAGAAGTCCTCTACTCCAGAGGACATGAGCTTAAAGGAGCAACTTGCTTTATTGACCAAGAAGTTTGACAAGATGTCAAACAAGTTCCAGAAGTATAGATCCCATTGGAAGAAGAATAAGAGTGATTCTTCCAGAAGATACCAGAAGTCATCTGATGCCAGAAGACCATCAGGTGAACAGGAGACCAGATACAAGTCTCCAGAGAGAAGGAGGGAACCAAGTCCCAGAAGAGGAGGAGATCTCAGCTATGATTGTCTCAGCTTACCCCTAGGGAGAGAGAAGAGAAGAGGATCAAGAGAGATCACAGGTTTGCTGATAAGAGAGCTCTGCTGGCAGAGGAGGAGAAGCAGGATATCAGTTCATCCTCATCCTCATCTGATTTTGAATCAGAGGATGACATCTGCCTCATGGCTAAGGTTGAAGAGGTAAATTCTCCTACCCCCTCTGTTAGCTCATCTTGCTCCTCTACCTATTCTATGGAGTCAGATTACACAAGTTGTTGTCTGATCTCCAATCCTCCTTAAAAGTTTATTCTAAGCTGGAAGAGGAGAACTCAAGTCTGAAAGCAGAAGTTTTAAGCTTGAGACAAGATCTGGAAAATGCTAGACTACCAGTGATATCCTATGATTCACAAGCTAACAAGTCTGCTGACTTAATAGCAAAATGTGAGGTACATGAGAAGCTGATAGAAAAGCTACTTTCTGAGAACACTGTCTTGAGTGAAGAACATAATCTGCTGACAGCTAAGTTCGATGAACTCTTCAAGCGGAATGAACTGACAATAAAAAATTCACAGCAGCTTCAGCTGAAAGTGGATCAGCTGACTAAGGCAAAGAATGTCGTGTCTGAAATAGCTGAGTCCTCACAAACTGTGAATGATAAAAGGGGTCTTGGTTATCCCAAACCCAAACCACAAAAGAAGAAGAAAGGTGACAATGGGTTAATTAGGGATCCTCGAAAGGGTAAAGGGCCAGCTGAGCCTGCATCTGGATCAGAAGGGCAAAAGAGCAGAGGGACAGAAAAGGTCCCAGCTGGACAGAAGAGCTCCAAAGCTCAGAAGTCTGCTGGTGATCACAAGGTTTCAGCAGAGCAGAAGAGTACTAAAACTCAGAAGCCTGCTGACAACCAACATAAGTCCAAAGCTCAGAAGCCCCGAGATCAGAAGAGGAATCCAAGTCATAGCTCAGCTAAGACAAGGAGACCTCAGCAGAATCAGCAGAGGAATGATAAGCCTGGGACATCTCAGCAGAGTAAACCCAAGCGAAACAGACCTCAGCCCTGGGTTACTTTTAATGTAACCAAAGTAGGCAAGCCTTCACCGGCTAAGGTATATGAGTCATTTGGAGGCTCAAGCCGAAATTATCCTTTTGAGCAGCCCACCTACAAACCTGTTGTCATCACTCATCGCCCCAGAAAAGATCCTCTGAGGGAGATAATTTTTTGTGGATATGTATGGTAGAAGGTTGAGATCTCCTAAACCTCATAAGGATGATCTCTATCTATGGATCCAAAAATTCGAAACTAACCAATCAGGACCCAAAGATAGGGTACCTAAAGCCTGAGTTTTAATTTCAGGAAAACTCTAGCCCTTTAGAAAGAGGAGAAGCCAAGGGCCATGTCTGGTACATTGATAGCGGTTGCTCGAAGCACATGACCTTTGAGAAGCATCTCCTCCAGGACTTTGTAACGCTTAATGGGCCTAGAGTTGTGTTCGGTGACAACAATTTTGGAGTCACCAGAGGAGTTGGTACCCTGCTAATCAAAGGAACACGAGTTGAAGAAGTCTACTATGTAGAAGGGCTTATGCACAATCTTCTGTCTGTATCCCAATTCTGTGACAAGGGATATTCAGTAAGATTCTCTAAGAACTCTTATCTTGTTATTAATGATTTAAATGAGCAGGTGCTACTAACTGGCCTCAGAAGAGGTAATATGTATCTTGCAGATTTTGCAAGCTGTCCAGCTGACTCATGTTTGGTTGCTAAAAGCTCATCAGAGATCAGCTGGCTCTGGCACAAGAGGTTAGGTCATCTGAACTTCAAGACTCTCAACAAGGTTGCAAGGAAGGGTCTAGTCAGAGGTCTACCAAATGAGGTGTTTGCATCTGAGCAGAAGTGTGATGTCTGTCAGAAAGGGAAGCAGACTAAAGCCTCATTCAAAGATGTGCAAAGTACTTCAACAACAAAAGCACTCCAGCTGCTTCAT
This sequence comes from Prunella vulgaris, assembly GCA_026898435.1. NCBI lineage: Eukaryota > Viridiplantae > Streptophyta > Magnoliopsida > Lamiales > Lamiaceae > Prunella > Prunella vulgaris. Next base: position 2,126,312 of record JAPKLY010000021.1, on the reverse strand, counting down.
ATGGATTTTTTTGGACCAGTCTCACCTCTTAGCTTCAGTGGAAGGAAGTACACACTGGTGATTGTTGATGACTATACAAGATTCACTTGGGTAGTGTTCTTGTTCAAGAAGAATGAGACTATGGTCAAGATGCTGGAGTTGTTCAAGAGGATTCAGAAGGAGCTGGACCTCAGCATAGTCAGAATCAGAAGTGATAAAGGTACTGAGTTTCTTAACTCTGTTGTTTCTGACTATTGCAGGGATAATGGTATTCAGCATGAGACCTCAGCTGCCAGAACACCTCAGCAGAATGGGTTAGCTGAGAGGAGAAACAGAACCCTCAAGGAGGTAGCAAGGACTATGTTAGCTGAAATCCAGACTCCGCAAAGGTCTTGGGCAGAAGCCATCAACACTGCTTGCTTCATCCAAATAGGTGTCTACCAGTCAAGAGACATGGGAAGACTCCTTATGAAATATACAAGGGTAAAACTCCTAATCTTTCCTCTGTCCATATTTTTGGGTGTAGGTGTTTCATCCATGACAATGGAAAGACTAAGTTAAAGACTTTTGATGCTAAGGTTGCTGAAGGAATATTCTTAGGATATTCTGGAAGTAGCAAAGCCTATAGAGTCTTTAATAAAGTCTCTCTCTGTGTGGAAGTGACACCCCATATTGTATTTGATGAATCCTTTCATGAGTACAGCAAGGAGAAGCTAGCAGATGAGGTGGATCATCTGAATCTGTCAGACAAGCCAGATCTGATTAAGGTAGTGGTACCTAGGATAGAATCAGACTCAGATTCAGATGATGAGCTCAAATCAGCTGATAAGTCCTCATCAGCACCAGATGATGGCACATTGACTCCTGACACTAACCAAGGGGGAATATCAGACAAGACCCAAGAGGAGCAAACTATGGCACCTCAAAGGGGCAAGAAGACATTGTCTGATTTCCCAGCTGAACAGATTCTAGGAGATCCAAGTGTAGGTGTTCAGACCAGAAGAAAGCTAAACTTGGGTGCTCAATTCAGCTGTTATGTGTCACTGATAGAACCCAAGAATATCCATGAAGCTCTTGAAGACCCAAACTGGATTATAGCTATGCAAGAAGAGCTAAATCAGTTTGCAAGACAAGAAGTTTGGACTCTAGTGGAGAGGCCCAAACATCAGAAGGTCATAGGCACTAAGTGGGTATTCAAGAACAAAAAGGATGAAAATGATGTAGTGGTTAGAAACAAGGCAAGGCTAGTAGCCCAGGGGTATTCACAGTCAGAGGGGATTGACTATGATGAGACATTTGCTCCTGTTGCAAGACTAGAAGCCATTAGATTGTTTCTGGCCTATGCTGTTTTCAAAGGGTTCAAGGTATATCAGATGGATGTCAAGTCAGCTTTTCTGAATGGAATCCTGGCAGAAGAAGTTTATGTGGAACAGCCACCAGGATTTGAGATTGGGAACAAGGTTTATAAGTTGCAGAAGGCTTTATATGGACTAAAGCAGGCACCTAGAGCTTGGTATGATACTCTATCACAGTTCCTACTGGATAGTGGATTCAGTAAAGGAAAGATAGACAAAACCTTGTTCAGAAAGGAAGATAGAGATGATATCCTCTTAGTGCAGATCTATGTGGATGATATCATCTTTGGCTCCCTCAACAAGCTGATGTGTGATGAGTTCAGCAAGCTGATGACCAGCAAGTTTGAAATGTCCATGATGGGGGAGATGACTTATTTCCTTGGACTACAGGTAAAGCAGATGTCCAATGGAACTTTCATTAGTCAAGCTAAGTATGCCAAGAATTTGATAGAAAAGTTTGGAGTCAGTAGCAGCAGAGAAGCTAAGATTCCAATGACGGCAAACTTTAGCATGGATCCAGATGAGGCTGGTGAGAAAGTGGATCAGACACAATATAGGGGACTTATTGGTTCTCTGCTCTATCTCACTGCCAACAGACCTGATATCAGCTTTGCAGTAGGGGTGTGTGCAAGGTTTCAGGCAAATCCTAAGAAATCTCATCTGGAAGCAGCAAAGAAGATTGTAAAGTATTTGAAGGGTACTTACAATCTAGGCCTCTGGTACCCAGCTGATGACAACTTTCAGCTGAGTGGGTATTCAGATTCTGACTATGGAGGGTGCAAGATTGATAGGAAATCAACTTCTGGCACATGTCAGTTTCTGGGAAGTAAGTTGATATCTTGGTTCTCCAAGAAACAGACTTCAGTAGCTACTTCCACAACAGAGGCAGAGTACATGACTGCTGGTAGTTGCTGTTCTCAGCTGCTCTGGATCAGACAACAGCTAAGGGACTACCATGTGATCACAGAAGAGATACCCATCTTCTGTGATAGCACAAGTGCAATAGCCATTACTCAGAATCCAGTTCTCCATACTAGATGCAAGCATGTGGATATAAGACATCATTTTCTTCAAGATCATGCTGAGAAGGGAGATATCAGGATGGAGAAGCAGAGAGCAGATGTGCTTATCAAACCTTTAGCAGAGGTAAGATTCAGAGAATTAGTAGCAGAGTTAGGAATGATAGATGGAGGAGCAGTTCTATAGAAAGAAAGTTTTTGGGTAAACGGGTAGTCAGCTGGTACCCAGCTAAGGACTATTCTGCTTAAGTAATCAACTGATCCTCACATCAGCTGATCTGGTATGTCTTCTTATTCTTTCCCTTCTTTTCTCTATCTTGTTATGTCTAACTTGATACATGGATAAGTTATGAAAGTCAGACAAGGCCACTTTGCTTCAGCTGGTCCATGTCAGCTGACATTAAAGACCCAGATGAGCAGAAAAGATTTTCATGAGGATCGCTCTTATCAGCTGACTTTGCCACGTCAGCTTCTCGATAAGTATTTCTATGATCTTTGTGTCGGTTTTTAAAATTTCATTTTATCTATCAAATCTTTTTAAAAAAATTAATAAATCCCTAATTTCTAAAATTATTTTAGAAAATTGGCAATCAAATCTTTTCTCTTACGAAAATTCGGGGATTTATTACCTTTTCCAAATAAGGTGTCAGAAGTAATTAATTTCTCACCGCCTAAAATTTCTCTAAAAAGCGCTTTCATCATTACCTTTTTCAAAAAGACGAATCTTTTGGGCGGTCAAAAACTTTCGAAACCCTGACACCCACGCATCACCTCCAAAATTCTCAAAGGTCATCTATTTTGGACCTTTGATTTGTGTGATGCAAAATACAAATCTACGATCAAAATTGTTCATTTTTTATTTTGGAAAAATTGCTCATCTTACTCGATCCCTATATATACCTCTTTAACTTCTTTCTGAAAAACCTTCTGCTCCTAAATCTTTCTGCCCGTAGTTTTCCTGCATATTATTCTCTATGCACTTAATCTCTGTTTTGAACGTATGGCGTCCAAGGCTTTGCAAAAATTGTTTAAGGAAAAGATGTACGCAGAGATGTGTGTTGATTTCGACACAACTAGGGTTCCTGAGATTAGAGAAATCCTAAACCTGCTTCAACATCACAATCTCCGAACCTTCATCTCCATCACCCCCCTGACCATAAAACCTTAAACTTCTATGCCTTCCAATTCCTTCTTAAGGTCCAGTTCAGTTCCAACTCCATAGGCTCCTTGGTTGATGGACAAACTGTTGTTATTTCCAAGGATGCCGTTGCTGATCTTTTTGGCCTGTCCTCCACTGGTGTCCAATCTCACAAATACAAAGAAGTCGACTACCTGGAAACTTTCAAGTTAATGTCCAGGAAGAGTCATAGGGACACCACCACAAATCTGAAGAAGTCCATGCTGAGGAGACGTTTCCGATTTTTGATGGATGTGGTGACCAAGGTCATCTTGGCGGAACAGGGAAGTTTGGACACCATTACCAAATTTCGCCTGAGCGTGGTCCGCATGATTCTTGATGGGGTGCGAGCAGACTGGGTGAGTCTGCTATGGTTCCGGCTGGAACAGGAGTCCAAGAGGTGTGTTGCGAAGGAGGTGGATGGGCAACAGGGTTATAGCTTCAAATCAAAGTGCTCCATGGCCACCAAGATCACTATCCTCTTGAATCATCTGCTGCCCCAGCATGAGTGGGATGAGGAATGGGTTGTTGAGTACAACCACACCAAGTTCCTAAGGGGAAGTAACTTGGACGTCATTGGGCCAGCCGATTCAGACTCCATAGCTGATCCCGTAGTTGCTACCCCGGGTTCCTCTGCTGGTCCAGGAAAGAAACAGAAGAGGAAGGCTTCAAAGCCTGCTGGAGGGGGCAGAAAGAAGAAATCCAGGAAAGAAACCACTCCAGTACAAAGGAAGCTCTCCTTTGATTCTGATGCAGATGATGATACTGCTGTGCTGAGCAGTTTGAAGAAGAAGCAATCTTCAGCAGAGAGGGCTACTCTACTGGTTGATAAGTCTTCTGATGAAGAAGAAGAGTAGGCTGTAGAGGAATCAGATGAGGGGGCTGATACAGATGAGGATTCTGCGTCTGGCTCTGATGGAGAGGAAGAAGAGTCAGAAGAGAGGGAATCAGCTGAGCCTTCAGTTACTGAGACAAAGGTTCTACATTCCTCTGAAGATGCTCCATCAGCAGATACACCTTTAGCTGCTTCACCCATCAGGTCAGCTTCTCCTACTCCCTTCTTTGATCCTTCCCAACACTCCACAACCCCAGCTGATCCTTCACCTCCACAAATCCCAATTGGCAATGAACCAGAGGAGATTGCTACCTCTGACGAGCCTTCAGCTATTCTCAAACCCTCTCACCCTGAACCCATAATTCTTGATAACCCCAACTCCCCCACAGAAATGGCCAAACAAGCTCGCCTATCTCACCATCGTTCAAAGGGGCCTTTTGAACGAGGGATGATCATATCTGCCCTTGCCCACATTTCCCTCTACATCCCAGAACTTAACTCATATCCAGCCTATCAAGACATACTTGCTGATGGTCTTGCCTGGGCGCAAGCAAGAGAAGGGTCAGTTACCTTCTTTCTGGCACTGATAAAGGAGATGGGGGAAGCAGCATTTACAGAATGGGAAGAAATTCTGATGGATGCCTTGGAAGTTAAGGCTCCATCCCAGCTGACATCCCCTGAAGGGTTGAGGAAGGTGGCCCGTGCGTTATTGCTCAAGGATGGGGTGGCACTGGATTGTCCTGAAACAGCTGAGTCTGAATTCATCCCTCCGGCAGCAAGCTTTGAGATCTCCCCAGCTGATCAGGTAACCCCTGCACTTTTGGATCAACTGAAAGATTATTTTGATGACCACATCAGGGAGGTCAAAGCTACTCTTCTAGCTGCCAAGTCTGTTGCCCCCTCTCTGATTGAAAAACAAGTTCATCAAGTCCTACTGGAACATCGCAACAAGCTGAAGGAAGCTATGGAGGACAGCTTGTATGCTACTAGGATTGAATTCTTCCAAACTCTACAGCACTTCAAGTCAACTGCCAGGGCTTTCACTGATGATGCTTCTGCTACTCTTTCTGCTGAATCTGAGAGATTCAGACTGGTCTCTGAAAGGTTGGAAGGTCAAATTGCTGAGTGCAAACACGGTCAGGAGGACCTTAAAGCCGTTGTGGATAATCTTCCTACTTCTCTACCCTCTACTTCGGTGATTGATGATATCAAAAAGGGGGAAGAGAAGAACTCAGCTGCTATTGCTGCTCTGCAGTCTGAGATGGCCTCTCTGAGAGCTCTTCTGGTAGACAATCAAGGAGTTCTATCTGCTAGAATAGAGAATGTTGAAGATTATATCAACACCAGGAAGATTGCAGCCCAGAAGACTCAGGAGCTGAGAGATCAGAAAATAGCTGAGGCCTTGCAGAGGCAAGAGGTTGTAGCTGAAGAGAGGAAGAAAAAGAAAAGGATCATGAATGCTGAACTAGATGAAAAGCTGGCTAAGGAGTTGCAGCTAGCTGAGAAAGAGACTCTAGAAGAGAGGAGGAAGAGACCAGAAAAAGAAATGAATGATGAGCTTGAAAGGCGATACCAGAGGAAGCTGAAGAAGCAAGGGAAGACAGTCTCTCAAGACAGCAGGACTAGAAGTGGAAAATTCATCCGAGATCCAAATGAGCCTTTAGTTGATGGACCAATTGATATGTTTTACAATCAATTGTCTGATGAGCTGGTGGATCTCTGGAAAACTATTAAGGCTAAAACTATGATCCACTTTTATGTCCTCAGAGGAGAAGATACCAGAGAAGAAAGAGAGAAGAACGTTGAGTTTAGAAACTGGTTAAAGGAGACCTTTCCTAAATTCTTCAGAGCTATTACAGAAGAAATGCTTAAGGTGGAAGTTCAGCCAGAGTTGCCTGAGATTGAGTATCTTCCAACCCCAACTGATGAGAGTGGGAAGATAGACTGGGTGGAAATCAGGAAGTATTGGTTGCAGATTACTCAACTCTTTCATCAACTCTCTGATAACTCTCTGCCAGCTCTAAAGGAGATAGAGAAGAGATTCCTGGACTGGATGCAAGTTCCTCTCAGCAGCAGAAGACCTCTCCTCATGTAATAGTCCAGCTGAGTCAGCTGAGGATTAGGTACTTTCTTTCTGATTGTAATTTCTCTTTTGATTTAATAAAGCTTTATGATTCCAGAAAACCTCTTGTTGTCAACTGCATTTTTATTCTGTCTAAAGATCTTACTTAAAGATCTTCTTTTCTGTCCTATGTTGATCTTAATTTTGATTGAATATGCTTATCTGTTGAGATCAGCTGAGTTGGTTTTGATATCATCAAAAAGGGGGAACTTGTTAGGATATATGTGTTAGATGTTTTGATGATATAATAAATCAATCAGCTTGTAATAGGACCAGCTGAACATGTTAGTCAGCTGATGAGTAGTTAGGATTAGATAGGTTCGAGTGAGGGGGAATCTACCTTGCTGCCTAGAAGATTCGAAGCTATCATAGAAGAGAAGACCAGCCGAGACCTTGAGGACTTAGCCGATTTTAGAGGACAGAAGATTTAAGCAGCTGACACTGGAGTATCGAGAGCAGATCATCAGAGAAGTTAACATCAGCTGATAGCAGAAGAGCAGATCAGCTGATATCAGAAGATTAGCTGATCAGCTGAGAGCACGTCGCAGACAAGATAAGGACCATGGATAAAAGACGTATTCAGACAAAGTCAAGAAGACCAGCTGAGGTGCACACCAGCAGACTTGCACATCAGCTGAGGTCCAAGTATCAGTAGACTGGTACACCAGCTGAGGAGACAGATCAGCTGAGGTCTTGTGCTCTGCCCAGATTCGTCGGAATCAGTTTTAAGGGTTGACTTGCGACATAGAAGAAAGATTCCCAGAATAGAAGATCAATCAATCAAGGGGACAAACTTGATTGATTGAAGATCGCGAAGATTGACGGGAATCAAGATGGAGATTCAATCAATCACAATGATTGATTGAATACGAAATTATAGGATCTCAGATTTCTAGTCCATCCCAACGGCTAGTTATTTGACCCTATAAATTAGAGTAACAGTGATAATTTCAGTATCGGATTTACACGCATATTAAGCTAGCCGAAACTCTGTCAGATTTATCACTTGCACTCAAAAAACACCATTTATACTTATTCTTTGTAAAAGCTTTGTAGAAGCTGTGAGAAGTTAATTGCAATTATAGCATTGACAAATTGTAAGAGAGTAGTACTCTCGAACTGTGTAAGTGAGTAAGTAAGTGAGTTAGTGGAGAGCCCCTCAAGTCCAAGTTGGATTGAGAAGAGTGGATGTAGGACAGTTGGTCCGAACCACTATAAATCCCTTATGTCTCGTCGTATTTCTTTTTGCTCTTATTTGTGCACATCACCTAAAGCTGATTTTCATTAAAAACGTTTCTGCACTATTCACAGCGCACTACTTTCAAATTCAGACTACCTCAAGTAGTCTGCTGGTTTTCTGAATAAGCCAAATAAATTCAAAAAGGTTTTTGAATCCTTACAAGTCTATTCAACCCCCCCTTCTAGACTTGTTCAAAGGTATTCTTCCCTAAAACCTGCCTTTGGGACAAATAATTACAATTTTGAATAGATTTTATATAAAAATAGTGCGATAAATTTATTATGAAACTATGTTAAAGTATTAAATATATGATCAAGAGATTCAAAAAATGTCATCAGAGCTTTCCGTTAGAAATACTAGTTTTGACCATATTTTAATTAAATATAAAGTGACAATTGGTTGATTTAATTTCTCAAAACCAAATTGGTGTGAATGAGAAATTAATGTCATTTAATATATGGATAAATACATTAATGGAAGTATATATTGTGATAATAGAGAAGTGTTGTGTCTCTTTGAGTTGAAGAGATAACTTTTGGCAAATAGTTTTTCCTAAAGGTTGCAACTAGGGGTGTGCAACTGTCAGTTCGGTAACCGAACCGAATCGAACTTCGATAACCAAAAACCAAACTGAATTAAGGTAAAACAAACCGAAACCGAACCGAATTCATACAAAACCAAATATAAACCGAACCAAATATTTCGGTTCGGTTTCAGTTAAAACCGAAATAACCAAAATTTTTTATTTTATCCAAATAACCGATTTTTTTTCCAAATAACTGAAATTTTATCCAAATAAAATACATACACACCTCAAAACTCATTCAACACAAATTGTGAAGAATACTTGCAATTAAAATCAAAAAAGCAAAAGGCAATCCATCCCTTATAATCCCTTTTTGCAGAAGCAGGGCAGCAACTACTTTCTTCCTATTTCTTACCGTCTCCATTGGATTTTGAGTAGGGTGTGGAAGTGGTGGTTTGAAGGAGGCTGGAGGCGTTGCCGTGTCTCCGCGTCGGGCAGGAGGCATCGCCGCATCGTCGCATAGTGCTGGAGGCGTCGCCGCGTCACCACGCCGGGCTGGAGACCGATTGCGTATCGCTGCGTTCGGATCGGGTGTCGCCGTGGTGGCTGCAGGTGGGCGGCGGGTGGAGGTTGTCAGGTGCTGTGGCGTGGAGGGGCAAATTGGTGGAGGAGGCGAGAGGGGCGTTGTGGGCTGCTGCTAAGGAATTAGGGTTTCAATTGGTGGAGACGGGAGGGGCGTTGTGGGCTTAGGGTTTCAATTAGGAAATTGTGGGTTTCATTTCATTTCACACACGAACAGGCACAATACACACTTATCTAGTTATCTTAGGTTTATCTTTTTATGTTTTATTTATTAAATATAATTGTATAAATATAATTTATTATATATATATTAATATTTATTAAATATATAATAATTTCAGTTTGGATTTCGGTTAACCGAAATAATTTAGGTTATTAACCGAACCGAACCGAATATCGAAATTATAAAAAAATGATAACCGAAACCGAACCGAATATTACGGTAACCGAACTGAATTCATATTTCGGTTCGGTTTTGGTTCGGTTTTCGGTTAATAACCGAATTATGCACACCCCTAGTTGCAACTTTTGGAAAAAGTGAAATGTGAAGAGTCACACCTATTACCCGCACCTTTTGGAAACCCATATTCCCATAAATAAATCCTCTCACATTATCATTCAACATTGAATTGAATCTATTTAATACTTTGAAATGATTCAACGTTTATCATTTGCATTCATACTAGAAATGTAGAGTTGCATTAGAGCCGAGTCCGAAAGTTATAGATACATGTTTGCGATTCGCCGATAGCTTCTGTTTCGTAGTGCAACAGACAAAAAGGCTTTAAAGTCGTTGTATCTTAGGGACGGTTGTCATGAGCCGTATTGCACCAGTATAAAGTGCAATAATATCTTACGGAAAGCGAGTCTAACTCGTGCATCCATTTTTCCATGTCAATATGTATAAGTCATCTTCGTCTACGCACACCATTATTGTTAAATTTTTCAACATTTTCAAAATTTTTAGTCAGCAAAATTATTAACAATTAAAATATAATATCACTGACCCATCTTTTTACTATTTTTGATGAGATTTTTGACACTCTTATTAAATATTGAATATTTTAAAATAATTTAATAATAAACTTATTACGAACAATATTAATAACTTTTTATCTCAATCAAGTAACATTAAATCTTTGAGTAAGTCATGTATGAAACTTATTAATAAAAAAATATAACTTTTAAAAAGTGAGAAAATTTTAATAAAAAATATAATATTTTTGTTAAAATTGATTATTATTTTTTATTAAAATTTTATTACTTTTTAATATAATAATTTTTTATTATTAAATGAAAATTCTAATATAATAAAACAATCTCAAATAAATGTTTTTCTAAATTTTTATATACCCACCCGTCACTTTTTTTATTAACCTAAAAATATATATATATATATATATATATTGTACATGTGTTAAAGTCCAAGCACAGGCCCATTAAGTTCACCCTTACGTTCAAAACTCTAATCTTTGTATATTACTTAATTAAATTTGTGCTCTAATAGCTGAGCACAGATTTAAAAAATAGATAAAATAAAAATAGTGTGATTATATTATATAATTTATTTATAAATAAAATAATTAATTATAAGAGTAATTATAGAAATTATGTTTTTTATAAAAGAAAAATACATATATTTTATGGGCGGATAAAAAAGAAATAAATTAAGTGAATTGAGGGAGTACGATCTAAAAGATATTCGAATTAAATTATTTATTTTCACAAACGTAATTAAATTATTGAGAGAGCACGTTAGGTTTATCCGTTTATGTACATCTTCGCTGATCGCTGACGAATTCTTTAATATAAAATTTTCGTGAATTTTAAAGAGATAAATATAAAATAATTAATAAAAATATAAAACTCTATGTATTAACATCTCTGTCGTAGCTTTATAGAGGATCAAGTCCGTACATCTTCGTATCTTAACAACGAATTCTTCTGGAAGAATGAAAAGCAAGTGGCGTGCCGATATTTTCTATAAATGGCAACTAGTATCTGGCCCCCTCTCTCAACCGCCTCAACACGTTACTTTTCGTAACCGCCTCTTCCTTCACACATTCGGTTTCCTAATAATTAAAAAATAAATTAATATAATTTTTATCCAATTGTAATATTTAATTACTTTCTTCTCAAGTTCCGATAGCCGCCCAAAAAGCGTGTGCATATATTTATAGATTTTCTGTACGTATATGTATGTTGACTTGTTTTCAAATTGAAGAGCAACGTTTTCGTGACATGGACCGTGAGAGCCAAGTCTCGATGGAGCACGATTATGGCGTGACGGCCGATTCGGATTGCGAAACGTCGTCGTGTTCGGGTCTCCGGCGACTCGAGGAGTTCCCCCTTGATGGAATTGTGAAGCTGGAGGAAGATCACAGCGAGCATGGTGTGATTAAGAAGACTTTTATAGAGGGGATGGGATCAATTGCCAAGGAGATCGACTTAGTTGCGATTCATAAGAATTCATACTCGACTGTTACAGGGCAAGCGAAGCTGGAAGCCTTCCGGATTTTCTCTAAGGCGGTGGCCGCCAGACGCGGCGGCGATGCTAATATTAGGTATGCCTGGTACGGCGGTTCTCGGGGTGAGATTTGTGATATTGTCAATCATGGATTTGGGAGATTTGGGGATTCTGATCACAGTTTCTCGCGAGGAATCGGGGTTTATTTGTCCCCTGCGAATCTTCCAATTGACAGGTAACTGAATTTCTCGTTCCTCCTCTTTAATTACCACAATCTGCTCTGCTCTGTTTAAGAGATTAGATCTGATGTGGCTAATTCTCGTCAAAATTAATCTTCGATCTGCAACTTTGAGACGATTTGGATGATTTTTGGCAGTGCATTGAGAGCAGAGGAAGATGAGAATGGAGTAAGGCACATGCTGATGTGTCGCGTGATCCTAGGGAACACTGAAACAATCTCGCCTGGTTCGAAACAGTTGCAACCAAGTTCTAAGGAATTCGATTCTGGAATTGACAATCCTCTGGAACCAACAAAATACATAATCTGGACTGCTTATATGAACACCCACATTTTCCCTACTTACATCGTTAGTTTTACCGCCCCTTCTTTAGCAGGTAATCACAGCGCTTTCACCTCAATTCATCATCATCCAATACATTGATCACAACTTTTTACTTTTTAACTTTTACCAGGTTGGGGAAGAAACTGGAGTTGTGCAAAGAAACCGAATTCACCAAGCATGAAGTTCCAGATGCTAATGAAAGTTCTTTCGAGAGTCCTGCCTCCTTCGAAGATGTGCTTGATTTCCAGCTATTACAACGAATATCGGGCAAGTATTTCTAGTTTTTTCTTTTAGATTCATCTCATATTTATCAAGTCAAGATAGCAATATGATGATTATCAAATCTGTGTATTAATTCTGTATGGTTGTTAACAGGAAAATAAGATTGGGAGGGCTCAGTTGATTAGAAGATTGAGAAGTTCAGTGGGGGACAATGTGTTAACTTCTGTGATAAAATTGTGCAAAGATCAGGTACATCACTCACTTTTCTCCATTCTTGTTGATATGAATTTTAAATCCTTCCATATTAAGATTTTGACTTTTGATGTTCCTTTACAACCAAGTTTTGCTTTCTAAACCTTTTCCGACTTTTGAGCTCTGTTCACGAGCTGTAAATTGTGCGCTTTTGAGTTCTATTTTTTAAAAATATTAATAAAGATAAATTTTTATAATAATAAAAATACTATGCACAATAGACTTTCACCTCAGAAATCAATTGACATACTATTATATGTTTTTTTTTTTTTTTTCAATTTTGAATTTTGCAGAGGAATTAAGACGTAATTTTCATATATACTCTCTGGATTATGAGAAGGTGGACAAAGAAGATCGATTTAGTTGAACAAGTTCTAGGCGTAATTGAATGTCAGTAGCAACAAAATATACATGTAAAGAAGTTTCTGGAATTGTACACCTGTTACACATTGATTTTATTTCTTTCATTTGTATGTAGCGGTCAGAAATTCATCAAAATTTAAACGAGTTCTATAGATATCAGAAATTCTTGTTGATCACTCTTTGAGTTTTCCTATGGCCCAAATTTTGCGTCTGATTTTTTTCTGTATTTTAACTGATATATTTATTGATAAATTTTAGTAATATAATAAAATTTTAAATTATGTTTATGTATATATTTAGTGATATTTGAGTGCATGATATATATTTAAATTTTGAAAAAAAAAATCCAAATAGAAATACTCAATATTATCTCTAGAAGTAATATTAGTGACAAGAGTATCCATATAGTAAAAAAGAAATAAACTCATAATTTAACGTGTTATTATGTTTTGATAACTTTCTACAAAGTAATAGTCAAGGATGAAAATATCGTTATCGCAAGTAATATCGCAACCTTAAATTTACAGAAATATTGATGGATATATCGATATCGCAAAAAAAATAGAAAAATAACATAAATTTTATTAAAATTTTGGAAATTTAATATGAAATTTTAGGGATTATTATAGCATGCTATTATTCATATGTTTCATTTAAGATCACAAAAAATTGACATGTTTAAAGCAAATAAATAGATAACGGACTATATAATCATTGTCTGACATTAATTAATTAATAATATAATGCATAATACAATAAAAGATGATTTGAATTACATGATACAATACATTTAGTACCAAAATGATGACCTATGGGATTCAAATGTAGAAGATGGAATCCCATCTTTGTCCAAACAATATTGGTACCAACTCATTGCATTAGAATAATCCTACGTATATTTATGCACATGTCATTCATATGTTTCTCTATCTCTTCCAACTGTTTCACCATAGATTGAATAATATGCATTAACCCAATGAATTTGTTGATATGAAAATGGATGCTGAAACACATTTCGAGTATTCCAACCAAATTGTGAACTCGAATGTGTGTCAGAAGCATATGAATCTTGAGACATATCACTATGATCAGTGCCCAATAAAAAAAATATATGTATAAAAATAAAACCATGAAAGAATATACAATCACTAAAAAAAAATTATCACTTGAAAATTGTATAAAAATATAAAAAAAGAAAAAATTGTGATTTTTTATGTAGTGCGATATTTTGCGATATATCTGCGATATTTCCCGATTTTCAATTAATTTTGTACTACGAGTGAACCGATATCGATATAGATATTTTGCGATATATCCACGATACTTTGTAAAAAATACATTGTATCCCAATATCCATATCGCATACTCAAAATTTGCGATATATCCGCGATATTTTGCGATATTTTCATCCTTGATAATAGTAATATCTTAAAAATCTATCAGTTATGTCTAAGAAATAATCAGTATTCATAATTACAAAAACATACGAAGTATGATATATTATTGTGTATTTTGAAAAAAATTACTATTGAGTTTAAAATCTAAGTTCATAATATGGTTAAGAATTTTTGTATCGATATTAATTTTTCTTGCTAATGTATAAAGTTATAATTTTTAATTATAAATTGAACTCATTATAAATATGATTCTTTATGAATGATATTAAAATTTAATAACATTATGAAATAAAAAAATTAAATATTGAAAATATTTGACAGATCAAGAGAATTTTATCGTGAGATTTGGAATTTTCTATTATTTTTATCCACTTGTCATTGAAACAAAAATTTAAAGTACACTAAAAATTGCTAATGATAATGGAGTCAAGACAGAGATAATAGGCAAGTGGAAATTATATGAAGTAACAAAAAAAAATTAGGTTGGAGAGAAAATTTTGAACACATGTTATGTTAGAATAGTGTCAATTCGGTAACTGAAGTTAGTAAACTATCAATTTAGAATTTAAAAGATTAAGGATATATTTTGAAAATTTACTCACTTTATAAAAGTGATATTAATTAATTTTATAGTAAAATTAAAAGGATTGATTCTATTGAATGTTTAAAAATATAATAATTTTGAATTAAGTTGAATAAAAAATGTGTTTTTAGAAAAATTATTTTTATTAATAGTGAGATAGTTATTTGTAGGATTCTAGAGAACCCAAAAGCTAAAAGTAGGCTTTTACTCACTTCTCTAAATTGGATTTTAGGTTTTTAATTTAGTGATTATAAATAATACAAAATTATTATTTAAAAAAAATTCTACTTGCTTTACAGAGTTTGCAGACCATACCTAATTCTGTCAATTCAAATTTTGAGAAATAGAAAACTGTTAATTTAGGATTGAAGGATAGAATCTATCAATTTATAACATAGAACTATTAGGACCACTTTTGTCATCTTAACGTTCTTATTTATTTATGACTTAGTTTTGTATGCACTAATTATACCATGCAACTCAAGTTCATTTTAAAAAAATTGCACAACTGAAAAGTGTATCTTTAATGGTTTAACTTTTCAATAATAATTTATGTAACTTTTCAGTAATAAATTGTGCAACTTTTTAAAAATGAACTTGAGTTGCACAGTGTAATTGGTGCACAAGAGACTTACTCTTTATTTATATATATTATTATTTCATTATTCTTTTCTCCATCAAGTGATTTTTTTTTTTAAATGTGGTTTATAAAAATAAAATTGAAGAAATCAAGAGTAATACATTCCTATCTTAGATCGATATAAAAAAAAAAAAATTAGACCCTAAATTAATAAAATATTAATTATATTTATGACATTACTCAATTTTTAATATTTATATTAATACATGTAAATATACGTATTTTAATTGACATGAAATTACATTTTAGCGTACTTCAAAAATTAGAAAGAGAAGATAACATTATCTGATCCCAAAATGGGCTGAAGCGTGATATAGATATAATCTACATTGTCACGCTGTACACAATTTTCTTGATTGTTTTATATAGGTTGAAATTAATGTTTTTTTTAATGTTTATGTGACATCATTTTGGATCTCTTCATGAGCAATTCACGTGAAATAGTTGAGAGATGCGTGGTCAGAATGGGATGAACATAATAATAATGAATTATGATTAATAGCAAAAATTAATTGAACACAACTAGGGTTGCTGTAGAGCTAATGCAAGAGTTAAGTCGAGGTAGGTAGGGTTGTTATGGGAGTTTATGGTGTTGGAGAATTGGAGGTGTTATAATTTTATACAGATTATTTATTATGTGGTTTTACCACTCGAAGGGCCTGTAATAAAATTGATAAAGACAACAAGATATGTGTACCCTTATATTACAAAGAGTAGAATTTTAAAGGATATATGATAGTAATTATAAGCTAATGAAGCTGTTACAAGTTTACGATCGGAGCGCAGGACAAAATTCTAGCAAAGAATTGTATGTCACTGCATACGTAAAATGTGTTTTTGAATGCATCTATAAGCGATACTCTCTAACAATGGTGTATTGATTCTATAATGAGTTTCTCTCTATTTTCCGATCTCTTCTTCAGCTTCTGAGAGTTGATATTTATATGTTGTGGGCGATAGCGTGGCCTGAGTGGGCCATGCTCATACGGTCCCCCTAATCTATTAGATAGGTCCCATATTGTGCTCTGCGTTCAGGGCTCCTTGTGTAGCCCATTATCTCTTGTATTATTCCATTGGGAGAGTGCCATGTCGGCGGCTATCAGTAACAGAATAATACCCTTTGCCAGATGCATAGGGCGCCTAGGCCGAATTGGTTGTCCTTGGAGATCTTCCACAGAGAAACCCTGCTCGGGTCTGGAGTTGCTCAGAGACGAGTGTCCTTGCTCGGAAATCCTCAGACCCGTCCTGGTGGTTGCGAGGTCCCTACTAATCATCTGATCGCGAGTGGTTGCTCGCATAATTGTTGTACTCTTCTCCTGAGCATTGCCCGAATGTTTAGGGGTCGGGACGTCGAACTGCACAGACATGTCATTGCTTGGGGTTGTTCGTCCGGCCTCACTAGTGCTCGGCAATCTGCTTGTGGACACACATATTTACACTTAGAGAGCTCTTATTGCTCTACTAAGAGCTCTCTAAGAGAGAGTTATCTAAGTCCAAAGCCACTTAGAGAGCTGTTAATAACAGCTCTCTAAGTGGGAGGTTTACTTCGATAACTGTTAATAACGACTCTGTAAGTCCAAAGCCACTTAGAGAGTTGTTATTAACAGCTCTTTAAGTGAGAGATTTACTTAAATAGCTTTCTCTTAAAAGCTCTTTAAGTGTAAATGTGTATTAACAGTGACTCAGACGTCGAGCGGGCTTTTAACCCAGCGTGGCCCAAGATGTCATATTTGGCCCATAACACCACTCAATATTGAATGTTAGCTTAACTTGTTATGTGGGTTGCATCAATTCTTCCAAAATTTAATTTAAAGTCATGCGATAATCTGCAAGTTAATTATTTATATATAAAAAAAAAAAAAAATCAATTATCACTTGATGAGAAGGTAATCGAGTGGGAAAATTATTATTTTTGTCCTGTAACTTTACCCTTTTTCGATTTTCGTCCTATCAACTTTCATATTTTGATTTTTGTCCTATAACTTGTACATTTTTTTTATTTTAATCCTATGACCTACAATTCCAGGTTAACAACTGGTATTAATTAATGACGTGGCATTTTAAAAAAAAAAATATGTTAGCACAATATTCCTAATATCTATCAATCAATACCAAGTCAAACTTAATATCCATATAAAAAGATGATTCACATATCTATCAATTACTAAGAATTTTTTTTAAATGTTGGCATTCCTAATATCTCTCAATTATACCAAACAGTTTGAATATCTATCAAATAATAAGATATTTTTTCTTTTTTTTAATTTAATTTAGTAGTCTTTTTTTCACTATGCTTGTAGACTATTTAATGTGTTTTATTTCTTTTAAATTTTTTTTAAATGTAGTTTATTAATAGCAGGATGTTATTTTTAAAATTTGATTTTTTAATAGCATGATGCTACTCTTTTTCCTAATCCTACTTTGTGAAAATTGAAATTTACACCTAAACTTAATTTTAAAAAAAAAAAACTTTGTTTCGTAAGCAAACTATCTTACGATAGTAATTTAATTAAGAAAAGGTAAAAGTTGACTAGGTATATTAATTTAAAAGGAAAAGATTGATTAGGTATTATGTACCAATTAATTGTATATTAAAATCCTGGTACGACAACTTAAAAAAAAGGAAAATGTTTGACCTGATATTATACATCAATAACCATGTAAACATTTAAAAAAAAAGGAAAATGTCACGTCAATAATTAATACCGGTTGTTAACCTGGAATTGCAGGTCATAGGATTAAAATAAAAAAAATGTACAAGTTATAGGACGAAAATCAAAATATGAAAGTCGATAGGACGAAAATAAAAAAAAGGGTAAAGTTACAGGACAAAAAAAACAATTTTCCCTAATCGAGTCAACATACCATTTTGATTAATCAAGAGTCAATTCTATATAAGTAATTGAGTTAATTATCATTAAAAAAAGATGGATTACTTGATAAAGAAGTACGTATATCGATTGTTTGATGAGAAAATAGATGTTTAATTAATGAAGAAGTGATTAATTTGATTAATGGAGGGGTAACTTTAGATTCCTCACCACTATACATGAATTATACATAAGGGCATCTCCTACACTATGAAAATCACACAAAATCAACTTTAAGGGTTCTAGCTACCAAAGGTTCGATAGAATATAAGTGCTTCTCTTAGTTAATTTGGTTATTGTCTCTATTTTATTTACTATCTCTCTCTCTCTCTACATTTGTATTAATTAATTATATAAACAAAAACTATCGAAAAGATAATACATAAACTCAATATATAGCAGTGGCCAATAAACCGTGTAAATACCCTCATGCATGCATCTACAATATAAATATTCTATACACATAAATTTGAGCTCTTTCATCCACACATCAATGTCAAATTTTCTTGTCCAAGGCGCTGAAGTTGCTTGCAAAATCACAATTTTTTTTCATGAACTGCGCGCAATTTAAATTAAAATTTTAAATCATTGTAAACAAAATCTCAATTTAAAATTCTTTTGCAATTTTAAATGAGAACTCAATTTTAATATGCTATGATTAATTATGTGTTGGCAACCAAACAATCTAAACATATCAATACAATTAAATATTCATTATTTGGTAGCCTAAACATCATTTCATAATATATATATATATTATTTTGGATTGCAACTAAAATTTAATAAATTTAAACCAGATTACAATTTGCAAAAATGTGGTGATTTAATTTTGCAATCAACTCTGTAATTTTGTGTATCCAGAGGTGAGAACAAATTTTCTATTAAGTGGTACTTTTATATTCATTATGTATATATGCATTATTTTAATTACATAATGTAATACTACCTCTGTTCCAATATAATTTTCACAATTTTCTTGTATACATGTTCCAATTCTTTTTTTCACATTTCAAAAAAATAAAAAATTCACACTCACAAAAGTCAATAAAGTACATTTTTTATATTTTATTATTTAACTTCACACTGACATGTTTCACTTTTTTTTTAATATGCGTGTAACCCAGTTTATTGAAAAAAAATTGTTGAGACGTGTGGAGTAGTAATTTGAATTTTCATTTTTGAAAGCTAAATTTGAATTTTGTAATTGTCTAGATATAGTTACTTGTGCCGTGATCATTTATGATATGATCACTCGTTTTTCAACTAATGTCCAAACATTATAATAAATTAATATTACGTGTAGTAGGGGCTACCATTTTATTTCAATCGATTTCCATAGACTTTGAATAAGCTTTTAACCCTAACTTGTACTAAAAAGGAAAGCTAAGCCCTGGCCCAATATACCAGAAAATGCATTACGTTAAAAAAAAAAAGGCCCAAGGATATGGGCTCAACTTTGGCCCAGGTTATTCGCACTACCCATTTTGGTAAATACACTAGTCAGATAAAAACACTATCTTTTTGGGAAATTAACTACCCTTTGTTCGGCGATTTATTTCGATTTTTTAAACTTTTTTGGCTATTTTTTTTCGAACCTAGTGTAAAAATGAAAATTTGTTCAAAAATTTTGCAAAAATTTCGAAAAAAATTTGTCGAACATATTAATGGTAATACATTTCCCAAAATGGCTAGTGTCAATAACATGGGCCATTCTTCTTTTGAGATCATAGATTCAAGTTACTTGATTTTTTATTTTTTTTTTAAGGAAAAGAAAAAAATATAACATATCGTTATACTATTTGTAATATAACAGGCGTGATAATACAAATAGAGCCAAATCGAAATTTAGTTTAACAAACAAGATAACAACTCTTATAATTTAATTTTTTTTTTCAAGTCTTATAATTAGGGCTCATTTGGTTCGTAAGATAAAAGTATCTATCCGTTAAAAACATGCATGTTTTCGACGGATAGATACTTTTATTTTACGAACCAAATGAGCCCTTAGTGAATAACTTAGGTTGACAGCTGCACGTGTTAAAATACAAAATAAATAATAATTTAATTTTCATCAAAATATATATGTAGTTTGGTACAACGTATTATCAAGAAATATATATCGTGTGAAGGTGATCTAACTAGATTCAGAATCCAAATTAATTATATTGTAGATTAGTCAAAGCTTATGAAGGTGATAGTAATTATATGTATTTCCTGTGCTACGTGCTATAACTTTGCCAGATTCCCATATCTCCTTTTGTGATTATTTAATGTTTTATAATATTGTAAATTAATACTGTCGCAGTCCCAATTAAAAAAATTTATGACTCTTGGACACATATATAAATTAATTAAAAAAAATACCAATTGGTTCAACAAATTCGCATAAATTACAAAATGGTTTATGTGCAAACACCAAAAACACTTCCGTACAAATTTTTATGAACAAATTTATGTAAAGCGCCTATTAAAAAAATATTAAATATGTAAAAAATAAAGAGAAGTAGATTAAAATAGAGATATGGAATGCGAAGCTTTAACTAGAGCATTCGTAAATAAAACGATGAGAAGTTTCAACTAGGATGGAAAGATTATTAAATACTCCCTCTGTCCCATATAAATTTGCACACTTTTCTTATTTGGACATCCCACAGGAATTTGCACACTGCTAAAAAAGAAAATATTGATTTACGTGCACACTCACAAACCTTTACACATATTTACCCATATGCCACTACTTTATATATAAAACACATTTTCCTTAAAAAATGTGCCGTCCCGTAGGGTGCAAATTCCTACGGGACGGAGGGAGTATATTTTAATATTTTATTATATATTTAAACTAAAACTTTTAAATATGTATAATGATATTTAAATATATTTATTAAATATATAGTATCAATAATTTTTATTAATCAGTACTAAACAATCGTAGTCGCCCATGTTGTAATCTTGAGAGGAAAGCGTAAAGCAAAAGTAAAGAGACAATATTGATGACCCAGTTCGTCACGGAGTGACTACGTCTGGGGGCGACAAAGCCAGGAGATTATACTAATAATGAACTGTCGTTACAATCAATATGAAATTGTAGAGTACATAATACAGGGAACGATACTATATATATAATACATAACCCTAAGTCTTGTGGGCCTAAAGCCCACTGGATATATCTAATATTATATACACACAATATAATAATATATTTACATATATTATAACACTCCCCCTTGGATATAATATGACAAGGAAGAATGCAAGTGTTACTTAGTGGAGTGTTACAAATGGCCTCGAGGATACAATCATCAGGATTGTTTAACATTTGTTACTCCCCCTGAAGATAACAACCTTCCAAGTCGACGCATCCCGATTCCATGTACGTACTTTTCAAAAGTCGAAGTGGGAAGGGATTTAGTGAACAAATCAGCTAGATTGTCACTTGAGCGTACTTGTTTTATCGTGATCTCACCACTCTTCTGGAGTTCGTGAGGATAAAAGAATTTTGGGGATATATGCTTCGTCAAGTTCCCTTTGACATAGTCGTTGCTCATTTATGCAATACATGCAGCATTATCTTCGTAGATAATTGACGGGCTTAAGTCAACAGAAGGGATACCACACGAATCGTGAATGTGCTTTATAAGGGACTTTAACCACACACATTCTCGTGCAGTTTCGTATAGAGCTATGATCTCTGAGTGGTTTGACGATGTGGTCACCAAAGTTTGTTTGACAGATCTCCATGAAATGGTTGTTACACCACAGAGGAAAACATAACCCGTTTGCGATTTCGCATTATGGGGATCAGATAGATAATCAGCATCAGCATAACCTATAAGCTTGTTGTTTTGGTTTCTTTGATAGAAAAGACCAAGTTCTTGAGAACCTTGAAGATATCGTAAGATATGTTTCACACCATTCCAATGTCTCCTCGTAGGGGAGGCACTGAACCTTGCAAGTAGATTGACTGCAAAGGCAATATCGGGCCTAGTGCAGTTTGCAAGATAGAGCAGTGCACCAATTGCACTTAGATATGGAACTTCAGGTCCCAATAGCCCTTCGGTATCTTCTTTAGGTCTAAATGGGTCCTTTTCCAAATCAAGGGAACGGACAGTCATTGGAGTGCTTAAAGGATGAGATTTATCCATGTGGAATCTCTCCAACACTTTCTTTAGGTAAGCTGACTGGTGTATCAGTATTCCTTCAGGGAAATGCTCAATTTGCAGACCGAGACAGAACTTGGTTTTACCCAAAGTTTTCATTTCAAATTCAGGTTTTAAGATTGAACTTGCTTCTTCAATCTCTTTCCTTGTTCCAATAATGTTTAGATCATCCACATACACCGAGATGATGCAAAAACCATTAAGGGATTTCTTAGTAAAGACACAAGGAAAAGCCTCGTTATTTACGTATTCCTTCATCAGGAGGAATTCGCTTAGTCGATTATACCACATACGACCTGACTGTTTTAAGCCATATAACGAGCGTTGCAACTTAATGCTGAACATACTACGATTTTTGTTATTCCTCCTTTGGGGAATAGTTAATCCATCAGGGATTTTCATATAGATGTCAGAATCTAATGATCCGTATAAGTATGCGGTAACTACGTCCATTAGCTGCATTTCTAGGTTTAGTTTAACTGCCAGGGATATTAGGAAGCGGAATGTTATGGCATCCATAACAGGAGAGTAAGTTTGATCGAAATCGATACCGGGTCTCTGCGAAAACCCTTGAGCCACTAACCTCGCTTTGTATCTCACAATCTCATTGTTCTCGTTTCGCTTTCGTACAAATACCCACTTGTATCCAACAGGGACTACATTTTTCGGGGTACGAACGATAGAACCGAAAACATTTTGTTTGTTTAGCGAGTATAGCTCGGCCTTTATTGCAGCTTCCCATTTCACCCAATCAGAGCGCTTCCGGCACTCGGATATAGTTTTGGGTTCAGGATCTAGATCATTATTAGAAATGGTGAAGGCAATTAAGGCTGTAAATATGTTGTCGACAACAGTTGTATTTCTGTTATAAGTTTCTCCCGTGTTTACGAAGTTTGTTGAAACTTCAATGTTTACATCGACCAGATCATCTTCATTTCCCAAAGGGTATCGGTCTGATGATTCCGCTTTCTCAGAGTCATTGATTGCTTTTGCACGTGCATTTTGACTCTGATTTTCGTCTACAGGACGAATCTCTTCAGGAGATTTTACGGGTGACATAGTGTGTTTGCTAGCTTTACACTTACACGAATTCGGTTCGCTTATGTTAATGTTTCCTTTACGCTTCTGGCGCATGGGGGGATTAACATTTGTCTTCAAAGGGAGTTGAACCCTTTGAGGCGCATTTACCGCAGGTATATGCGACTTAGTCACTCCTTTATGATCAGTGAATGCATCTGGCAGGTTATTTGCTAGGTATTGCAAATTTATTATCTTCTGAACTTCAAGTTCAGATTGATTTGTGCGTGGGTCTAGGAACTGAAGATCTTTTATGTTCTAAGTTATTTCACGGCATTTATTAATTGTGGTATTTTTCTCTCCCCCTAAGGCCGGAAATAGATCTTCGCCGAATGTACAGTCAGCGAAATGGGCTGTAAACTGATCCCCAGTTAAAGGCTCGAGGTATTTAAGTATTGTGGGAGATACAAAACCGATGTAAATACCGAGTTTCCTTTGTAGGCCCATAGATGTTCGCTTAGGTGGTGGTATTGGAACATACACTGCACAACCGAATGTACGCATATGGGAAATGTTAGGTTCATTTCCACGCACGAGTTGAATAGGGGAATATTCATGATATGCAGTTGGTCGGAATTGGATTAGTGATGATGCATGTAAGATTGCATGCCCCCAACATGAAACGGGTAAGTTCGTTTTGTGTAGTAGTGGTCTAGCGATTAATTTAAGACGTTTAATCAATGATTCAGCTAGGCCATTTTGAGTATGAACATGAGGGACCAAATGCTCCACTTTGATTCCCAGTGCCATGCAAAAATCATCGAATGCCTTAGAGGTGAATTCACCGGCGTTATCCATACGAATGGATTTAATTGGATGATCTGGGAATTGAGATCTCAACAGGATGATATGTGCAATAAGCTTTGCAAAAGCAGTATTGCGAGTGGATAGCATGGTTACATAAGTCCACTGAGTGGATGCATCTATTAGGATCCATATGAAATGGTCCAGATGCTGGGTGTATTGGTCCACAAATATCTCCTTGAATCCTTTCAAGGAATTTAGGAGATTCAGTTCTTACTTTACTACTAGAAGGACGAATTATTAGTTTACCCTTTATGCAAGCATCACATATGTATTCATTAACAGAAGGGATTCTGTTGTGTGTTATGTTATGGCCTGATGAATTACATAGAATCCGACGCATCATAGTTTGTCCTGGATGTCCTAACCGCTCATGCCATAGTTTGAAAGAGTTTGGATCATTAAATTTTAGATTAAGAGTTATATGGAGATTTGAGGGTCTGATGTATGTGTAATACAAGCCAGACGAGAAAGATGGAAGTTTTTCGACGATGTGTTTACGACAATTTAAATAGTGAGTCATCAACAGATATTCACTATTGTCCTCAGTATTTGTTTCAATGTGATAGCCATTCTGTCGAATGTCTTTGAAACTGAGGAGGGTACGCTTTGATTGTGGATACAATAAAGCATTTTCGATTATCAGCTCGGTACCCATAGGTAGAATGATCGAGGCTCTTCCGGAGCCAACGATATGTATGTCGTCGTCGGAAATAGTAGTGACACTTCCTTTCTTTTCGGTTAATGTTTGGAAAAATTGTCTATCTTTTAAGATAGTATGTGTAGTAGCACTATCTACTAAGCACAAAACATTAATCTCCATAAACACTTAAGTGTATGTTTGGGTACGTTTAGATATGAGGAATGCTAAGGATAGCCAAGATTACAGACGCTGATTGATCAGCCGCACAAGGGATCACTTAGGTCCTACTTTATCAAGAACGTATTAAATTATTTTTGTAGACAATAGTGATCGACAATTGGATTTGACTGTAAAAAATAAAGCATCGATAAGCATTCATAAATGGAATCCATAAAAGTATCATGCAACATAGTCAAGATAAAAGCCAGTCAAACATGCTGGTCCAACCAAGTAGCAAATAGTATCAAATAGTCTAAAAGATAAAGCAAGTAATCAGCAAGTTGATGTCGATCACTCATTGTCTCCAAAGGCATCTACAATCATTGTATCACCCACTAAGAGGTCATCCTTCTCCATATCAAAGCCTGCATCTGGCAGGTTGGTGTGGTGTGATTCACCTTTAGGAGCTTTTCCCTTTTTGTCTTTAAGCATGCGTTGATATAGCTCCACTAGATGTTTTGGAGTTCGACACTGGCGAGACCAATGGTCGTCGCATCCACACTTGTGACAGAGTTGCTTATTCTGTGCACCTGAGCTCGATGGTTTGTCTTGAGGTGCATTCTTTTCAGTTGCACTAGATTGTGCATTGTTGCGACCTCTACCTCTTCCCCTACCACGGCCTCGACTTCGGGTCGATCCGTGTCCCCCATTCGCCTCATTTCCTTTCCCACGTGTACGGCCTCTAGAGTTCCTCCGAGTAGCATGTGCTTCAGGCACAGCTTGTGAGCCAACCGGCCTAGTATTGTGATTTTTCATCAACAATTGGTTGTGCTTTTCTGCAACTAGAAGTGCAGAAATGAGGTCGGAGTGTGTTTGATACTCTTTGGCCCTGTACTGCTGCTGGAGTACAAGATTACTAGCATGGAATGTGGAAAGAGTTTTCTCGATCAACTGATCATCAGGGATCGGTTCACCGCACAACTTGAGCTGTGAAAGTATGCGATGTAGGGCGGAGTTGTACTCCGTCACAGACTTGAAGTCTTGGAAACGAAGTGTTGTCCAAGCATGTCTGGCTTCGGGGAGGATCACATTTTGTTGTTGTTGGAATCGATCCTGGAGGGATTTCCACAACATTGATGGATCTTTTTCAGTGAGGTATTCATTCTTAAGATCTTTGTGAAGATGATGTCTTAAGAAGATAAGAGCTTGTGCCTTTTGGGCAGTAGTGGATTTCCACCCTTGAGTGGTGGTGTCGGATAAGTCTTTTGAAGCTAAGTGGATTTCAACGGCTAAAGCCCATGTCAAGTAATTGTGGCCATCTAGTGCCAGTTCATCAAATTCACGTTTTATGATGTTTGACATTTTTTGTTGCTACAAAGAAAGGAATTAATAAATTTAGAATTTATAATTGTTTTGTAACAAAAGGAATAGGCTTAAGAAAAAATGCAATGACAATTTATTAAAAGGGGTGTATTTGATAAAGGATTGGGTGTATGACTTGTGAGACATTTATTAATGGGACTTTAACCCAAAAATAATTATTGGATAAGACCTTTAAAAAAATTGATGATTTGGGCTTTCATAATACCATTATGAATTTTTTATTAATGGGACAACAGGCCCAAAAATAATTGTTAGGATCCAAATTAATTAGTATCAACTAAAATAAAATGCCCAATCAGTTAATTAAAAAAAATGGCCCAAGAATATTTAATTAAATTTTTTATTAAAAGGGGCCAAAACTGGCGGCCCATTCTGAATTAAAATAGGCAAAGGAATTTCAGAATAAAGGGGCACAGGCCCAAGAATAAAATTCAAAATAAAGGGGCCCAGATTTAGGGAGGCCCATTGAGTACATATCCTAGTGAATCTAGGGTTTACGGGTTTTCCTGAAAATGAACAAAGTCAAGGTTTCAGTATGTGGGATACGATTTGGCCGAGTCAAGTGCCGATTTTTTTGGCGTTGGGGCGAGAAAGACGCAACCATGGAGGTGGAGTCCTCCACATCGTTACTGGCGTGCAGCAGCCGACGCTCGTTTGGCGCGGCCTTTGACGGCGTTACCATTACCGTCGCATCTCCGGCGCCGTCGCGAGGAGCTGCCGTCACGAGAATGCGCTGTTCGCCGACGAAGTTCGGCGAGGCGTCGCCGTCGCGCGGAACAGGGACGCCCCTGCGAGCAGTGGGCGACGCATCTCAGGCGCCGATGTGCCGCGCTGGTGTTCGATGTTTCGCGAGGCAGTGAATCGCCGCAGCGATTCCGGCATCATACCGTCGCAGTGCAAGGGCCGCGTATCGCTGTCGCCGTGTGCCGGGATGCACAGCGCCGTATATCAGGCTCGAGGTATTTAAGTATTGTGGGAGATACAAAACCGATGTAAATACCGAGTTTCCTTTGTAGGCCCATAGATGTTCGCTTAGGTGGTGGTATTGGAACATACACTGCACAACCGAATGTACGCAGATGGGAAATGTTAGGTTCATTTCCAAGCACGAGTTGAATAGGGGAATATTCATGATATGCAGTTGGTCGGAATTGGATTAGTGATGATGCATGTAAGATTGCATGCCCCCAACATGAAACGGGTAAGTTCGTTTTGTGTAGTAGTGGTCTAGCGATTAATTTAAGACGTTTAATCAATGATTCAGCTAGGCCATTTTGAGTATGAACATGAGGGACCGAATGCTCCACTTTGATTCCCAGTGCCATGCAAAATCGACGTTCGTATCAGAACGGGGTGCCATCACGGCTCAGGGCCGGAGGCGCCATCGCCGTCGTTCGCTGTCAAGGCCACTTCAGGGGCCGACGGCGTGGCGGACACAGGTAGGGCTCAATTTTGTGTTGGATTTTCGATTGGAATAAACTGTGAAGTTTTCCAGTTTTTTGGAAATTGATTTTCGGGTTTTCGACTGAAAAACAAATTTGGTTTTCATCGATTCAATTGAGATTCTGGAAAACAATTATTGGAGAAAGATTTTCGAAAAACGAATTGATTTTCGCAAAAAGATTTTGGTTCCAGAAATTGGTTTCAAAACAAAAGATTTTGTTTCCAGAAAATGATGGGTTTCGAAAGAGTAATATCGATTTGCGATGGAAAACGTTTTGGTTTCGAAAACAATTGGTTTCTGATAAATCTCTGTATCAGAATTTTGGAAAACAAAATTGCAAAACAGGGTTTTGATAAAAAAAATCAGGACATAGTCTGATGCCCTGGGTTTTCGATGAAAAAAGGGGGGTTTCGAAATATTGCAGAAGAGTTTCGAAAAAGATTTTTGTATTTCGATCGATGGACGATCGATTCTGGAAACAGGTTTTGTTATGCAGTGTTTTATACAATCGGATCATGTATCGCATACAAGGTATGACATAATCAAAAACCAGGACAAATCACATATCACAGTATACACGTAATCCACAGAACATATGATCGGGAATATGGCATACGAGCAGAGACATGTGTGTAAAGCATGCGAATTTTTCATATGATTGAAATCATGGAGTATGAATAATCTATGCAGATTAATAAAAAAACCGTACACATATATGGAGATCATATAAACAGATCATGAGAAAAAAAATTGCATACATAATCTGCAGGATTCATAAATATGATCAATTTCAGGAATATAACGAAAATACTCACATTAATCGCTAAATCCAAATATTATAAATTGATGGTCGAGATTGAATCCAATCTGAAAAACTGTTGGAGCAATCCTCTCGTAAATCCTTAACGCTCGTAGAGACTCGGGCTGATAAAGTGTTGTAATCTTGAGAGGAAAGCGTAAAGCAAAAGTAAAGAGACAATATTGATGACTCAGTTCGTCACGGAGTGACTACGTCTGGGGGCGACCAAGCCAGGAGATCATACTAATAATGAACTGCCGTTACAATCAATATGAAATTGTAGAGTACATAGTACAGGGAACTATACTATATATATAATACCTAACCCTAAGTCTTGTGGGCCTAAAGCCCACTGGATATATCTAATATTATATCCACACAATATAATAATATATTTACATATATTATAACAGCCCAAATACTACTATTCCGCGAAAAAAATCTTACGTGTTATATACATAAACACACACTTGGGTAACTTGTATTGGAATTCAAAATCATTTTTCATTTATTTTTTAAATAATAATGAGAGTATACTACTTGATCACTTTGTCTCCAAAATTTATTTTTATTTGGATGGGCATGGATTTAAAAATAAAAAAATAAAGTAAAGATATTGTGAAATTTATTAAAAAATAAAAAATTATTTGTGCGTGTGTAATATTTTTTATAAAGAAAATGCGAATAAAGTTAGGAGATGAACGAAAATGGAGAGAGAATAAATTTGGAGAATGAATGAGAATTAAATTAGTAGATTAGTCGTCATAAGACTATGTCATGATCGTGACTAACTTGCTAAACAGGAAGAAATAGTCACCATCGCATGAGAAGACTTTTATATTAAATTGTTAATATTTAATTAATATAAGGGCTCGTTTGGTTCGTAAGATAAAAGTATTTATTCGTCGAAAACATGCATGTTTTCGACGGATAGATACTTTTATCTTACGAACCAAATGAGCCCTAAGTCTATTTCAAGAGCCTTAATTAATTTATAATTAGCTGAGGTGAAGAAAATATTTGGTGGTCATTGTATTGAAGAAATTTACAAAAGGTATGTTATTATTATTATAATAATTAATAATAATAATAATTATTATAATTATTATTATCATTATTGTAAGAGAAAATTCTCGTAACATATTTATGTCAATTTTTTTATAAGTTTTGTCAAAAGCGCTTTTATTGTTTTCATTCGGTTTCACCTGGGAGGAGTAATTTCTTCAAAATAATATATATATGAAAATAAGTGGATGCTTTGAAGAAAAAATAATTGACAAAATTAGCAAAACAGGGAAAAATCTACTCTTAAGCTTTTTTGTTAAAAATATGTGAAGAAAACGTGGAAGTGGCTAAAAGTAGGTAGAGTAGGAACAAATTAAGGTAATAAAAAAATTAATTTAATTAGCATAAAGTGTCGAGTGGTACATGCATGTGAAAAGCATCATAAAGCAAGAAATTATAAGTCTATAATTGTACCAAATTAATTTGGTAATGTCACCCATGTTTTAAAAGCGGAAGCGAAAGTTGAACCGGACAACCTTAATATTTATGGTCGGACCGGTCGAATCGGGTCTAACCGTTAGTAAAGCGATTGAACCGGTATAACATCATAATCAAATAATATGTAATTATATACAAAAATTAAAGATATTATAAATAGTTTTTCTCTAAAAATATTAAATTTTATGTATAAATTACTATAAAAATTAAATAAATATACATCTAATATTGTTATTTAAATTTTAATTTTAACTATCTAAATTAAATGTCAATATTTTACCAAAATTAGACTATATATCATAAAAATGTCAAATGTAAAATTAAGTTCGTCAAATGTCTTAAAAAAACCAAATATATAAGTTCATCAAATGTCTACGATTAACAACATAAAAATATTTAATTTGAATGAATATCAAAATTAACACCACTAAAATTTGATCTCATGATTTCAAGTCAAAATTTCGTAGATGATTTAGTAGAAAGATGTGAAAATAATATTACGAATTTGGGGAAAAATAAGGATAAAAAAAGGTGATTGACGTAATATAAAACAAAAAACCAAAGCTGAAAAATTGAGTTTCGGTGAAAATTATAAATTGAAAAAAACAAATCCTTAATTTTTTTTTCTTTTAAAAAAAAGCAAAAGCGCCGAGTTGACCGGTCCGACCCGCTTTTGCCGCTTTTGCCCGCTTTTGGGCACTTTAGAAGAAGAGCGGCCCAACGCTTTTGAACCGTTCGGTATATCGTCCGAGTAGCGGTCGGACCGGTCCGACCGGCCGGTTCAACCCGCTTTTTAAAACATAGAATGTCACCCAACATATGGAAGTCCACTGTTTCTTAGAAGTTGAAATGAGTAACACTGACGCGTTAAATCGATTACTAAGTGTACTACTATTCCTATTTACACTTGTTTTAGATTGCTAGGTCATATGAAGACAAATACTTCACATAAATTCAATTTTTTTAAAATATTATTGTTATATATAAATAGGACGCGTTTGTGCGAACTGCTGCTACTGAATATCATCCGAGATCATCGCATGATTGTTGGTATGTACCGAATAAGCTGTCATTTGCCTCCTCCACTGAATTCCAGCCTTTGTAATAAGGGATATCAATGCCATAATTATTCTTCATGATCTGTACCACCCTACTACCACTTATATTTTGATCAGTCCTTACCTCATTTAATACCAAATCACCAATCACCTTAGGACTAAAACAACTTCTAACTCTAGAAGCAACCTTACCGAGGCATCTATGATAGAAATGGCCTTTGTAAATCTCAAACCACATACATACCTTCACACATCTAGCTTTAATATATACCAATCACAATTACACGAAAGCTTACCAAGACATTCTACATGAATGTATTCCGGACGATTTTTTACAAACCTATAACAAAAACCAACCAGGGTCGCATGCTTAATTAATGCAGACCTAAAGCCTAAAGCACCTTTCTTAAAGACCATACCAATGCCACCATCAAAAAGTTCATCCCACCCGTTTGATAGAAGGGGATCCCTTTCGGTGTGGGGACATATATCATATGTGGAAAATGACCCCTTTGTAAAAATGTTCGAAGTATCGTGTGTAAGATTGGATTTCTTGCAAACTTTATAAGGCAGAACAGTATGTTTCAACACACGCTTTGAAACACACCATCAACAGAAACACTAACAAAAATGCCCTTATCGTTATGGCTAACACAAGAATCACCTAAGAAACCAGGAATTCCACTATCATCCATAATAGAATCACTATTACTTGAACGAGATTTTGGTTTAGCAGATGGTTCATCTGGAAGAATTGTTACAGATATTATCTTCTGAGAAAGGGCATGACATATAGAAAACAAATTTTCCATATCAACTTCAGATTCGAGAACACAATTACTCACTGAACCAACTGAATATTTAAGTTTCAACATACCTGGGTCTACATCGGGCCACGTATCCACAATTTGGTTTGCAAGATCAACAACCGAGGAAGTACGAGAAACCTTCAATGCTCTGCATTCAGAATTACGCGACACCGTTAATATAACATCCATATGAATGAAACCTAGCGTAAACGGATTTAGTGCGAGAATTGGGATGAGATAATATATGATACACATACGGGGTTGAACTAATTTAAATTTTGAAATTCAAACAATTGATAAAGTAGAAATTCGAGGTGGATGAAAACCTAGGATTATAGTCTAAAAACTACACAATGGAAGAGGGATTACTACTAATATTTTATATATATTGGATGAGACGTCAGGTAAGAGAAGCCCATGACATTGAAATAATTAAATGAAGAGTTTAAAGGACATATATATGTAAAAATGGTCTGGGTTGGTATTTGGAAAAAGCAATGACCATGTATGTAATTACTTAGGGTAAAAAGATTATAGATGTAATAAATTCTTATTTAAATAGATGTAACAAAATTAATTCCAAAATTTATTTCTATTAATTTAAATGGGTCTACCTTGACCCTATATATAGAGAGAGAGAGTGCTAGTATTCGGCGGCTATGCCTATATACAATTATAGATAATGGTGAGCAGCCTCCATATTAATTTCCGAGACATTAATGTTTAGATTAATTAAGCTACCGCTACCATTAATTGCAACCTATCTACTTCATAAATTCACAATATCTTCCCACCAATAATTTTACTTCTATTCTGCTCCCTAAATATTTGGACCCCACCCTACCTTTGCCAAACAAATACTCTTATTTTAAATTTTAATTGTATTTGAAATTTTATGTGTAATTGTTCATGATATATACCCTCATATATGAGTGTAAATGAGTCGAGTCGAACTCGACTCAAAAGCAATACTCGAAGCTTGAAATTCGACTCGAACTCGATCGAGTTTGATTTTTTGAGTTCGAACTCGACAAACTCGAGCTCGGCTTGACTCGACTCGACTCGATAATTTTATTATTTTAATAAAATAAAATATTAAATATATTTTATTTTTATTTTTTTGTCTAAAATTCAAGCTCGGCTCGACTCGAGCTCGACAACTTTATTTATATATAAAAAATTAACGAAAAAATATTAAATATTGTACAAGCTCGATTAAGCTCGCGAGCCTCTCGAACTCGAGAGTTACTCGAGTAGCTCGAACTCGACTCGATTTGGTTCGAATCGATTTCGATCTTTTTACGAGTCGAGCACGAGTAGATTGCGAATCGACTTGACTCATTTACACCCCTACCCTCACACTGTACAATAGTGACATCGTTTATAAACATGTGTAATGTTTTAAGGATAAGCATGTGTAATTGATTAATCCCATTGTGCATATTTTAAACAATTTATCTACTACTGATGAAGACATGTATAACTTAAAATAAATCAAAAAATAAAATGTGATTATTTTTGTGAAATAAGAGAAAGTATTATGATTTTGGGTTCAAAAGAACAATGATAATTTCACATCTCGTAACAAATTCTTTTATATGTTTAAGCGAACTTACTCACTTTTTCATTCGTTTTTCAGAGGGGTTAATTTCAATAACTTGTAGTGGATCCTAGGCAATTAATTAAAAATAAATACTAGTACTATCCACGTTCCTCAAAAATTAAAAAATTATATTTTTCAAAAATTATATTTTTATCTCTAGTTTAGTTATTACTTAATTATTTCATATTTAATTTACTTGATACAAATTATTTAATTTATGGCAAAGTATTGTATGAAAAAAATTATATATTGACTTCAATTTATGACAACGTATTGTATCAAAAATTTCACCAAGTGTATCAAACGTTGAGGTTAATAAAATTTATATATTTACTTCAATTTTTGATACACCTGATGAATATTTTGATACACTTGATCAGATATTTGATACATCAATTTTATAATAAGATTATCATAAACTATTTTCACACAATACATACTCTTAATTTATAAGTAGACCATAAAATACTCCTAAATATTCATATTTTATCTATTTTATTTTCATTTTATTAAAACATGTCAAATGCTAATTTATACTTTCGGGGGATAGAGATAGTAGTTGTAGTACATTTTTTCTGGATGAATTAAACTTCTTATAAACTTGGAATACCTCATTTGGTTTAATGTATCAACGATTGAATGTTAACACATACTCCCTCTAATCAGGTGGGTTAGCTCGCTTCGCCACCAGACTCTTCATTTGAGTGAGTGACCCGGGTTCGATTCCCTCTGGGAACGAATTAGGAGAGAGATATAAGATTGACTTGGAGATAATGTTGGAGTTTTTGGAGACTTGTTGAACTAACTTCTAGCTACTAACAACTAACATTTACCGCTAAAAAAAAAAACACACTCCCTTCTTTCATAATAAATGGTCTTATTCTTTTGTACGTGATTTAATGCAATATGTCGAAATGTATTATGGGGCGTTGTGAGGTTCGATTACGAATTTAAAAATTATATATGAAAAGTAATAAGAATATTTATTGTAGACGGAGAGATTATATAACTTAGTATTAAAAGTATATGGAGATACTAAACGCACGAAAATTTTATTATTTATAACTGATTGAGGGCTATGTTTTAAAAAACCGGTCAGACCGGCCGGTCGGACCGGTCCGACTGCTAACCGGATATAGTAACGTACGGTTCAAAAGCGTTCGACCGGCCATTTATTAAAGCTCTTGAGAACCGGTCAAAAGCGATTTTAAACTGGTTGAACCGGTCCAGGTCGAACCGGCTGCTAGGAAGATTTTTATAAAAAAAATAATATGTAGGGGTTATTTTGCAATTTAAGAAATTTCTTGATGCCCTAATATATTTATTGAAAAAATCTAAAAGAGACGAAAATTATGATGTTTAAATTCATTGACGTTGACATCCATCTCCTGCGGTGTGATGAGCGTTGCAACAATTTTAAGCGGTGCAACGTCTTCATCCAGTGTCTTCATTATATATTTAATACAAAGGATTAAATTATATAATATTATAATTTATATATTATATAATTATGACATCATACCGGCTCAACCATTTTATTAACGGTCTGACCGATCGGACCCGGTCCGACCAAAAAAACTAAGGCGTTCGGTTCAATGTCCGCTTCCGCATTTTAAAACATAGATTGAGGGATGGATTTCGATCCTCGACCGATAGAAAATTTCAAAATTCAGAGATGAGATTATTTGTTGGGCACCAACAAAACATTATTTTCAATCAGAGTTGGAAATTTCTCTTCACTTTTTAGGGGATATATATATATATATATATATATATATATGTAATATTAATTTAATATATGTATAGTTTATACCAATGCATTAATACAATAATAAATAAAGATTACGTCTTTTAATCAAGTGGCACCACATCAATATTTATTATTTTAGAGAAAAACTGAAAGGTACCTAAAATATTATTTTTCAAGATTTCTCCTAGTTTGGAGCAACATAAATAATTTTATATTAAAGATGTTTGGCACGTCATTGATGATGATGATGATGATGATGATGATGAATATATGTGTATCGAATTTATAGGAGCAGTAAAATTATGTCAACCATCCATCAAATATTCCACAATCAAAACAGCCTATGTGACTTCTTTAATTTCTTCCCCACCAAGTTCCAACCTTGTCTGATACTCATATTTATTAATTTGCTTATTTAATTTCATTCGTTTACAAGTTAAGTACTACTTCCGTCCCAGAAGACATTGCAATGTCTTTTGAGCACGCAATTTAAGAAAATGATATAATAAGTATATTTTTATGAATATTATATGTATGTTGTGAGAGTAGAATTTAATAAATAATTTTCACTTTTAGGCATGCAATTTTTTTGTGGGACAGATCAAAATAGAAAGTATGCAATGTCTTTTGGGACGGAGGGAATATATATTTTAATTGGAAATGATCGAATGCTAGTTAGTGAATATTAATTTATATATTTACACAAATGTAAATGCCTTACTATTATTTTAATTGATTGCTTAAATTTATTTATGTCACATCATATTGCGGTGAATATATAAGCTGTTGCGGGCATTTGATCATTTCCAATACTTTAATACGATCATTTCTATAAAATTGGTTCGAAATTAACATCATTACATTCATTTACTAATATCATAATGTTCATTTAATAGTATCATTACACTTATAAACTAATATTACATATATATAATTAACGGCCACCCAAGAAAACAATATTGTGCAAGAGGCAAACACATTACTTGCGTGAAAAGGTAAAAAACTTGGTCTTGGCTGTCAGCTAGGAGATGTTTAGATATCAATTCATCCATTGGTCTTTGATTTTTGAATCTTAAATTATGTATTGGTGATGTCTAATTTGGAGAGGTGTTAGATGCATGGCATTTGTTTTCTGTTGAATCTTCTGTAATTTATTAGGGTTGGAAGACCCATTGTCCTCTAATTTTTCTAATGAATTCCCATTTTTTCCTTTCAAAAATAAACATTACTTGTCTGAAAAGAATAGATGGCCAGACGACCACTGACTTTAAGCGACCGACCGGACACATCTGCTCGCCTCCACTGTATTGGAGTCAAAAGATCTCACCAAGAATTAGGTCAATCCCCTATTAACAAGGGATCTAACATGTTCAAATTATCTTTAAAGGAAAAAAGGATGCTAAAGTCAATTAAAGTGTCATTTAACAATTTATAATAGATCATTTGGTCTGATAAGTCGTCAATATGGCTGAGGGTATAATAGAACAGTTAGTCTAACATTCATTAAATACACACATTTAATACCGCCGGAGATCTCACTATTTTTAACTATAAGTATGCCTCTAAGGGACATTAATACAAGAGAAAAATATTCTTCTACAAGCATATATTGAGTAGTATCAAGTTTTTGGTTTTTAATAAAGTCTTTAATAAATAAGTTTTATAATATGAAATTAGATAAACACTTATATACAAATTTCTACGGATCTAAGATCCGTAGAAATATCCATTTTTGAAAATTCGCGGGTCTAAACCGAGTCGGGTCAAATTTGAGTATTTTTTTCCAAAATTCGCTTACCTTGTGATTTTCGCTCCCAGGTATGTTACAGTTGGGACAAATGCATGTTACTTTAAGGAAAAAAGTGTGTTACAACCAGATTAAATGTTGTTTTCTATACATATTCATTTATTTTTGTAGAAGTAAATATTTTTAATGCAATGTAACACATGATGTGTAACACATATTTATTCTTAATAAAAATACATTTTATCCTATAGTAACACATATATGCTCATATAATAACACCAATTGAGGAACAAATATGTGTTACAATTAGAGTAAATATGTATTACTGCAAATTTATGTTACAATTGGAGTAAATTTGTGTTACTGCAAATGTGTGTTACATCTAGAGTAAATGTGTGTTATAATTAGAGTAAATGTGTGTTACTGCAAATGTAAATTACAATTAGAGTAAATGTGTGTTACTGCAAGATCAAATGTGTGTTACTGTATGCACAAACATTTATTTATCCTTATAAAAATATATATTATTTTTTATATAACATATATAAGGTATTAAATGATGTATTAAGTACATGAATAACATATTATTAACATAAATCAACAAAAAAAAATTAAGTAACACATATTTATACTTGCAGAAATACATATTTTCTTTATAGTTACTTGAAAAGTATAAAAAATTAATTTTTTAAGAATTAGTAACACAGATTTTGTCTAATTGTAACACGCCTTTGCCCAAATTGTAACATACCTGGGAGCAAAAAAATATATTATTAACATAAATCAACAAAGAGAATAAAAAATAAATTAAGTAACACATATTTATACTTGCAGAAATACATATTTTCTTTATAGTTACTTGAAAAGTACAAAAAATTAATTTTTTAAGAATTAGTAACACAGATTTTGCCTAATTGTAACACGTCTTTGCTCAAATTGCAACATACCTGGGAGCGAAAAAAACATATTATTAAAATAAATCAACAAAGAGAATAAAAAATAAATTAAGTAACACATATCTATACTTGCAGAAATACATATTTTCTTTATAGTTACTTGAAAAGTACAAAAAAATATTTTTTTAAGAATTAGTAACACAGATTTTGCCTAATTGTAACACGTCTTTGCCCAAATTGTAACATACCTGGGAGTAGAGATGTTAAACGGGCTGGCCCTAATCCTACAGGGCCAGCCCTACAGGGCTCCGGGCCTAAACGGTCCCGGGCCTTAGCGGTTCATCCTTAACGGGCCGCTAAATGCTCGGACCTAACCCTAACCCTAGCGGTCCGCGGGCTAAACGGGCCACTAACGGGCTCGGGGTAATTTTTTTTTTACAAATTTAAAATTTAATATAAAATAGAACTAATGATTTAATAACTAAAGTTCACACATCCCTAAAAGTTTTGAATTAATTGAGATCTAACTTATTTATTTATTTTTCTATTTTAATCTGTAGTTAAGTTATTAGTTAATAATGAATTAGTAATTAATAATTAATAAAAATATAATTAATAAAGTTTACAATTACGTAACACAAATGAGGAGAAATCAGGCCAGCCCACAGCCACAGCACACAGCACACAGGCCCACGGCCCACGCTTCCACAGCCCACAATCACATTCAAATTTAATTAACTTATATTATATATTAATTATTTAATTTAATTAAAAAAAAACCGGGCTACCGGACCAGCCCGGTTAATCGGCGGGCTAGCCCGTTTAGCCCGCGGGCTAACCGGTCCGGGCCAAAAAGGCCCGGTTTTATACGGGCCACCATATGCTCGGACCTAACCCTGTAAAAAACAGGGTTAAACGGGCCGGCCCGCCAGCCCGCGGCCCATTTAACATCTCTACCTGGGAGCGAAAAAACCTGAAACTGCAAGTTGAGCGAATTTTGGAAAAAAATGTCCAAATCTGACCCGACCCTGTTTATATCCGCAAATTTTTCAAAAATGAATATTTCTACGGTAGAAATTTGTACACAAGTGTTCCTCATGAAATTAATATCATTAGACTATTCATTGATTCCATCACGTATATGTATTAACTGATACCATTAGACTTATAAACAATAATCACAATGTAAAATATTAACGGTATCAATGAAATATATACATTTAATAATATCAGTAACTATATCTAATAGTATAAATTTCATATTATGAATAAATTTCGTACGAGTCCTAGATTCTTGTATTTATAATTGTTTGAAAGATAATATACTTCAGCCACTAAATGAGATCGTTTCATAATATAAAATAACTAAATTAGATGTAAATTGAGTATAATTCATTATCACTTTGATAAAGAATGTGTGTTAATTTGTATATACTCTCATGTAATGAGACAGTCTCATATAAAATTTTGTCAAGAGCATATCATAAAAGTGTCAAATTTTAGAGAGACAATTTATTGTAATAAAATTCAATTCTAGGAATAATTATAAGAGGGTGAATTTACAGCAAAGCAATTAAAGAAAGGATAATTTGCAAAATAGTTCCAAAAAAAAAATGACACTAATTACAAATTTAATTTGTGCAAAAAAAAAAAAGTGTTATGCAAATATTTTGAATCAATTTGTAAATATGATCACTTTTTTAAACTAATATATAAAATGTCTCTTAAAATAAAATAGTGACATATATGTGTATTTTATAAATGTGTACAAAAATCGATATTTTTTTTTAAGTAGTGCGGAACTTAACAAAAAAAATTGCCTAAAACCTACTATTGCAGGTCTAAAATAGAAAAATGATGACGCAGAATGGAAAGTAGAAGAGCTCCGTTGAAAATTAATTGTGTTAACAGTGCTTATATGGAAAAAAGTTAGGGAGGTAGTTTAGTTAGCTAGACCTAGATTGGACATGCAAGATGCGTTGCTCTACTATTTTCATATAAATTTATGACTGTGACGTACTGTTTTGAATAAATTTATGACACCAAGTGCTGTAGATAAAATGACATAATTCAAATAATTTGATGCTGTAACACATTGTAGAGTTTCTATATTTGTCTGTACTGTATAAAGTTTGCATAATTAAAAATGGGAATTCTAAAATACACTTACATATGTAATTAATTAACTCATTATTGTGATGAGTTATAAAGCAA
Organism: Prunella vulgaris; assembly: GCA_026898435.1. NCBI lineage: Eukaryota > Viridiplantae > Streptophyta > Magnoliopsida > Lamiales > Lamiaceae > Prunella > Prunella vulgaris. Next base: position 2,086,071 of record JAPKLY010000021.1, on the reverse strand, counting down.
AAATTAAATTTTCTTATAGAATTGTAGTTTTAAAGCGATAGAAAAATAATTTAATACTTTGAATTAATAGTTTTACCAATTTTCAAATTTGATACATAGCTACAAGTCAAGAGCACATGAGGCGTGCCATTAGAGATTGTAAAGTTGGAATAATATTCTTGACATAATATATTATAAATAAAAATGTAAAGATTTAAGAGTTGATTAAGAATTAGTCTTAGTTTTAATTCATTTGAATGTAATACCGTGGAATCCTAATATATATATTTTTAAAAAATTATTTCTTCTATTATTATAATTTAATAAAAAGTTACTTTTAAATAATAACTAGAATAATTTTAGAAAATTTGGAACTGCACAGTGCATGCAATACAAAAGAGTTTTTTTTATAAGAAATTTTATATTTAACTTAGGGCTGTTTGGTATAATTGTAAAAAATGGAAAGAGCATGTAATGAAAGTCATAATTCTCATATAGCTGAACTATATATGATTCCTTAATTTTTTGGAATCAAAATCATATTAGAATCATTCCAAATACACACTGTAACTTTAATTAGCATTACTCACCCCTAAAAGCATCCAACCAAATAACCCTCGAATATGTACTCTAATCATGCATGATTGGTGACATGTTACAGAAAGATGGAGGCAAGGTCTCAAAATGAAATTTCTTGGCAATCAAGGATTAAAAAGTTTGAAGATAGAGACAAAATCATTTCACATAAAAAAATTGTAAGATGGAATTATTATTAAAAAAGAAGTAAAAGTAAAAGAGAGCCAAAATTATATATTTCTCTCCAACTAACCAACTACCCTTATATATAAAACCCCTCATTTAATTCCTCAATCCCCCATCCCCTCTCTCTCTCCTCTCGCTCTGAATTAAATCCACACAAAATCATTCAAAAATTCAAAAAAATCTCAGAGATATGCTGCCACAAGAGCTCTGCCCAGATCAGAATTTGCGTTCTGAAACCAAAACTACCCGAGATCTTCTCACACTTCTGAAATTGGGCAATGATTCGAAAGACGATGATGTGAAATTTGAAGAACTTGAAGGTTTAGATGACCACGGTGATGTGAAATTTGAAGAGACTGAAGCTTTGGACAATCATGGTGATGGTGAGGGAGAGGAAGAAGAGTTTTCGTTCATGTGCGGAGGAGCGAATTCATCGCCAATAGCGGCGGAGGATGCGTTCATCAACGGCCAGATTAAGCCCTTTTTCCCATTGTTCAACCGCGATTTGTTCTTCTCCGCAAAGGATTCCGACGGTTTACGAGATTTACCCATGAGGCCGCCGGTGGATAAGGTGTTCGTGGAGACGAGCGAAGCGGCAACGTCGTCGTCGGCGCCAGAGACTGAACGGGACACCCTCGAGTGGTCCGACAGAAAGGCGGTGGAGGCGTCGCCGGAGATCTGCAAAAAGAGCAACTCCACCGGCTTTTCCAGGATTTGGCGGTTCAAGGATTTGCTCGGGAGGAGTAACAGTGAGGGCAGGGACGCTTTCGTTTTTCTGAACAACAGCCACGCGGCGGCGAAGAAGGAATCAGGCAACGGAAAGGCAAAGAAGGGGAAAACGGCGTCGTTATCAGCTCATGAAGTGTACCTGAAAAGTAAGGGGAAGGAGGAAGGGCGGCGGCGGTCGTATCTGCCGTACCGGCCGGAGTTAATGGGATTTTTCACAAATGTTAATGGTGGATTAAGTAAAAATGTACACCCCTTTTAATATGGACAAATTGTACATTTTTAGTATCTATATTAGGCACATTTAATTTTTTCTAATTTTGGCCATAATTTTATGGCTTAGAGTTGCTGACACAAGAAGATATTTATTGTATTATACTTTTTTTTTTTTTTTATCGGTAAATGTTAGTTGTTAATAGTTAGAAATTAGTACACCAAGTCTTCTTACACCCCAACAATATCTCCAAGTCCAAACTTATATCTCCCTCCTAATTCGTTCCCAAAGGGAATCGAACCCAGGTCACTCACTCAAGTGAGGAGCCTGGTGACCAGGTGAGCTAGCTCCCCTGGTTGTATTATACTTATTGTCTTATCTCAGCAACATATACTTATCTCTCAACCTTTATCAAATTTTGTTTGTAGATTGAAAATTGATTTAGCTACAGTAACAAAATAAAATGAAGTTATATGTAATAATTTCTTTATGACCTAATTTTATTTTATTTATAAATAGGAATCTTTCACTGTCAATTCACATAGGACCGTTTCAAATGAGGTTGAGTATCTACATCAATTTCATTGTGCAATTTTATTTTTTAAAAGTTACACAAAATACTATTGAAAAGTTACATAAATTATTACTGAAAAGTTACACCATTAATAATACACTTTTCAGTAACAACATGTGTAACTTTTAAAAAATGAACTTGAGTTGCACGGGGTAATTGATGCATATAAGACTAAGTCTATCTATTATTTTTATTAAAAATTGTATTTTCTCTTCTCTATTATCAAATTTATTCTTTTTTTTTTAATGGGTGCAAAATTTAATTAAAGTTAATATATTTTTCAATAATAAGTGCAATAATATATAAATAAAATTAAGAGATTGAAATAAATATTGTGAGATTTATTTTCAGAAAGAAAAAAGAATTAAAGTAGTGGACAACTCAAAGCAAAGTGAAAATGATAAATATTATTTTAAATTACAAAATGCAACTGATTTTTCCTATCTCAAATCTAAGCATGCATCTTTATTGAAGTGATGTCTTAAATTTGAATCACCCATCATTTGCTCTAACAAATTTTCTTTTTTTTGAAAAAAGAAATGAGATGAAGTAGAAGCTAAAAATTAATCTCATCATCATTATGGTAGGTAGACTTGTCCTAACAACTTTTTGTTTTTGACTCACTGCAATAAAAAATGAGGCAAAGAAGAAAGGGGGCATTTTAGGCTTGGGCAATTGTCTTTGGTTTGTCAAAAGGAAAGTGTTGAAACAACATGATGTGCACTAATTTCAAGAATGTACAAATGCCAACCTCTCTCACATAGACATAGACAAATTACATTTGGTGAGAGAAGTCACCCAAAATCTCTAATAGTAAATAAAATAACATGCACACCACTTTGCTTACTACCTACTCAACCCATGATGCAAACATTGAACAAGTCACTTTTCTACACATGTCATTACATATATATATATATATTTCTCATGGCCAACAACCAACAATCAACAATTCCTATCCCAGATTTCACAATTTTATAGAGTAGACAGGCTAACTTTTGTGTCACAACCACAAACAAAGGTGTGCATGAACTAGAAACAACAAAATAAAAAAAATATGTTTAAAAAAGAAAAAGTAGATCATTATTAATATTGGCATGAAGAAGAAGTTGGTCCATTGATTTTGTCCACAAGCATGCATGCAGGCAGGCTTGTACGTAGCAGCAGGAGGAGGACCTTAATTTGAATGTTGCACATGGGGGGCTGCCCTCCCAATCGTACAAGGGGGCACCTGCACTGCACACTCCATTCAATCCTGCATGACACATACGTACATAATTTATATTGTACGAAGGTCTAACTCTAGACTTAAAACCCAAATTATAAGTGAAAGGATTGCCCAGATTTATAAGCCCATCCAAGACCACATTCACTATCGATGTGGGATACCTTTATACCCTCCTTCACTTAAGAGTTCATTAGGCTCGACACGTGGTTCCACAAGTGGATCCACACATCGAGTAGAGAGGTGGCCTCTGATACCATGTATGAAGACCTAACTCTAAACTTAAAACTCAGGTTGTAAGTGAAAGGATTGCACGAGCATATAAGTCCACCCAAGGCCACACTCACTATCGATGTGGGATACCTTAATAGATACTATAATATTATTCTTCATATCATCTCCTCTTTTTTTTTTTTCTTAAACACATTTTCTCTAGATGTAAGAAATATTTAGAAACGAAAAACACTAGATGATGATGAATGTCGGTGTATTTGGCGTCTCAAGTTTGGATTGAATATGATAAACAAGAGAGAGAGAGACACAAAAGAAATTGAGAATAAATTAAAGTAAGCTATTGAGCAGGACATTTTAACATAGATACAGAGCATATATATATATATATATATATATATAGTTGTGTAGGGAAAATTAGGGAGAGAATTTTATATAGTTGTTGATTGGAAGCCATAATTAGATGCTTCAAGACTAGCACAAAAATCAAAGGCCATGCAGTTGTGCTAGTAATGGTCAGCTAGTTGAAGGTACAATGTTTTACAAGTTAAATCACCTTCATGTCAATTTTAACTTATATAATCACGTTTAGTACAATAGTTCATTTTCTGGATGTTCCGCAATAAATTTCTCACTTTATAAAAAATAAAAATAAAATTTTGTATATTAATAAATAACTTTTTTAATATAACTACTCTCTTCACAATTCTCTATTATCTTATATAAAAATCAATATACATATGGTTCACCATATATTAATAAACAATTACACATTTGATTAAACAAAACAACCAAATTAAAGAAAATCATACATTATACATATGGAGTACTACATATTTTACTTGAAAACTATACCTTTTTTCTTGGGACAAAGGGAGCATTAGCAATGAGATGAATTACCGGATATGTATAGTGGGTGTGCAGGTCAATTGATGACATGAAACAACTCTGAGATGGATGCTTCTGAAAAGTTGATAATATGTAAGAAAAGGTTAAGGTAAACGAACCTATTAGTAGTGTGGTTCATTACGGTATATCATGGCATATCCTACATTGTATCAAAAATTTTAGTGTATAAAATTTCATATTGTTACCGAATTGAAATTTTTGGTATATCAGAATTTTGGCATTAAATTACTCCATCCGTCCCCTATAAATTGCTCACAACTTTTGGGCACTAATATTAAGAAGAGTATAAAAATATTTATATAATAACATGTGATGTGATGGAGAAAAGTGAAAAAGTAATGAGAATAATGTAGAAATTATTGAAAATAATAATAAAGAAGCGAATAATAGTTTTCTAAAAAGGTAAAAAAACAAATAATCAACATATAGTGGGACGGACGAAAATGACAAAATTGACAACTTACAGTGGGACGGAAGAGTATTATTTACCAATACCATACCGAACTTTTGGTATACCAAAATTTTAAATGATATTGATATATACTGTCCATACCGAGTTTTTTGGTATATATCGTTTCATACCGAAATTAAAAATACCAAAATATTTTTTTTATATACAAAACACCATAAAATTATCGATTTTTTCAGTATTTTCAGTATACACCGAAATACCAAAAAATTTAAAAATACATATTGTTATCGTACCAAAGCGTACGATAGATAGTATATCATATTAAAAATTTCGGTATACCACAAAAATAAATATTTTTATTATTTTGATTCAATATACCAAAATTTTAGTTATTTTACCCACCCAACCTATTAGTACCATAAGAACGTTTAATTCAACTTACGTACATGAATCCATCCAATAGGAACTCTTTAAAAGTCCTCCTCATTTACTGATAAACACGAGGTCTGGATTATCAGAAGTTTAATTTAACTACTTTATAATTTATTTGTACTATATATTTTGCTTTTTTATTTATAAGCTGGACAATGTCGTATTGCAAAAACTACCGAATTGGAGGTGGCCTCTTGCTTTGGTTAGATATGTATTTAAATTGTATTGTTAGATATGTTGAATAGAACAAATCAGATAGTGAATATATATAAGCAGTAAATTAAAGCATTTAAAAGTATGATTGAGTGAAGTTTCAAATTATGTTGGCTCAGCATAATCAAGTTTCTTTGGAACAAAAGTACACATCAAAATTCAGGGAATTAATTAATCAGAAGAGATGAAAATTCATATATAGCACGTAAATTATTAATCAAACCTCAGAATTCGAAAATCAACATAAATAGAGAAAGAAAGAAAGAAAAGAAGAATGACATTAATTTGCAGCTAAAATTAGAGAGATGAAGTGTGTATGAATTACACCCAATAGTTAGTTAGGGAAAAGAACAAGAATATCAACATATATATGATCCATAAATAATATTGAAGATGATTCTAATAGTTGGATACACTGGAGTGCAACGACGGTGACCTATGATGAATCACAAACACAAAGAGTAAAAATATTTCATAATATCTAAAAAAAATTAAATACTCTTTATTTATTAATTTAAAAAATATATTCCTTTATAGAAAACGGAAAAAATAATTGAGATCATAGTTTTTTTATTTTTATAGTGTTATATTTTTTCAATAATATTGGGTACACCATCCCAGTCTGATTTGATCAGTTTTTTTTATTTTTATAGTGTTATATTTTTTCAATAATATTGGGTACACCATCCCAGTCTGATTTGATCTTTCTTAACTAATTCTTCATCCAACAAATTTAATGAAAATTCTACTTCTCCTATAAGTCCAACCTGTTGCCAGCCATTCTGTGTATTACATATGAATAAACACAAGAAAAAATTAATTATTTGTAGTAATAAATATAATTAAGAAGAATGGGGGCATAATTTTTGCCTGCACAGAGTGACCCCTCTTCCTCTTCAATATAACAACAGATACAATCTGCAACATAGAATTGCGGTTCTTGTTTTTTGGGACTCTTTCAACATTAAAAATTCTCAGATTCTAACTTGCACTCTACATTCTATACACCCGTTATCTTTCACATCGGCATGAGCTGAGCTCTCAAAGTCGTGATCTTTGCACAACGAACCCTTCGCCAATCCAGACTGTTGTTCGATGAAATGCTGATTGTCATCCGTTCGTGCATTTTTCTCGTAGTTCATAAACGCCCCTAAAGCCCCAAGAAACCCTTCATGCCGCAAAAATAAAGCTTTTGCCTCGCCTTTTGACCTGAAAATTACAGATTGATTACTTCCACTCACAACTTAACTAAATTTCAAACTGAAGAGAAAGAAGATAACTACCAGAAATCAACGGCAACAGAAATTGTGTCCATTGTGTACTCGTGACCACGAATGAAAAATCCTCCGAAAAATATTCGTTTCAAACCGAATCGCAAGGCATTCAAGTAAGCAATCTGAGATAGAAAAAACAATTAGCAAAAATATAGAAAAGTTGAACAAAAGCTGTAAATTAACATAACATTCTATAATTCGTTTTAAGGAAATAATTTTTCGGAAGTGCTTAAAATTCCACGCTGAAATGGACTAGGAGAAGGTATACATGATATGGAGGTTGATCTGTTTTCAAATTTCCATGAGATTTGTGGTTATATATATTGAACTGTCTTTTCTGATTTAGGCATTCACATCATTACAAGCTATTTGCCGCTTCCAATGGACATTTTAAATATGATGTTATGGAATGATTTGAAAAATCAACCGTTTGTACTTGAATATTCCAAAAAGCTAAATATAAATGGATTGGCCAGTATCAAAACATATCACGAAAGATCACCGTCTTTTTACTCGCTTTGTTGGACAAAGAAGCAACAACTATCTTCATAAAAAAAGCATGTCAATATTACTTTTAGCTCAGCACTCTTTAGAATTATGCGCTATAAAAGTGACTCCTCACACATTTAACATATTTGGATTCAATATACTTTATACCATAAAATTTCAGCAATGAAAGATTATCATTTTATATCAACTAACCTGTCCAATATTATTTGAAATCATTCTTAATAGGGACCTTGCTAAATCTTCAGCTCTGTAATCTTCAAGTTCCTTGTCTCTGGATATTGCCTTGCCAAAGCTAGAAGCAATGGTTGTTGATGTAAGACCAATCTGAGATAGTTCAGAAAATCTTAGTAATCAGAATAGTATTATACAGGCATATAACCCCAGATGTTAGTGCCTCGATTCCTGTGAGGATGATTAATGATTACAATTATATCTTGAGAGTTTTATATGCACACGATCCATCTTTTTAGGATAGGACGTCATCATCGTAAAAACCTCACCCTAGTTATATCAGTGTCAAAACAATCCAATTTATCTAGTTTTTTTTTTAATTATTTCTAAGAGACCCCCAAGGTCATAGATGCAAATTTGTATATATCTGACTGAAAAGGAAAAGGCAGGAAATTTATGGGCACTTCAATAACAATTTGCATCATACTATCAGAGTATAAGCTTATCATTATTTATATGTCTCGAAACTAGAACAAGTCCATTCGTTTTAACACTTAGGATAGTCCTTGCACATTACAAAAACAATCTCGAGAATTCGCGCGAAAATATACCTTTGAGTAATCTGTTCCACCATATATGTCTCCAACAAGCATGTCTATTACTCTGTTGTTTCCTTTGCGACTCAACTCTAACAACTCATCAAAACTGGGAAAAAGAAAGGAAAAGGGGTTTAAGGGAACTTTAGTCATTGCAGGCTGACAAAATAAGAGTCATAGGACAATTTATGGGAAAAGGGCCAATTGCAACAGAATGTAAGTTGAGAATAACCTTTTGCACTTTGTCAAAAGTAAACCCAAACCCCAGAATGTACCACCGCCAACACTCGTCCCACTGACTCTTTCAAACTCATTGTCACCGTCTACCTAACCAACCAAAAGGGAAAAATATCAAAATATAAATATACGAGATTATATGAAAAAACAGGAAAGAAGACGGAAGTACATTTCTATACAAAAAGATTATAACATCAACAAGGAGTAGACTAAAAGAGCCCAACAAAAAACTCTACATATTTGGAGAAAATGGGAATTGAAGGGAAATGGCCAAAAAGATTTCAACATTCATTATTTAGAACATGCCCAGTGTAGGACTAAAGCACTGAGTGTGGAAGAAGGAACTAATAATATCGATCATCAAAACTTCAATATCGTCACCATGTCATAATGAAAATTCATGAGAGGTAGTTAAGACCATATTAGTATTGGTTTAGCAAGGTGTTATCATCAGCTTGTGAGTTTAGGAAGAGAAGGTCATCAGCCCTATAAAAAGCATTAAAACTGGACAGTCAAAATCAATGGGAATTAAGGGATGCTGGTCAAATGGGTGGACTAAGAGCGTTATAGTGAGACACCTCATAAACTTGTATACCTAATAGAAGAACTCATCATGCCTAGCTTGGTCCTATATCCCCATTTGTTATTAGGATTGCAATAATCTGTTTCAGTCAAATCAATCTTCCAGGCTAGTCATAGATTAAAAAAGGGAAAATGATTACCTTGATCATGCTGACTCCAGATCCCACATTAACAAGGAGATAAGGATACAAATCTTTGTGGTCAATCTGGACATAGTCCTTCCGGCCGTTCATATAGGTAAAAGCTTCACTCTTCACTGCCTGACAAACACAAGTTAGTATAAAATTACCATGTCAGATAAATCAACATATAGTAAGATAAATATCAACCATAAAAGCATCTATGGAGGGTCACACAGAATTTTATTTTTTTATTTTTGATAAAAACAGAGAAGGAAGAAAAATAATAAGAACAATGATGTAAGAAGATCAGACACAAACACTTTTCAGTTTCAAACTGGGAAATAGAGCATAAAGGCATCTATAAAAAGTAACTCATGAATTGGCATTCATCATCGCTGAAGGACCAGTGGGATTCCCTCATTTCTGTACGCACAGGTGCAATAACTATTTACATTTAGAAGGTTCAAACACATCCAATCGAAACAGTGAAATAAAAATTGGAGAAAGAAAATAGAATGTGCTTTTTTTTTCTCATGATGACTAAGTTCCACACATTTGCTATATGAGTTAAAAGTGTGTTGAACAAGGATTTTTCCACAACTTATTGATTTATTCATAACATTTTTAGAAAATTAAAGTAAACCAGTGAAGCCAAAACGAATGAGAGTTTCTCAAATATGCAACAGGAAATGATGATGTCAAAATGATACCATTAGTTTCCAAAATCAGTTCTACTGCAAACTTCTTATTAGCCAGCCAGACTAAGAATGTCAAAGAGAACAGAATCATTCTGATGAATATTCAGTTATGTCAACTGAGAACAATAATAGGAATCAATCAAGTTAAATTTGTTACATTTATCATGCTCCATCCTTTAGGACTCTGTCGACTCTGAGACACTTGTATGAGGAATATTGGGAGGATATAAATGAATTGGCTTGATAAACACTAATGCAAAAATTTGCTTTACTGGAATGTAGGCACTCAGGCATTCAGACAATTCATTAAATGCCTTGTGTCAAGGAGGATGAACACTTGCTGATTTTCAAGAGAACATTAAAGTGAGATTTCCTATTAACTAGAGAATAGATAAAAAAAAAAAATAATAAGCAAGATTAATCTATAGAAAATTATTGTGATTATTTCCAAAAAGATCACTAAATGACAGAGCTTCAGCTTACAAAAGAAAATTGCGGTCCTCCACTTGAGTGTTAAAAAAAGTACTTACTTTTTTCCAATATACTCTTTTCATAGTTCAGTAACCCTGAATTTTTCTACTCTACTTTCTCAAGGATAAAAAAAAAAAGTCACATTGGTAACAATACCTAACAAAAGATAGGGACGAGCACACTTGAAGAAATATCAACACAGAAATCAAAACAAGATGGAAGGAATGTTTCAAACCTGACAAGAAACAGGATAAAATTCAAAGTATCATGCATTAAATGGTCTACCTTAAGCAGAAAATTAGCTCCAGCAACGAGGGAACTCATTTCATCCACCTTGTCCAGAACAATACCGAGCTTTTCTTTGAACAAATCAGCAAATTTAAAAGCACCACCACCTGTTGCCTTCAGAAAGATACTTGCGGTCAGACTTTAAGTGTTTCAGATATTTCGAAGTCCCAAGACAAAGGTTCAAGTGCCTGACTAGAAAATGAAATTTGTTTTCCTTGGATAGAGTATCCATCCCATTATCTACGAAATACAAAGAAAAAATCATACAAATTCTGTCAATGGGAATAAAAATATATGTTCCCTTAGTGGTTGATAGAATTTACAGTTAACATATTAGTGGAAAACAAAGTTCTCATTGATCAGTTCATTTTATGTTTTGGTTTTGTAATACCTGTTACCTTTAGCAATTAATTTAAAATTTAGCTCATGTCTAACTCTAAATGTCATCCCAATCAATTTCTCCGATGAACTTTTCAGTTTCACTCCCACAATAACGGGAAAAGAAACCCAGTTCAACAAATGGTCTTTTCCACTTGTTATACCCATTTCATTTGTTTAATTGTTTTTTTAAATCTTTATTTTATTTATATAAAACCAGCTGTAACAGTCATTCCAATTAAATACCTCATAAGTTATTTCCATTAGAAAAACAGAAACTAAAACTCACATTCTTCTCTCCTTCAAACTGATTTCTCTCCCTTCCCCCGTGCAAAGAAACTCTACTTCTGTTTCTTTTTCTCCCATCCTCAAGCAATAATCTGCAGATTGCAGTTTTCTCTACCTTCTCTGCACTGTTTCCATTTATTTGATCCAGAGGGGACGGAAATTACAAGAGCTAGTTCGTACGAGAGGGAACGTAAAATTACACGAACTAGTTCGTACGAGGCTTCAACATATACTTCAGTATTCACCTTTTGAGGTGGGGTTTTCAAATGCTTTGGACTATACTGTGGTTAGTAGAAATACTACTGCGTACGCTATTCTTTATTAAATGTTCTAAATAATTGTTGAGTTGCTAGCTATGTGAAAATGTTCCTACACTACTTGAATGACAAAGTTTTATACATGTGGGAATACTAAAGTCTTAAATGGCTTTGGATAAGTCCACTAATCAACATGATAGAATACTGAAGTCTTCAAATGGCTTTGGAAAGGTCCATAAATCTACGAGTAGGAAGGCCTACAACTCTATGGCAATGTTGGCAAAGTATATGTGACAATTGTGAATGTTATTTACTAAGCTATGTTACTTGACCATTTATTTTTAGCATTAAATTGCGAACAAATTGGTTCCATTGGGCATGCTTGCATGCTCACCCCAATAATCTATCTTTCCAGGTTGAGAAGCTGGATGGTGAGGAGTGGTGATGGGAGACGATCATATTCTATTAACAAAGATTTAATTTTTATGTTTTAAACTAAAGATTTGGTTTCGCTGAGGATTTTAGTGGTTGTTGTTTCAATGTCTTGTGTGAACATCTATGATTGTGGTTGTTTTGGTCATTATAGGTTGTGTCTTAAAATAAAATAGCCGTTGCACTCTTTAAGTTATTGTTTGTATTTGTGTTTTTAAGTTTTCGCGTGTGAGTTAGTTAAATTAACTACTTTTTGGAAAGTCTGTTTCATGGCGTGACAGGTTTAAAGTTCACAAATTTAATTTTTTGTATCATGATTGGAAATTACATGTGGCAAGTCTAAAAACATTCAGTAGCTGTTTAATCAAAATCCATACACAGACCTGAAAAACATACTCAACAACATTCTGGAAACATTCAAGAAAAATTACCTTAATAAATTTTTTGCCACTGACAGGGTCCTTATCATCCTGATCACCTGGATTCAGAGAGTCTCTAAGATGGAAATAATGTGCAATACTATCGCACGGCAGACATAAGAAGTAAATAGAGCAACGTTCTTAAGAGACCTCTAAGAAGAGTAGAAAACAATAACATGTAATACTATCATGCAGTATACAGAACAAGTTTCTCAGCTAACAGAGCATAATTACGGCTTAATAATCCTGAGATGATGGCACTTTTTAATACTGATGTTACATCCAGCATCTCATATAGCTAATACATATGTACAAAGTGTTACACATACGCACATTGCGAATACATATGTACAAAGTATTACACATATGCACATGCTTAAAACTAATAAACACTACTTAGCAACGTGATATGAAAATAACCCCATCTCACTTGAAAGCATTGCTAACAATGATTTTCAATCTAATGTTTGTTGCAAGTATAGAATGACTGCCTTATCAGGTAATGTTATTCTGTAAGGTGTGTAAAAGACAATTAGAGGACACCGTATTTTACTAAAGTTTCAAATTCAGTACTCTATACATTGTCATCTAAATGTTTCAAGATCATGTCATACAATATATTAGCTAAAAGCATTCAAGTGGACTGTGGACAGAGCATGATATCTCTATATATAGCTCAACAAATGTTCAATCTTTATTATTCAGACAATCTAAGTTAACCCTTGAGATCTTACATGGGAAATAATTCTTTACAAATTTTAGGGTTAATTCTATATTAATACACAGCCTTAAAGTTAATCTCAATTTTATTATAACTTTATTAATTGAAATTCGACACACTTTTGTTGATGCACTGTAAAATATTGAATTGCAATAATTAATGAGGTCAAACATTAAATTGAAAAGTTTAAAAAGCTGTAATAGAATTGAGATTGAGTCAAAAAAACTTGTGTGTTTAATATAGAATTAACCCTAAATTTTGTACACCCTAAGACAGAAAAATGTACCATAGTGCTGAAGGCGCTTGGAAGATATAAACTCCACGCATTTATCGATCTTGCTCGTTTCAAACTTCAGAAAGTGAAGCATTCCATGTAGGACCCTAGAATTGTAGTTGGTACTGGATGTGTCAACTCCATCCTTTAAAAAGCCATTTTTCTGATCATCGCTGTTACTTGAGAAGTACACCATCTTTACAAGAGAACCTACATATAAGGAAGAAGACCAATGCAAACCTTTATTGGTGCACTGACAGATAATTTACAATAATGAGCATTTTGATGTACACATTACCATTTAAGTTTCCAATGATGCTTTGATTGTTCGTATTATCTTCCTAATATATCAGTTTTTATTCTTTGTAATATAATTTTTTATCAGATGTACCACACTTGTTGTATAGACATGCTTATATACTTGATGGCCTCCATTAGAAGTAAACACTACAAAGATATTCAATTAAGAAGGCTCACAGGTTGTTAGAGTTGAACTCAACTAATTCTGGATGTAAAGTACAAAATGCAGATTTTTAGCACTCATGAGAACTTTTGACCTTTCGTCTTAGCTTTTCTGGAAGGTACAAGTTATCCTAAAAGCCCGGATCATGATATTTGGCAATGACACAACAAGCTCTCTTTATAAAATTTTTGTTCCCTTATCTGACGAATAGAGATCGTTGACATAAAAATACAGGCTAAAAGTGGCAAAATTTAAATATACTGACGAACGAGGAATCAAAAGGACGCCCTTACATTAAATAAATCAGTTACTCCTTTTCCACTTGTCAAGTGTGAACCTGATCTAACTCTGAGAAGGGGAAGGAGAAACCATTATCCCCCCAGAGATCTTTCTAAGTCTACCATGAATCTACAGTTTCATGTGACATTTAGCCTCTTTACTACTTCCGGAAAAAACATTTGTCTTTACAGTACTTAATATCCCAATCACAAAATCCAAAATGTCTGCATTGGTATCTTATAATATCAAATGAAGTTCTTTTAGTGAGTGAATCAGAAAAGAAGGTATGGAAATAAAAGGTAACACGATCCAATAGGGGAAATGAATCTTCATTTCTAAAGGACTGTTCTATTATTTACATTACTTCATTTCCACCTTCCTATAAAGACTCCAGTTTACCCTGCATTTACTTCTCTAGTTGCTGCAATATTTTTTCTAGATCGATCACATTAAGCAAATTCAGCAATCACAGCAAAGAGGTAATGACCCTAGTCTAAGTTCTAAAGTCTCGAATACGCTTATACCCTGCACATGATCAACTAAAATGAAGCAACTGAACACAAACCACATTAAAAGAGAAAAAGGAAACACAATTTCTGCCCAGTTTATATACCATACAGAAAAATAAAAGGTTGAATTCACTATCAAGTTTTAGGTCAAGGAAACAATCTCTCTCTCCCTCAATTCCATCCCAAAATCGAAAAACGATTTCCCGGTATCCCGTATAATAGACGCAAATGATGATCATCAATTAAATCAAACTACGCAGAAAGGCGCGAAATCACGAATTGAGAGCTCTGAGTAATTGAAAAGAGGCAAAATTATACATAAAAGAAATTAATCAATTAACAAGCGAGTACCTCCGATATCAAGGGCGACATGCGAAACATCATCTTCGCAGTGCTTCAATTCTTTCTTCCCCGACTTTGCAACTTCAATTCCATCGGCCGCCATCTTGTACGACTATCGATTGACCCTAGTGAATAGAATTTCTCACATCAATCGACTACATATCTACAATTTATAAATAGAGGCGCGATAGATCGTCAACAATGGCTGCTGACAGCAAACCACCTAACTCCAACAGAAAAAGACTGTATATAATATATGGATGTCTTTTTCTGATATTTTATTCACAATAATTTTTATGAAGAGAAAAAATAATTGGTAAATTGAATTTGGTGGGTGGTAGCGGAGATACAGAGGGAGTGCAAACGGTCTGATGGAGGACGACTTTAATAACCGCCGCCTTCACCCTCTGTTAATGTACAAGATACAATTCATTATTTCCTTTGTAATTCGATAATAGAAAGAAAATAAATCCGATGAACACTAGAATTTGGTTACTCGGTCATACCAAGCCATTAGATTTTACTGTGATAATTTGTGTAAATTATTGTGAACAGTGCTATTTTCTAGATAGAGATAGAATTTTAATAGATTGTATTAATTTTAATTTTAATTTTAAAATAGTATGTGTTTCGTATTTATAATTATTTTTTTAAAATTAATTCGATGTAATAGTTTAGATCAAGTTATTCCTTTTATTGTAAAATTAGATTGAACTAAAACATCATGTCAGGATTTAATTTTGGGCTCAAATCCTAAAAACTAAACACAATTTTATTTAGGATTAAAAATTTAATTCACCTTAATATGCGAAACAAAACACCCCAAAGTGTATAATCATCTGAGTATAATAATTTCTTGTATACCCAGGTTAAATGCACCCACAACCATTTGCAGCACAACCGCAAATATTATAATTATGATTAATAACATGGGCTAAATGACTAATATACCCATAATTACTTGATAGTTGATAATCCTAATTATGCACTAACCATCTATATTTATCAAAATTTAAGTAGTTTTTAACGGAATAACTACACATCACGAACTCCAAAGTAGTCAACTCCATATCACAATTATGGCCGTCCATCGTTGTCATCCCCTCATTCCGGTAAATTTTTCACCATATTTTTTTAGAACTAAAGTTTGTTTTGAAATACTATTTTTAATGTTTTGTTGTTGTTTTTTTATAAATATTTAAATATAGTTCTATTATTACGTAATAAGTTTTGCTATATACTGATAATAAGATGAAAAAAATGGTGTATATTTACTTTTCATGTAACTTGAAAAGAATTTTCGTATGAAAGAATTTCGACTCTGGTTTGCTTAAAAAATGATAAAATTTTGAAAAATAAAACCAAAATTTGTGAAAAAAATCGAAAATCTTTACCCAAATTAATACAAGTGTTAAACTTTTTTCTCAAATTTTTACTAAATTTTGACACTTTTTTTCTAAATGTGTATTATTTTTAAGTGTGAGGATATTGTGTGGAAAATTTCAGTGGGCGTACTCATCTTTAAATGTGTGTACTCAATACACTCGTGGGTGCATTTAACATGGGCCATTTTATATATAGGAAATATGTAAGCATATATAACCTAAAACCCACTGAATTCAAAACCCAATAAACTATCTGATAAGCAATATTCTAAAAGTCGCTAGTCGGTCGAACCACTAGGATCTAGCGATTTGAGCGACTAGTCAGGGACTAATCGGAAGCACCTAAACGGTAAAATATAATTAATTACTAAATAAGTTAATAATACATTGTAGATAAAATAATAAAAAAATTAATATTACCACATTTCAATATTAAAATATAAGTGATAACAGCCATAAAACTCAAAATTTAATAAAGTGATAATTTAAAAATTAAAAGAAAATTAATGTTTTGGTTGTTTTAATTTTATTTTATTATAATTACTTATGGTTGGACAAAAAAAAAATTAAAGGAAAAAACATGTCCAATCGGGAATGACTTAGTCGTCATTTATTCAATCTAATCATTATCTAGTCGGTGTCTAGTCATTGTCTAATGGGCTCTAGGCGCCGACTACTGCCCCTAAACATTTTCTTTAGCGACTAGTTGCCGACTAATCGGCCAAGTCGGCCGATTTTTAGAACAGTGCTAATAAGTAATGTTCACATGTATATTATTTTACAACACTCTCCTTTGGACATTACAAAATTCAACTATTGATCTTCTGAATTATATTAAAAATACTACCTCAATTCCCCAAAAGTTCGCGGTACTTTTAGGGGGCACGACTTTTAAAGAAAAGTGTAATGAATAGAATGCGTATAGTGGAGATTGTGAGGTAAAGATTTTAAAGGTGAAGATTTAAAAGAATGTTTCCATTTTGGGAGTACACAAACTTTTATGGGACAAACTAAAAGAGAAAGTATGTAAATTTTTATGGGACGGGGTAGTATTACTTAATGCAAGTGTCTATTCCACTTGAGCTTATATTTTATGGACGGGGGAGTTTAATAATTTCTAATGATTGGAAAATAATAATAATAATAATAATAATAATTTACACACATATATAAGAATATAAGATATAATACACCAAATATGATATTAATATATTTTAGTCATAAATTGATAGGTTCAATTTTCATATCTTGTATCGATATGAAAAAACATTTAAGTCTCAAATTGATAATCTTATCATCTTTCAAGTTTTGAATTACTATTATTCCTTGTATGAATGTTATTCAGCATAGCTATTATCGTGAACAACAATAATAGTCCAAGATTTAAGTCAATGCAGGTCTAATACATGTCATAATTTACTATTCACGGTACGTTAAAATGAACTTTTTTTTTACTTAATTTTAAATAATGCTCTGACTTGTTTTAGATGTATCAAAATTAAATTAAAATTGTACTTATTTTATCGTATGAGGCACATCTTATCTTATTCACGTAAAAAAAAAAAAATCTACAATAAACTACTGTCTTATCTTATAATTGGAAAGGAAATATACATTTAATTTAAATAGTATATTTCACAATTCGTATAACATTTCATGAACTCGTATATTATTGCATTCCAATCATAAGAAACTGCAAAGGTTTTTTACAATAAATTATATATTGCAATATTAGATTTTGGCAATATCTTATATTGAACTATAAAACATGTTTGTTTTTTTAAAGTGAGGATATGTAGCACTTTATAATAATTGCAGAATTCGTATTACTTTTTCTTCTCTGCAAGGTACATAAGTGATGAAATCAAACGGAAATAAAGTGGTGCATATTTTTTAGTTGCACACCAAAATTAGACCAAGTAGCCTAAAAAAAAAAGTAGTCATATTAATTAGGATGATAGTAATTTGCAGATAAATCCCTTTCAGAATTCATTAATTCTGTGTTCATGCAGCAGAAGGGGCCGGGATGTATGATACTGCAGGTTCAGGGAGGGCAGCTATGATTGATGGCCTCGACAACGTCTCAGCTTCGTCCGCCTTGAAGTCGAGGGACTCGTCGTCGTAAACATCCCACCATTTCTTCACGAGCATCTTGATGTCTTCTCTCTGCATGTTAGCTTCTTGCCCAGTATACCTCCACGGCTTTGATCCCTAATAGGTGTACAATATTGATTAATATTTAGTCAATCATAGTCTAAGGAAATAATTTTGAATTGGTACATATTTTAAACATCATTTTCAAACTGGTACAAAATTTTTGCATAATAGAGTAAATATGAGTTGAATATATAATAAAGTTTTTTTTTTTTTTTTATATATTGTACCAATTTAAAAATAATGCTTTAAAATGTATCATTCACAACTGCTATGTAGTCAAGAGTTTAAGGTTTAAGGAAGCTCACAGCAGCACAGTAGTGCACAACTTGAACCTTTTCGAGTTCAACGTTCTCCGGGTGTTGCCACAGCATAGCCAGAACGAGGTTGTAAATCAGAGGAATCGGCTTGTAGGTTTTTTCGAAGAACATGTTCAAGAAATCCTGTCATTTTGAAAGTATGGAAAAAGAATCAAAAACTGATGCTATTGCTATATATCTCCTCATTAACCATTATGTTGACTATGAAATATCTTGATATGCACATGTTGATCATTCTATTGTTTTCTTTCCAATATTGGCATCATCTCCAACAATTTTGTTTGTCTGTTGTTTCAAGTGGCTCTTTAGCATGAAAATCAATCAGGCTGTCCTCAAAGAAATGAACTATGTTTGACTTTTCAAGTGAATTAGGCATTAAATATCCAAAACAAATAGATACTCCCTCATTTTTTATATATATTTTCCGATGCTTTTTGCCACATGGATTACGATAAAAGTGAAAATATATAAATAATGTAATGAAAAAAGAGAAAAAGTATGTGAAAAATAATTAAAAGAATGGAGAAACATACAGTGGAAAAGAAGAAAAAGAAAAAATGAGAAACATACAGTGGAACGAAGGTAGTATAATTATACCTGTTCTGCAAAGGGTGTAGGTGGAGTGATCTGCAGAGTGTGAAGCAGATCTTCGTACGTGGTTTTGCTGGGCTCGTAGACGAACATCCCGGCGTTGAAGTAGAGGGGAGGAGGCGAGCCCATGTCGGCGGGCCAGGTGACCTTGTTGGGGCACTGCTGGCAGTATCCAATTGAGTATTGAGGTGAGTGGCTCCATGTCTTTTCACAGAAGCAATCCATTACAGCATAGAAGTAGCCATCAGGAGTATCCAGAAGGTGATCAATATTTTCATAAACTTGGATGTCTGCATCAAGGTACACCATCTTGCTGTACTCCACAAACTGCATCATTTTACACAATTACACAAAATGGTGCAACTTGTATGTGTTCTTATACAGGACAAACAAATCCTATTAGTCCTCTAAGATTTTATATTTTTATTTTCACGATCCTTCATTTTTCAATTAAATTTTGTCCCCTTAACTTTCAAATTTTAATTTTGTAGTCTTTTTAGTACTTTAACCAACTACATCAGGTTTAGCATTCCATTTTTTGTTGGCTAATTTTTTTTTTTTTTTATGGTTTTATTTTTTGCTAATCCACTGTATTCGGCTAAAGAATTTTAAAATATATAAAATTTTTAGTAAGACAGAAAGTTCAATGTCTTCAAAACAAAAGGAGTAAAAAAGTTTTTTCAAAAAATATTAGTGATTTCTATAAAAAGTATCAGTTGTTTGATAAAAAAATTTATGGGTCAGTCACAGATTAATACAAAAAATATATATACTATTTTCACATAGGTACAATATGTAAAAGAATAACTCTATTATTTAACCTGTGTTTACACTATTATGCAAAAATTTTGTACCTATTTGAAAATAGCGTACAAATTTGTGATTATTTCAAAATTTATTAGCTACTTACATTCCATATGCGAAGCTTGGAGTAGTTGATCACGTAGTATGCCATAGCGAACTGAATCTGGTTAGATGGTGGATAGATAGGCTCAATCTCCCTCACAATGCAACCTTGAGACCTCAAAAGTTCCCGGTGTTCCTCGGGCACGTCGGGCAATATCGCGACGACGAGAGGGTAGGCGCTCTTCACCTTCCTCAACCCCTTAGCTAATCCCACCACTCCTTTCACATAATCACCATTCCCTGCTAAGAATGTGACATATGCTTTCTTGGGGTCTTGGATCGACTTCTTGCCTATGCTAGGATAAATTTCTACGGGCACAACTGGGGCCATTGTATATTTTAGAGGAGTTTATTGCAAAATCTATAAGTGTGGTTTTGAGGAGTTGTAGGAAAGTAAAAGTAGCTAGTTGCAAAATTTACTTTGTCCTGAGCTTCAATGCCTAAGCTCCTCCTGCTTATATACTACTCAAATGACATGCTCATGCATGGGAAATAAACTCCAAATGAAATTCAAATAAAAGAAATATTCTTTATTTTTTCTTTTGCTTTATTTCTTTGAATATTATTATATAAGCAAATACTTTCGTGCAACAGTAATTTTTTTATGGGTCAAATGATGACCCTCATAGCATTGGTAGCGGAGCTCTAACCACTGAACTAGTCTATTTTATCGATTTAAATATATTTTTTAATTGTTTTATTAAAATGTATAAATTATTTTCATTGAATAATATTAGTTGTACATCAATTTTTTTTTATCGGTAAATGTTAGTGGTTAGTAGTTAGAAGTTAGTTCACCAAGTCTCCATACACTAATATCTCCAAGTCAATTTTATATCTCTCTTCTCGTTTTCAAAGGGAATCGAACCCAGATCACTCACTCAAGTGAGGAGCTCGGTGGTCAGGTGAGCTAACTCACCTGGTTAGTTGTGCATTAGTTAAACGATGCAACCGGTGCATATATATCCAATTATATATTATTCACGTATGTATTAATGTTTAAGGTGTGGAAAAACTTGTGTGGAGGGAAGGGGATAATTGTTCATCGCCTTAACATTCATCTAGAGCCTTATCACCTCAAAGAATGGCTCTGATTCAACTGGTTTATGTCATGGTCTAAGGGAAATTGACATATAATTAAATGTATTAACAGCCTTTTTTGTATTATATGGCGTTTTCCTGAAGGAAATTGAAAGTATGAGAGGATTAGCCTAGTAGGTGTCATTGTCTTGGTGGAATATACTTTTCAGAAATAAAGTATTGGAGGTAGGATGAGAAAATATAATTTAAATAATCGATCACGATGACCAGAAATTGTCTCGCGTTGAAAATCAATCAATTAAGAAAAAAAAATTAATTAAATCAGGTTATTGAGGCAGTGAATTAGAATAATTAATTATCATCTACTCATACCTACCTATCTATCCTATCACAAATTTTGCCTCAAGAATTAGGTTTTGCAGGTAAATATATACTCCCTCCGTATTTCTATAAGTTGCTCGTTGCTTTTGGGCACACGAATTAAGGTAAAGTGAAAAAGTATAAGTGATGTGATGAAAAAAGTGAAAAAATATAAGTGATGTGATAGAAAAAGTGAAAAAGTATGAGTGATGTGATGGAGAAAAGTGAAAAAGTAAAAAAATATAGAAAATAATAATAAAGAAGTGAATAGTAGTTTCCAAAAAAGGTAAAAAAATAATAAGCAACTTATAGAAAGACGGACGAAAATGACAACATGAGCAACTTATAGAAAGACGGAGGGAGTATTATTTTTAATGGGTCTGGGTTGTTTTTATTCGACTCAAAAAGGGGCTTGAATTTGAAAAGATAAAAAAGAATCTTATTTTAGTAAATGATTAAAAAAAATGCATAGAATCTGAATGCTGGGCGACCGGAAGAAGATAAAAATGTCATGGAAAGATAGAAATAGATCAAAGAAGATACTCCCACCTAGAGCTGTTATACGAGCGAGCCCGAGTAGTACAGGCTCGGCTCGGCTCATTAAACTTATCGAGCTCGGCTCGACTCGTTGAAAAAAGCGAATTCAAAATTGAGTTCGGCTCGACTTGAGTTAACTCGTTTAGGTTAAAATAAGCATGCATTCGAAATTTACGTACAAAGCTCGATTTGAGCTCGAATATCCTGAAAAAATATATTTAACTAATACTATATCAATAACTTTATAATTTAGTATATTTACATTCGCATACTTCAATAAAAATAAAACTATCATCAATTCATCAGTTTGAGTAATTTGAGAATGTGAGTTGTATTATTATGTAAAATATTATTATTTTATTTCCTAAATTATATAGTATTTATAAAATAACCCCTATTTTTCGAGTCTACTGAGTCGTGCCGAGCCCATTAAACAAACGAGTATTTTTTTAACTCGACTCGACTCGTTTAACACATTGAGTTAAATTTTAACGAGTCGAGCCGAGCCGAGCTCACGAATAGCTCGTTTATTTTAACAGCTCTACTCCCACCCTCTCCTAATTATTTGTATGAATAAATATATGAATATTTAATAGATATGGTGTGCATTAATTAATATAAATTGTTTTGGAAAAAAAAGAGTTACCTGAACATAACTTACGTGAAACTTACTTTACATTTTTACGTTGAATTGTTCAATAATATACCTTACGTCAATTTTTTTATAAGATAAATGGTGACTCTAATCCATAACATTTTTTATCATAGTCTTATAGGTAGTGGGGTAAAAATATCATGAGTAGATCTTCTATAAAATTTATCCATAATATAAAATTAATATCATTAAATATTTATTGATACTTATTATAATATTTTATACTATGGCTTTTATTATAGATCTTATTTTATCAGTAAATATATGCAATAATATTAATCAACATATTTAATAGCATATATAATTTTTATACCATCTTGTTAGTAGAAGAATTTGTTAAAAACACAATGGTTTATTGCCAACCACCGGAAAAGAGGAGAATAAAGGATTACAACACCTCTGCAGAAGGCGCCAAGGTGGCGAGATATATATATATATATATATATATATATATATATATATATATTATTTTCTGAGGTGATGCTTCTCTAAAATGCTTCCACATATATATTAGTCTCTATATTTCATTTTCTGAAATAAATTCCTTTTATTATATGTCGAGCAATTCTTATAATTGAAAGTTTATGTGGTTAACTGATCTTAGGGAATTACCCAAACAATAATCAAAGATATAATTTGGAATAGTTATATGAATTATAGAGAGAAATGTAGAGAGAGGAATATTGTAATGTATTTCTTATATTAGGAAAATCAGATTCCTTACAAATGAGTTTTTACAAGTATTTATACCCTTGTAAGAGTGAGGTGACACATTTTTAAGCCACTTGGCTTCTGATGGTGACAAGTGTCCTCCACTTGTCATCATCTTAGCTACTTGCCCCACTAACTCTAACCTAAACGACTTATGCCTTCCTTACAGGTTCTATGGACATCTCTGTGTCTTCATCCCTGTGAGCGATGGTCGAGCACCGAGGCGAGCAACATAGCGAGCAAATAGGCGAGCACCATAGGCTTGGTCTTGTGGCTTGTTGTTTCGCCACCTCGTGCTTGGGCGAGCAAGCCGGCGAGCAGCTTGGCGAGCAACTTGAGTTTGGTCACGTGGGCTTGTTGCTTCACCACCTCGGGCTCGCCCGAGGAAGCCGGCGAGCAGCCTGACGAGCAACTTGAGTTTGACCACGTGGGTTTGTTGCTTTGCCACCTCGGGCTTGGGCGAGCAAGCCGGCAAGCAGCCTGACGAGCAACTTGAGTCCACGTGGGCTTGTTGCTTCGTCACCTTGGGCTTGGGCGAGCAAGCCGGCGAGCAACCGGGGAGTGACCACATGGGCTCATGGTCATGTCACCTTTGGGCTTAGGCGAACATGTCGGTGAGCAATATGTACTTAAAGTTAATTCTCTTTATCAACATTATAGTAATAAATTTCAGTACATGATTATGGTCAAAGAAGGATAGCCGCGGTAAATATTTAATACTTTATCGTTGTAAAATAATAATGACCGAATATACATTATATATGTTGAGAAATTTGTGAAAAATGAATTAATTTTTGGGGATGCATGGGATATCCATCCAAGGCCAATTAATGGGAAGATTAAATATTAATCTCTTAAAAATTAATCAAGATAGAATTATAATGTATTTAAAAAATTTAAATTCAATTTTAGTGACTAAGAAATTAATACACAAAAATGAGACATCACTAAAAAATTTTATGGATTTGGGAAAGGTGAAAAAGGCATAAGAATTCTCTTGTCGCACATGGAACTTACAAAAGGTTTGTACCCTTGATGAGTACCTTGATGAGTAGGAGTACCCTTGATGAGTAGGAGTGTGTTCAAGATTACTAAGGGGGTGTTTGGTCGGATATTTTGGAGGGTGAGTAATGGTAATCAAAGTTATAGTGTGTGTTTGAAATGACTCTACTATGATTTTGATTCTTAAAAACTAAGGAATCTACCATAATTCAGCTATATGAGAAATATGACTTTCATTACATACTCATTCCATTCCTATACCCTTTTCATTCCTTACAATTATACCAAACGTCCCCTAAGACCAAGCTTTGGATTTAGATTTAATAATTGATCTTTGGGCCATCTAATTTTTTGGTGTATCTAATTTGTACTTATTATGCTATTAAAATGTATCCTCACACGTATATCGTAGGTCATTAAACGACCTTCTTTCCAAGTTTCTCAACAAAACCAATGAGTTGGGTTTGTCAATAAATAGGACATGTTTTGGATTTAGATTTAACAATTGGTCTTTAGGCCCAGCTAATTTTTTGGTCAATCTAATTTGTAATTATTAGATAACGAAAATGTATCTTCACACGTATATCGTAGGTCAATAAACGACATCCTCCCCAAGTTTCTCAACAAACCGATGAGTTGGGTTTGCCAATAAATAGGATACATTTGGAGTTCAAAAAATCACACAGAATTTGACCTCTCTAGCCTTTAATTTTAGTCTCTCCCTAGTATTTATCTGAGAGTCAGTTCAGCTCAATAACTTCATTCGTTCAGCGGAGCTCTGTGCATAGTTGTGCTATTGATGATATTTTAAAAAATGAAAAAAGAACGTCATTCAATTCGGATTTATATATAATTAATTAAATACATAAAAAACTTAGCAAATTAATTTTTTTAGTAGTATAAAATATTAAATTTATAGAATTAAAAAAATTATTTAAATATATGTATAAATTAATTTTAAAAAAAGAGAATTAATTTGATGAATTTAAAAAAAATGTGACTCATTTTGGACTTATATATAATTAAATACATAAAAATTAGGAAAAAAATTATGTCACATCATCCTTACCGGTTGGATAACCTTCAACTCCCGGTTGTATGACTAAAAACTCATTTTTTTAAAAACTTAATAGGACGAAAAATAAAAGTCCAACCTGTTGATAGGCGAAGTAAAACGAACTACTAATGAAGGATTACAAAGATAAATAACCAAGGCTGGGGAGCTGGCCAGCATGGAGGCAGAGGAGCTCTTCAAGAGCTGGCCAGTATGGAAGCTGAGAAGCTCGCCAGGAGCTGGCCAGCATGGAGGCAGAGGAGCTCTTCAAGAGCTGGCCAGCATGGAAGCTGAGAAGCTCGCCAGAAGCTAGCCAGCATGGAGGCTGAGGAGCTCGCCAGCATGGCCCCATGCCACGACGTCAGCTTAGACCAGGTCAACACCAAGAGTAGTAGGGGAGCTAGCCCAGACGCAGGGGAGCTCGCCCAGACGCAGAGGAGCTAGCCCAGACGCAGGATGACGTGCCAAGAGTCGACCAACACCAGGAGAGAAAGAGCTCGCCCATACTCGAGAGACCAAGTTGAAGTCCACCACCACACTACCCCGAGATGGCACAAGGCAATGGAGCTCGCAAAGAAGCTCGCCCAAGTCCGAAGTATGGACAGTAGCTATATAGGGAACTAGTAGTGATGTAGTAGGACAAAGCAATGTAACAGAAGCATAGTAGAGAGTAAAGACACATCACCTAAAGCCAAGTAGGCTCACGAGGTGCCACCTCACAACATGCAAACCTATAAATAGGTCTCATGTACACATTTTCTCTCTCTAAGTTGATAATTTCAGCAACACTTTCTCTCTCTAACTCTCACCACTTTTTCTCTCTACATTACAAATCAAGAACACAATTTCATAGTTATTGTTTGGTGGATTTTCAAGCTATAAACAGCCACTAAATTATTACATTAACGAAATCCATCAATAATTTGGCGCTAGAGAAAGGGGCCTCGAACCTCCGAATTCAGAAATTGAGAGAAAAATTGTAAGGGTTTGAAGAAAACTTGAAGGTGTTCTTAGTTTAGCTCAAGAACACTTAAAGGTATACTGAAAATTCCCAATTTCCAGCTTATTTCCCAGTATTTTGGACTAAAACAGGACAAAAAAAGGACTCTAAACGCATGTGTGTTAGTAGATAAACCAGATTCTGGACAATCTACTTGCATGCAAGGCTAGAAAGACCTTGATCAAACTTACCATTGCTGGAAATTGACGAACTCAGCGAGCTACTACCCAACTCGGTGAGCTACTACCCAACTCGACGAGCTGCTCCCCAACTCGACGAGCTACCACCCCCGACGAACTCGATGAGCTACTCCCCAACTCGACGAGCTACCACCCCCGATGAACTCGACGAGCTACCACCCCGACGAACTTAACGAGCTACCACCCACGACGAGCTTGACGAGCTATTACCCAGACTTGACCATGTCAAAAAACAACACCTCGGCAACTAAGCGAGCTCCCCAGCGGAATGAGACCCAGCGAGCTCCTCAGCAAACTGAGGCTACCCGGGCGGCCCAAGATGGATTGAACCCAGCTCTCCGGGACATTCTCAATGATCCCGACGAGCTCCAGCGCACCATCGCTGCACTTCAAAGGCTACAACAGCAGCAGCAGCAGGGTGAGCTAGCTCGGGCGTCCCAGCGAGCTCCCACCAATAACGTCAGGGAGCAAACCGCCCGGCGCACACAGGCGACACAATCAAGGGAGCATGCTGGTGAGCTCCCCATTGAACAAGAGGCGAGCTCCTGCACCGAAATGCTATTGGAACGGCGAATGTTGCCGATAAGCTTAGCTCGCAAGGTAGGCGAGCTACTGCATACACCGAGGTCTCGGTGACCTACCAGTCCAGGGAGGTTCTCCAGGGCAGACTGGGATCCCAACGGGAGGAGACAAACCAGGAGTCTGTGCCCGCTACGTCCCGTTGGGAGGAGTCGGATCTACGTCCACGTAGGTCTGCATACGAAAGGGTAAGAAGACCAGCTTCCGATAGACTTGGCCCACACGGTGCCCGCCAGTTCCAGCACATCACTGAGGGGCTACCCCAGAGCAAAGGACTGCAGGGTCATACGTCCATGAGACGTATGGTCCTTGAACAGCCTGCACAGGAGGTATCTCACGATGATGAGCTGGCAACCTTGAAGAAAGCGGTGGAGCAGCTGCAGATGCAGATAGCTGTAAAAAATGGAGAGGTTGATGCTACCGCACTCCCGGTGTCAACATTGCCACCTTCCATCTTGAGTGCACCGGTGCAAAAGAAGATACAGTTCCCGGTGATGGTCGCGTACGAGGGAGAGTCGGATCCGAAAGTGCACATCTCAAAGTACGCGGACTTCATGATCTCAGTAGGAGCGTCAGATGCCACCCAATGCCAAAACTTCCCCTAACCCTCGGGAACCGAGCCCACCGATGGTTCTCATCGCCCCCCCAGGGTCGATCCAGTCTTTCGGCCAGCTTACACGGGAGTTCTTGGCCTATTTCTCCAGATATGGGTCCTACCTGACCCAGAAGCACCGGCTTGCCAACATCCACCAGGGAGACAACGAGTCGGACCAGCAGTACCTTGAGCGGTTCGACAAGATTTTGCT
This sequence comes from Prunella vulgaris, assembly GCA_026898435.1. Taxonomy (NCBI): domain Eukaryota; kingdom Viridiplantae; phylum Streptophyta; class Magnoliopsida; order Lamiales; family Lamiaceae; genus Prunella; species Prunella vulgaris. Next base: position 2,057,782 of record JAPKLY010000021.1, on the reverse strand, counting down.
TAAAGGTGAGCCTGTCAGCGAGGACACAAAGATAGTTGCGGTCATGGCCGGGTTGAAGAAAGGGACTGAGCTATGGAAAGAAATGCACCTGTCTTGCCCAAACACCTCCGCAGAGTTCCGACACAAAGCAGGGTGTACGTCGCTATGCAGGAAGCATTACTAAAGGAGGTCGGTGGCACCGGAATAATGTCCGGGGCATTTACAAGGCCCCCAGAAATTCAAAGGCATTCGGAGACGGGGACGAATTCAAGGAAAAGCTAAACCAAGTGATGACCGTCTCTGTTGATCATGTGTTTGCAGCTGTCAAAGACAGAGCAATGCTGAGTGAACCGAGGCAAATTCAGCAGGACAGTGCCAAGATGAACCCCAACAAATTTTGCGCTTACCATCAGTCCATCGGACACTTCACTAGTGAGTGCTTGGACCTACTCAAGCAACTCTAGATATTCTATAAGGATGGTAAGCTAGCCGAGTTTGTGAAGAGGGCCCCGACAAAGAGAACCAGGCATGTAAGGGGGAATGAGGACTCAGATGACGAAGAAGAAGAAGATGAGGATCGACATGGCCCAAACAACAGTCGTTGAGGACCTCGAATGAGACCAGCCGGAAGCCTAAAAGATGGAAGCTGCGCCATCTAAAAAAAGAAAGAAAAAAAGAAAAAAATATGAACGAAAAAAAAAACGTAGGTACATGTGCTTGAAGACGGGGAACGCCCTTCGGCAGACGAGCCCAACATCCTAAACGTCATCTCAGTCGAAACTGAGTTAATGGAGGTAGGCGATCAGCCGGAAGAGACACAAATTGCCCGAGTGCAGGAACTAGTGGAGGACTCACAGCCGGCACCCATGGAGGAGGATAATGAAGCTCAAGCTGTAGAACCAGTGGGAGATCGAGAACCAGTGCATATGGAAGTTGATGAAGCTCCCCAAGTTGAAGAACCATCCAACCCAGTCCCTCAAGCAGTGAAGGATGTCCAAGAACCTGCCGAAGTTGGAGAAGGAAGTGATGACCTCGAACCCCGAGTAGGTCACGAGCCAATGACGAAGGAGGACTGAGATGAGCTCACTGGTAATCCAAGGCGGGAGAACAAGAAGAATAAAGCCACCCCCTTGAAGGAGTTAAGAGCAATTCAGGTGGACCCCGACAGAGGTGACTTGGAACTGTTCATCGGTTCTAAGTTATCAGGGCCGAACCAAAACAGGATGGAGTTACGATACTCAACCATGGAGGAGCTAGCATACATACTAGTGGATGTGTTGACAATGTTCCCACTAAAGCAGATACTGCACCAGTCGAACACTGCAGGGCGCTTGTTGAAATGGTCACTAGAAGTTAGCCAATACGGTATAACCTACGCACCCCGAACAACGATCAAGGGAACTTTCCCACAAGATCCGACGAGGGGTCATATAGCTCCGTGGCACCTCTACGTAGACGGATCATCAACTAGCACAGCAACAAGATGGCGAAGATTGGCACACTCCGATCGAAAAATACTTGAAGGGCGGATCGGTCCCAGAAGGTGCGAGGGAAGCTAGTCGGCTAGTAAAGCAAGCAGTCAGATACACGTTGGTGGATGACCAACTATACAAACGTGGATTCTCTCTACCCCTACTCAAATGCTTATCTGAAAAGCAAGGGTTCGAGGTGTTAGAAGAAATCCACCAAGGAATCTGTGGGAGACACGCTGGGGGCAAGCTTTGACATAGAAGACGATCAGACAGGGATACTACTGGCCCACTCTTCGTAAAGGCGATATACTATTCAAGCTCGGAATACACAAGGACTCAAGTCCCAAAACGTTATTATCTAAAGATCAAGGCGAAGGCTAAAGTGCCCAGGTTAGCGAAGGTGTCCTTCTTAAAGGATCACTAAGCGCCCACTGCCCAAAGATAAGAAAAAGTTCACAACAGACGATTTAAAACGTCTAAGGCAAGGTCTTTAAAACCTGATCGCCTAAGTGAACAACTAAGCACAACTCGCTGCCCTAAGCGGTGTAAGATGAACAAATAAGTGTCAAATAAACAAGTACGATTCGCTGCCCGAAGCGGCGTAAGGCGAACGATTCGCTTCCCTAAGTGGTATAAGATGAACAATTGCGTACCCATAATAAATAAATACAAGCTACTTAAAGATAATAACGTGCGGAAAGCAAATAGAAGCCAAATTAGAACAGTGAAGTTGGGAGTTCGCCTACAGTCGAGCTCTCACCCACAGGGGCAAATCAGCTCGCCCACACATTAGAAGTATCATGATGTGGACGAGCTGGGGGGCAAATGTTGATAGGCGAACTAAAGAGAACTACTAATGAAATATTACAAGAATAAATAACCAGGGCTGGGTATCTGGCCAGCATGGAGGCTGAGGAGCTCTTCAAGAGCTGGCCAGCATGGAAGCTGAGAAGCTCGCTAGGAGCTGGCCAACATAGAGGCTGAGGAGCTCGCCAGCATGGCTCCATGTCACGACGTCAGCTTAGACCAGGTCAACACCAAGAGTAGCAGGGGAGCTCGCCCAGACACAGGGGAGCTAGCCCGGACGCAGGGGAGCTAGCCCGGACGCAGGGGAGCTAGCCCAGACGCAGGATGAAGTGCCAAGAGTAGACCAACAGTAGGAGAGAGAGAGCTCGCAGGGGAGCTCACAAAGGAGCTCGCCCATACCCGAGAGACCAAGCTGAAGTCCACCACCACACTACCCCGAGATGGCACAAGGCAATAGAGCTCGCAAAGAAGCTCGCCCAAGTCCGAAGTATGGACAGTAGCTATATAGGGAACTAGTAGTGATGTAGTAGGACGAAGCAATGTAACAGAAGCATAGTAGTGTGTAAAGACAAGTGTCAAGGACACTTGTTAGCACCTAGAGCTAAGTAGGCTCACAAGGTGCCGCCTCACAACATGCAAACCTATAAATAGATCTCATGTACACATTTTCTCTCTCTAAGTTGATAATTTCAGCAACACTTTCTCTCTCTAACTCTCACAACTTTCTCTCTCTACATTACAAATCAAGAACACAATTTCATAATTATTGTTTGGTGGATTTTCAAGCTATAAACAGCCACTAAATTATTACATTAACGAAATCCATCAACACAAACATAATAGGACTAAAAACTCTATTTTTCCAAATTTATAATACAATATTTAATTAAGTTAAAATGGTCTAATCAGTGCTTAGACGGCCTACTCAGTGCCTAGATAGTGTAGTAAAAAATTAGACGGCCTAAAAAGAAAGAAACAGACCTAATCGGGAATGGTCTAGACGTCTAGTCGCCGACTAGTTGACTCTAGGCACCCATTGCTATTCAAATAATTTTTTTGACGTTTTGATATAAATCGGGTCGGCCAAGGGCCGACTAATCGCTCGACTTGACCAATTTTTAGAACAATGATATATATATATATATACACCACAGTTAAGAGATTGTCCCTTACATCCCCTTTGATCATCTCAAAGGGAAAATGATGCACAAGTACAAAATATTTTCCGAAAGTAGGGAATATACTACTTTTCATATTAAAGAAATTAAATCGAATATTTCTTCTATACTCAAGTGGACCGCAAACCACAACCTCACACTTCTAATTGTGACCATTATTATTTGAATCTAAATTATAATGCAAAAACTATTATAGCTCAAATTTATTCAACACTTCCAATGCAATTTTAATTTACAGCCTCTAATTTGAATAAATTCTACGTCCTCACATTTTTTTTCTCTTTTAACAATCCATATAATCAACAATATGAATTTGATGAACACCACCTTCATACAATAATCGTATATAATTTACGAAAAACAACAAACAAAAATAGAGTTTTGCTTCACGGAAAATAAAATCTTTAAATTTCGTGTCTGTTTTGATACATTAAAAATAGCTTTAGAATATTTATTTTTTCAAAAATATCACTAACATTTTTTTAAAAATTTTCTAAAAATTGTTTTATAAGTTCAAAACAGGCACTTCATCCCTAAATATAATAAATAATTACAAAACTTATATATAATATTGTATGGGTTTAAGATCCGTAAAATATAATTTATTTTTATTCATTTTTATTTTATACAAATCTTTTCCATTCTTTTATATGCCTCTTTGGAAGTTTTTTCACGTTCTTTCTTGCTTTCATGATTGCTCTTTCTTCTCCCTTTCTTTTAATATTAAGATTTTCTAACGTTTTTATTATCTTCTTTAATTTTCATTATTACTGTGTTTTTCTGTATATGCGGTTCTGTTTTTTGTACTGTTGATAGTTGTATTACTTTATAAACAAACAAGTATTACTGCATGAGCAAAACTGTGTTATTAATTCTTATCGTAATATTATTTTGTTCTTGTAGTAACACTCATTTATTTATATAATAACACATGAATTAGTAAATTAAATATATTTTATTATGTTTAGATTATCCCTTCATGTAGGAACACATGAATCAATTAATTGAAGACTATGTTCTAATGTTTTTTTTTTTTTTTTGTTACTTTTCGTTAATATATTTTTGTTTGCCCCGTAATTTCAAGTTTCTTCTTCCTCATTATTTTCATATTCCATGTTAACAAATTTTTATTTATATTTCAGATACATCGATTTTTGCCCATAGAAGTTACTCTTGCCGTCCTCAAATACTTTGCACACTTTCATTTTCTGTCTGTTCCAATCACTTTGAACATTCTGTAAATGAAAATCCACATTTTATTATTCTCACAATATTTATATATTTACATAAAATATTATTACTTTTACACTCAATTCAACTAATTGCACTATTATACTCTCTCTGTCCCACTATAAGTTGTTCATTTTGTCATTTACGTCCGTCCCACTATATGTTGTTCATCTGCTTTTTTTACCTTTTTAGAAAATTACTATTCACTTCTTTATTATTATTTTCAATACTTTTTACATTATTCTCATTATTTTTTCACTTTTCTCTATCATATCACTTGTACTATATTAATATTTTTATAAACTTTTTAATACTCATGCCCAAAAGATATGGACGGCTTATAAAGGGACGGAAGAAGTAATAGTATAACTTTATGCATCACATTCAATACTCAACTCATTAAATATTTTTCATAAAAAATATGCAAAGTCAAAACGTGCAAAGTTTTTGGCCACAGAGGGCATAGTTTTTTCTTTTTTTATTGTTCTTTATATCTGTAAAAAAAAAATCAATTATGTCATATTTTTCATATAGTAAACAAATACTTTCTCTTGTAGCAGCATATACCTGAAATTGAGATTTTCAGTTTATTTTTGCACTGGGAGAAATCCGTCTGACCTAACATACTTGCAAGAGGTTCGCAACTTTTTAAAATATATTAATATTGCATGTGCAATACAAAAGACATGTTCTTAAATAATATACATACCACTATTATATTTCGAGAAAATAATAATATTTATTTTTTTAATCGAACAAATAATGATTTTAACTCATAATCTCACAATTTAAGTATAATATAAGCTATTCCATTTAGTAAATAACTAAATATTTATCTCATATATAATATGTACTATCAAGTTAAATTTATATTTAAAGAAACAGCAATTAACATGCATGGTATGGAAAAGGTTTTGTGGGCTGGAAACTACTCTAAGAATCTCTCTTTTTCATGAAGTTGAATCTCATCTCTCAATGTAATGCAATTGGATTGGTGCATGCATGCAACACCAACTGGTCCACATTAATACCAAACAGATACTTATACATTATTTTATTATAATTATTTATAATAGCAATGCATGCATGATCATGTATAATACAAATAGTCATGAGACAATTAAATAAGATATGAATTGTGTATAATTCATTATAATATTGATAGGGGTAGGTGTTAATTTATACTCCCTCCGTCCACGATAAATGGTCCACGTTGCCTTAAACGGTTGTCCACAATAAATAGTCCACTTACTTAAAATAGAAATATTACAATCATTATCTTTATTTTTAATACACATACAATCACTTTTACACATCACATCAAATACTTTTTTAATAAACTAATATTTTTTTTAATACTACTACTCTCACTTTTACACATCACATCTATTTTTTCTTAATAACCGTGCACAAAAAAAAGTGGTCCAATTATCATGGACGGAGGGAGTATATAATTAGTCTCACATAAGTTTTTGTCAAGCAAAGTATGAGTAAGTTTTTGTGCACCAGATGTACCGTCCAACTCAAGTATATTTTTAAAAAGTTACATCATTTATTATTCAAAAGTTACATAAATTATTATAAAAAAGTTACAATATTAAAGATTCACTTTTTAATAATAACATGTGTGACTTTTCAGTAATATTTTGTATAACTTTTTAAAAATTAACTTGAATTGCACGGTGCACCTGATGCATTGAAGAATAAGTCCTCAAATAGTAATTGTGTTATATGTGTGTGGACCAAACAATGCGAAGTACAATATTAGCTGTTGATAAGTACAGAGGTGTTTGGATGGATGTTTGTACATTGCCATCACTCATCAGATTTATGGAATGAGAAACATCATCAAGCACATATATACACCCAAAAACCATCAAAACAATGATTAATGAAAATCCATATATGCATGGATGGGATTGGATCGAGTCGGACCCGCGGGAGGAATATTCTTGGTAGTTATAAAAGATTCTAATTACTCCATTCCAGTAGAAATTTGTTTTTTAAGAAAAAAAAATTTATATATAAAATATTGGTATATGGGTAAATATATGTATAGATTTATGAGTGTACACATAAATCAATACTTCCTTTTTTAATAGTGTACAAATTTTTGTGGAACGTCCAGATAAGAAAAGTGTGAAGACAGATGGAGTACTATTTATTATCCAATTAAAATTTGTTAGGTAGGACATATGTACTAATTTAATACTCCCTCGTCTCAAAACTACTTCCACACTTGCCTTATTTGAAAGTACTAACTCTACTTTCACACATTTGTAAAAGAAAATTTTTTACACTCACAAAAATCAATAAAGTATACTTTTTTTTATTATTTAATTTTAGCCTCACATATTTACTTTTTCTTGGTTCGCATATTCAGGATAACTATAAAAATAATCCTGGAACGAAGGGGATATTAACCTAAATTTTAGTACCTTTGATCTAGAACAAAATGAATTTATGTTCTCAAATCAATAGAAAATAGTGTTAGCCCTCATAAATATATTACGAAATAAAAAGAAAAAAATTTACATGTTTACCGAACAATATAATATACCTAATCTTTGCTATGTTTGTACTCTTACTTTTTTCTCACCTCATTTTACAAGTCTTTATTACACTATCAAGTAGAGCCAATACTGAAATAATATTTGCTCATATATATATATATATATATATATATATATATATGTGTGTGTGTGTGTGTGTGTGTATTTTTAATAGTATTAATTTTATGTTAAAAAATACTCCCTCCGTCCCATAATTATTTTCACACTTTCCTTTTTCGTCCGTCTCACAATTGTTTTCACACCCTATAAATGAAAATTATTACTTTAACTCCATCCTCACAATCCAACTAATCTCATTATTTTAATAATATAACTTTACACAACACTCAATTTTTCTTAAAAATTGTGTCATCCAAAAGGTGAAAACACCTCTGGGACGGAGGGAGTATGTTAATAAAAATAATAATACTTCATTACTGAAGTCATGTATATATCTTATAATACAACTATATGAACTTGTCACCTGATACTGGAACCAATAAAGTGGCCACCAAGTAAAGAGAGTATTATTATTTTCATAAGATGTACATCTTGGTCATCTGGAACCTTAGCTTTGATCGTGCGAGTAGAGGCATATTTTGTGTTGTGTACATTATTCCATTAGCACTTCTTACAGAAGATTAGAAAGAACGCACTAAACTGTTGATTAAATATCCATCATATTTCACTATTCAGAAAGAACGCATCAGCCACTCACATTAATTTTAAAAAAAAAAAAAAAACCCTGCACCACTATGTATCCATATCCCTACTGTGCAGGAAGATCTCACGCACACATAGAGATGTTAATCCGGGCTGGGCTAATAGGGCCGGCCCGTTTAACCCTGAAAAATGCAGGGTTAGGGCCATGCTTTCATTGGCCCGTTTAAATCCGGGCTTTTTTGACCCGGCCCTATTAGCCCGAGGGCTAAACGGGCTAGCCCGCCGGTTAACCGAGCCCGTCCGTTAGCCCGCATAATTTTTTAATTTTATATATATCAATTAAATATACAATATACTTATTAGTTATTATTATTATTAATTGAAGTTATCTCCAATTTCTATTTAGGTGTTATATTAATTTTAAGTATTTATACTTGAACTTTTAAATATTTAAGTGTTGACGTTTGAACTTTTGTAATTATATTAAACTATTTTTAATAATTTTAATGAAATTATGGACCATGTTTAGGTTCTAGTTTAAATATTAACATTTTATGACAATTATTTTAGATTATGTGTTAAAATTTAGATTTTTTTATTATTTATGATATAACCCGTTTATGACCCGTTTAGCCCGAGAACCGCTAGGATTAGGGTTAGGTCTCAAATATTAGAGGACCGTTAAAAATGAACCGAATAAGGCCCTAACCCGTTTAGCCCGAAACCCGTTAGGACTGGCCCTATAGGATTAGGGCTAGCCCGTTTAACATCTCTACACACACACACTCATGTAGGTCCATGTGATCTAACGCCTCCCCTAATCCTCATATGAATGTCAACATTGATAGAGAAATGATAAGAGTGTATTTTCAACCTCTAATGAATAGTGTAGAATCACCTTTTTTTTTTTTTTTACAATAACTGGGTGTTATATCAACTTAATAAAAAAAGTAATTCTACTCTCTTTTTAGATATTAAAAACACACCCATACATCCATGTAGTACCTGCTTCTACGAATCAGATGACACTGAATATAGAGCATTACATTCAAAACTAAGCCAGCCAAGAGAAATGCAAATATATGGAACAAATCCATTTCGTTTACACAACCATTTTAGGGGGTCCTAAACATAACAAGATTAAAAAAAAAAAGACTTCCAAAAATTTAATAAAATCATCACCACACAGACTAGTATAAAAGACTAGATGGAAAAAGCAGCTGCAGACCACCTGAGAAGCTCCAGGAACATTTATGCCTGTAAAAATCAAGTCACAAAATTTTCAAATAAGGTCAATGAAGTAGTTGGGGCATAAGATAGCTGCATCACATGCATGTATATCAAGCACTTACCTTGTTAGCAATATTGTTAGAGAGCCAGTCGAGACCCTCGTATAATCCCTCCCCTGAGGTAGCACAGGTACTCTGGATGTACCTGAAATAAAAAATATTTAGTTAAATAACATGCCAAGATAACAGCATTTGGTAAATCATAGATCCTCAAGGAAAACTACTTAAGAATACGTACCAGTGTCGCTGCCTGAGTGAGTGCAGGCCAAGCTTGTCGGTAATTTCAGCAGCATTCATTGCATTGGGAAGATCTTGCTTGTTTGCAAATACAAGCAATACTGCATCTCTCAGCTCATCCTGAAAGGATTTTTAAAAAAATGATCTTAAATTATCATCGACAGCATCAAGGACAATTATAAAATTGTGATGAATACTTAGCAAAGAGTACTAATTCCAGAGGAGATGTGCTCGTTTACATCCAGAAGAATGATGAGATGATTGTCTTCTACTTGAATGCGCTAGGTGTGGTTACTGACCTTGTTAGAATAGACCTCTTAAATTTCTATAAATATTTTATAACCAGGATCAATAAGAACACAGATGATAATTTCTACACACTGAAGACTACAAACTTGTAACTCATGTTATGCAGTTAATTGATGTTTATATGATATGATTCTTCATAAACAACTGAAAAACCTATATGGAAGACCACAAGATACTCTTGCCGAACAAATGGCCGGATGGCAATACAATGCTTGAGTGGAGTGCACAAGACACCACAATTAATACTGTGACAACAGGCTAAAAGTACCAGTATATAGTTGTTCAGGAAAGCACATATAGTTGTTCCCAAAGCACCTGGCATTATTTCTACTCAAGCAAAAGTATCTGACAAGATTTGACCTTTGAGATAAAATTGTTTTACAATTTCAAGTTTGGGGAGTCGGTTCATTACCTCATTTAACATCCTATGCAATTCATCCCTTGCTTCCACCACACGGTCCCTGTCATTGCTGTCAACAACAAAAATGAGACCCTGGGTATTTTGGAAGTAGTGCCTCCACAATGGACGGATCTGTAGAAAGGAAGAAAGCAACAACTCATTATAGTGAGGAAGTTTTGATCAAGACACCATCTACCATCTCACAGAAATAAAAATGGAAAACTACTCACAAATGGTACACTGATATTTGTTTAGTTCAAATAGAGGAACAATAGTGGCGTAGTGCAATACACTGAACATGAATATTGGCAAAAAAAATAAAAAAAGAAGTCCCACCTTGTCCTGACCCCCAACATCCCAGACAGTGAAGCTAATGTTCTTGTACTCGACAGTCTCTACATTGAAACCTGCACAGAAATAGAAAGTCTGGGCCAATGAATACTAGAATAATGTGAAAGTCATGTTTCTTATATACTAGACAGGCATCTACTTAATATGCGATCAAAGAGAAGAATGTGGTACATAGAAAGAAAGGGAGTCACATTAGTTCCATAAAGTGATAGAGCATACCAATGGTAGGAATAGTAGTGACAATCTCTCCGAGCTTGAGCTTGTACAGAATGGTGGTCTTACCAGCAGCATCAAGACCAACCATCAGAATACGCATTTCCTTCTTGGCGAATAGCCGGCTAAAAAGCTTCGTAAAGGTCAGCCCCATTTCTCTTCTTTCTTAGATCACTGTATATTGCATAGTGATAAGGTTAATTTAAGTATATACTAAAAGGTAACATATTAATAAATGTGAAGCACATATAACAATGCAAGCTGAATTATACCTCTGACAAAAAGATGAACAGATGTATAAAGATTAGCAATCCAAAATGCTATATGGATTAATAAGTGTGCAAGCATGGTCATTTTGTTACCCAAAGATGTCACATGTAGAGGTATATGTATAATTGTAGCCACAATACTTTGAATTTAAAATGATCGGGATAGCTAAAAAAAATAAAGAAGGTATAGTCGGTAATCGGTATCCTAAGTAAGTACTTTAATCACTCTACAGTGCACAGTGTTTTGTATGATGAACCCAATATAATTCCTTACTATTGAAACATGCACAGACAAAGGTTCACTAAAGCGCAAAGTTGATATTGAAATGCACAATTGATAGACACCATACATAGAGCAATACGATTCCCACCAGAGAAATGATAATCTAACTTAAAGAATAAAGAAATGAAACCAGAAAAAGAATTTGCACGATCAAATGGATCAGCAACCAGATCATATCTTCAAAAAACTAGATGTTCAAGAAGATCGTCAAATAATTTCAGATCGCAATCATTTGCTAGTAAAACATCCAGATCAGAGATCAAAACGCATTCGAAAGTAAGCATCCACAATTCCACCGAACATTTGCTGAAATGATCTATAAAATTCAAATAATAAAGGAATTTCAAGAAATAAAAAATCTGTAAACCGGAGACCTCAACAAACAAAATAAACCACCGAAAATCTCAAAATTCCGATCAGAATTTCCTATACTGAAAAAGAAATTGAAGCACAAAAACAGGCACGCATACAAATGAATCCGACTGCAATCAGATCTAATAACAAGACACCCGATCTCAAGAAATTACATACCCTAGAGCGATAGATCTGGCGAAATGGTGAGTGCGCAGAGAGAAATATGGAGCCGCTTAAGAATAACGCGAGAGATTATTAACAACCTTTTTTTTAAGAGTAGTATGAATTTTCAGCCAGTGATTATTTATACTGAAATGCCCACCGGATGTTTTATAAAATGACCATATTGCCACACATGTATGTCTAAAACAACGGCGGTGCCCCTTAAGAAATGACACTGTTTTTTTTTTTGGAAAGGAAGAAAAGAAATGACATGTTGGAGAACTTATTCACCGTCGGATTCCATTGGGTTGTGCTGGCCAGTGAAGCAGATTTTGCCACGTCATTTCGAATAAATTTTTCATCTTGGTAGATTTTTCAGACTATATTTAACAATAACTATTATTTTATTTATTTTTTTATGACATTATTTTATTAATTTAAGTTTTAGCAGTTATATATTTTATTGGTAGATTTTTCATCCTATACGTTGGAACAAATTTACAATTATTCCATCTATCCCTCTATAGGTGATCGTATTTTTTTTTCTCTATAGGTGATCGTATTTTTTTCTTTTTATCGGTAAATGTTAGTTGTTAGTAAGTTAGTTACATCAAGTCTCCAAACACTCCAAGAATAAACTCCTAGTCAACCTTATATCTCACATCTCTCAATTCGTTCCCAGAGGAAATCGAACCTGAGTCACTCACTCAAGTGAGGAGCCCGGTGGCAGCTCACCTGGTTATTATTATTTAATATTCAAATGTTATTGATTTTAAATTTATAAATAGTTATTTACTATATAAATGTGTCTCATAATATGTCTTATCTCATTATTTTGATTTATATTTTTTAAAATTTTACGTAAAAATGAAAATAGATTCGATGGATGAGGCAACTTTTTTTGTAAATCAAAATGCCGATTGAATCAAATTTATATAGATATTGAGCACTCTTTGTGAAACGGCATAACATAATTAATTTTAGTTTAGCATGCATATCTAACATTTATTTTGCAACTATATCTGGCATTATTATTTATTATTGGGAAACATAAAATTATTTTTTAAATAATAATTTTCTGAAAATAGAAATGCATTTACGTTTAAAAAGTCAACTACTTATTAAATTCCAGAACAAATTTTCAAAAGGAATATTTCAAAGAATCTCACATGATTTTTCAAACAATACTTATATGGCAAATATTTTATGTGAATATGCATGCGTTCAGATGGGCTCTTTTTTCAAATACTACTGTTTAAAAATTAAATATTTTTAAATAATATATTTTATATGTATTATAATGATATTTGTAAATAAAATGAATACCACAAAAGACTTACTCTACTTAAACCTATAAGTAGTTTTTAAACATTTTTAATTGACTTATAAAAAACGTTAACTCGAAATCAAAATTCTACAATAACTGAAAATAGAATTAAACATCGTAAGAATTTTTAATCTAATTTGATAGAAAATATAACGAGAGCTTTGGATTTAAACGAAGACTCTTGTAATAGAAAAAATAAAACACTCTATTGCAAAAGGGCCCGAAATATACTCCCTACTTCATTATTAGATACACCCACTTCAAATGTACCTATTATTTTTTATACATTTTGATTGAAATTTAAATTAATATTTTGACAAAAATGTATCATATATTAATTGGGAAAAATCTCAAAAATAATTCTGCCGGTAAATATTTTTTGAAATTTAATCAATTTTTTAATAAAAATTTTATGAAAAAATAGAATGAATATATATTAAGTGTGCATTTTGTTTGATGGACAAAATAATCAATCCCGTCAAATATATAATTATTAGATTATTTTTGCATGAATAGTTATGTATTTAACGGGATGATTATTTTGTCACTCAAACAAAACGTTTGACGTGTATAATAAATATATGGACCAATGCAAATTGCCTTGTTAAGCTGCAACATCGTTGAACGGGTTGGGCTAAGATGGCTTTGGGTATTTGGGCCCATATTGTAGAAGTATTTTTACGACTAGTGAATCACGAGTTATGAGCCTGTGATGCGTCAGAAAGTTTAATTTAATTTAATTTAGTTTAATAGACAAAATAAATAATTCAAAATAGGTTAGTTAAGATTATATTCTTATTATTTGCAAATTAAATAGTATGTTTGGATTGATGGATTAAGATAATTTCATTTTAAATAGTTGGATTGTAAAATTAATAATGAAAATATATGCAATTGACAATTTTGTCCTTTATATCATAAAAAAAATTAAGTGAATTATGGTCTATTTTCTCAGTATAAGAGAAGTATTTTAATAAAAATAAGTACAAAAGATTATTATCATATTTCTTTTTTAAGATAATAGTATCTATCATTTATAAAATAAGTTTAATTTTAATCTTAAATTTTTATTAATTTTGAATTTTTTAAATGGACTATAGACGTTTGTTGACCTCAATTAATTTTGTTAGCTAGCTTTTGATTTAAAAAATACTACAACACCAATAAAAAGTTTATGTCTGATCGAGTAGGATATTTTATTACTATTTTAATCTTAATATATTTTCCAATTTGGAAGAATAAATAGGTTCAGATATACTGAATAAGTTTTGCGGTGAACAAGTTTGAAAGATAATTATTATTTCGTTAAAAGATACTCTTTTTGTTTTATTATAAATTTTTCATTTTTTTAGATAACCACAATAAATTTTTAATTTCATAAAAAATAACAACACTTTATATATATTAATAAATTTTTTTTTAAATAATTATCCTTTACTTTCTCATAACTCTCAATTATTTTGTAAAAAAATCAACATGTGGTCCACTATATATTAATAAACAAATATTTTTTTTTAATCTAAACACAAAAAAGAAGAAAAATTATAGTGGGACGTAGGAATGTTCATTGTTATCATTAAAAAAATTATATGCTAAAAAGTATTAGTAGAGAATTATTTATTCATATTTAATATTGCTTAAAAATGTAGAGTTGATTCACTCCCAAGTTTATATTTACAAAAATTTGAACACGTCAGTTTCACATTGTCCAGTGAATTGAGCGAGTGTAATGTCAATGTACTGATTAAACTGTTGACTTATAAAAAATTCGTTAAGAGATACAGATGAAAATTGACCTATAATTTTTTTAAATTTAATTTACGGATCAAGTCTTGTGCAAAAGGATTCTGATTCTTGAATGTTAGGATATTCTTGTTAGTATTTTAATGATATGATAAACCATGTAATAGGACCAGCTGAACTTGTTAGTCAGCTGATTGATAGTCTAGGATTAGATAGTTATCTTTGTAAGCGGGAACAAACCTTGCAACCTAGAAGATCTAAGACTGTTCATGGAGAAGAAGATCGGCTGAAATCCTTAAGAACTTAGCGGATTCCAGAAGACAGAAGACTTTGGCAACTGACACAAGAAGAAGCTTCAAGAAGGTAAACTCCAAAAGAGATTGATATCAGCTGAGGTCCACTTAACAGACGAGGTCTTCCACACCAAAAGAGGTCCACCATACTAGTAGAGGTCTGGTATACCAGTTGATGTTGAAGATCAGCTGAGGTAGTCTTGTCTACCAGAAGACTGTTCAAGGAGAAGTAAATCCAATCAAAGGGGCTAATCAACAACGACTAGAAGATTTTGAGATTGAAGGCAGTCAATCAAGGGGACAAACTTGATTGATTGGAAGATCAAGATTTGAGGATTTCCGGGAAGAAAGAAGAGGATCAATCAATCACTCTGATTGATTGAATCCAGTTATATAGGGATTTGATTACTGGTTAACTCTAACGGCTAGTTAATCAACCTCTATATAAAGTAATACAAGTGAAGAAAATAATATAGAATCATCACCCGATTAATTAAGTAGAAACACTGCCAAAATACTCACTGTACTCACAAAACTCACTCATACATACTTATCTTCTGTAAGCTTTGAAGAAGCTAAGTAAGTTAGTTGCAACTCAAGCACTAACTGTTGTAGAGAGTAGTACTCTAAGGAAGTGAGTAAGGAAAAAATGAAGATAGTGGAGAGACTCACAACTCCAAGTTGGATTGTGGAGAGTTGATTAGGATATTCATATCCGGACCATTATAAATTGTGTGTCTTTGCTCTTTTCTTTCTATCTTTACTTATTTGTGCACAAACACCTTAAAGGGATTTTCAAAACTAAAACGTTTCCGCACTTGAAATTTCACCAGCGCACTGTTTCATCAAAACCAGACGACCTTTGGAAGTCTGCTGATTTTCAAATAGGCCAAAATCGAAAGATTTTAAATACTGTCAAGTCTATTCAAACTCCCCCCCCCCCTCCCCCCTCTAGACTTGGTTAAGTGTTTCATCCTTAAAACATGTCTTTGGGACCAACATTGAATGTCACACACCCACACATAAGAATATAAGTGTGTGTGGATCGAAGAATCACTGAATGCATAAGAATTTTCTAAGTGAGCTTTCTTATATCTTATTTATGCAGCACGGTAGAGTTCAAAGCAAGTGGATGTTGGGCCAATTTTATACGTTCATTTATGGCCTAGGTTATTTAAAACTAATCTCATTGAAATATATATAACTTGGGACAATTTTTTTGAAATTATATAAATTGAAAAAAAATGAATTTTTGTTTTCAATTTTACTGTGTTCAAACAAAAATTATGAAAAAAAATCAAACAAGAGGTAACATATTTATCAGAATAATGTATTTCTCAAACTGGCTAATGGATAAACCCGGGCCTTTGTTTAATTAAATGGCCCAAACCACTCATACAATTAATTACTTAAAGGAGTGATTGTTTTAGGACGTGTTTATTAGGACAGGGGATAGATTTTTTCCGATTTTATCAACCTTTTGAATTTGTACATCTTATCATCTAAAATGCACATTCATCCCCTATTTTATATCTACGGATTTATTTCATATAATTTAATATCATCACATCAATTTTATCTTACACATTAAATATATATTTTATTTATCTCTCTTTTACATATCACATATATATTTTTATTTAATTCTCTATTCCATACCAAATATATATTTTTATTTAATTCTCTCTTTCATATCAAATATATATTATTTATGCAACTAATACAAAATATGAATTAATTTGAATTATATATTTTTATATACATTAAAATAAACATATATACGTATATATAAAAGGATGAACTAAGCCTAATAATATAATACAATTTATTATTAAATTATCTATTTATTATATATAGATACAATTTATTATGTACATACACAATTTTTATATTATTT
Source organism: Prunella vulgaris (assembly GCA_026898435.1). NCBI lineage: Eukaryota > Viridiplantae > Streptophyta > Magnoliopsida > Lamiales > Lamiaceae > Prunella > Prunella vulgaris. The sequence continues at coordinate 2,040,774 of JAPKLY010000021.1, read as the reverse complement.
ATTATCAATTTTAATTATCCAAAAAAATATTTGTTGTCAAGTTTATTTTTTTTAATTATTTATATTATATATACATATTTAATACAAAAAAAATACAATCATTCAAACATTAGTCTACTAACTAACAATAATAAAATAATACATCATCATCACTAAAAACTATTGATTTGATATAAAGTTTCATTCACCCTACCACATACAACTCAAACCAAACACAAATTTAATATTCACAGAATTTGCCTCAGCTACTTTTTCTCCATCTGGATGTGCTCCATGCACCTCCAGACAAAAACAAACATTGCCTAAAGGACGCTTGATTTGAAATTCTTTAATAGCAATGAAAATAAGAATAAATATATTATAGTTATAATAGTTAAAGAGAACAAAAAATGTATATAACATTATTTTTTCTTCTAAATAAAATTATTATTATCTCGTTTAATTACTTTTTTCTCATCTTATAATCATCATTCTCAATCAATTACCTATATCACAACCATAAAATTTTAATTTATTTATTTTAAAAATTACACCATAACACTAACGATATAATCACCATGAAGACAACTATCAATTAAATATATTTAAAAACAAAAATGAAAGATGATTTTTCATGTCCATTTAAAATTGGCATAATACATTAAAGGCCCCTGAACTAGCATTTTTTATTTTAAAAGGCCCCTAAACTATTTTTTTATTTTAAAGAGCCCTCAAACTATCAAAAATTATTTCAAGAGACCCTTATTTCACGGTCTGTTAGTCAAGCGTCAAATTATATATGAATGTATCATATGTTGTGACAAGAAATATATGAATTTGGGCCTCTAAACTGGGGTCTACTGGAACCCGAGTTTTAACCCTAAATGGGCCGAATTTCCCTAATGTAATAGTATATGGCATATTTATACTTATTTGTAATAGACTCATATGTGAAGGACAAATAGGTCTTTTCATTATTTTATGCTTGATCCTCTATAAATAGAGGGCCTCATCCACATTTGTAAAGGGGGAACACTATTCAAGAAATAATACACATAGGCTAGGGGGCTCTTTTGTGAGCACTCAAAGCCACCATATTCAAGGGAGGAGCTCTCAAGCTCTTCCCGCAGTGCTGGTGTTTTGCTTATTTATTGTTTTTATCTATTTATCGGATACCCCTATAGCCACATTAAATTCATTCATAAAGCCCGATAAATCGGTAACAACAAATGGCGCTAGAAGGAGGGTGAATCCCTAAATTCTCACAAATCGGTGTTCATCTTCGAGATCCTCAACATCAATAAACTGAAAAGCTAAGTTTCTCTCATTATCAAAATTTTTCATGGTTACGGAGAAGTGTCTGTACAAGTCCAGTGATTCATTGAACAACAAAATGAAAAAACCTTTTCATTTATCATCTCATACATCTATATTATTTACTGTGGATGCAAAAAATAAAATCTGAGTTTATTCGCTCATGCACACCTCTAAATTCTATAGACTGTTCAATTCATACATTGATACATCATCATTTCAAGCCTAAACAATCACTATTCTAAGGCTCAATCAACTAGTTTCAGTTCATATATAGAGCATATGAATTCACATATTCGTATATCTTCATTCTTTCACCCCAGGCTTTGAATGTCAGGAATTTTACAATTGGCTAACCTGAGGTTTAAAGAACCTACTGCCATTGGAACAATGGGCTAAGCCGGGCGTCACTATGAATCGAATGCGCAATTTTCTGGGCTCGATTACAAATTAGCCACCGATTACAAATAAGGCACCGATCAAAGCTACTTGCCGAAAACAGAGGAACAAGTAATCGACATTGACTGTTTTCATTCGGCTTCCAATGAGGAGAACTTCAGAACACAATTCCAACAATTTTTATCCTCATTTCGATCTTTTCCCGTCTATTATTGGCAAACTTCCGGTGTCTGTTGATTGTCATTCGACCCTCCTCATCGTGGTCAACTCTCCGATGAGGATCTATTTTCGATGACCTATTAATCCGCATGATTGAATGGTGAAATGGGCATGAAGTCTGCTCCAAAATCATCTGACTCTTTTTCGCTGAGGAGGGGATTAGCCAATTCAAATGCGTAAATCTGCAATTTCATTGCATATTTCCTTTTCAAAATCGACATTTAAATGTGTCTCAGTTCCCCTGTAAATCAAGGACACGTGGCACTGAGTGACCAGCTCAGCGGTGATTTGGTGTGCTCCCAGGTTCAGCCGAGATCGAGGCTTCCCTGTCCATCAACTGGCCTCCGTGAGATCGACAACTATCGCCAGGGTCCTCTCACATTTCCTACCCGGAGCCAATCGATCTCCGACATCATCAATTGAACTAATTCAATGAAATCTCAGAACCTCGGATCAACCTCCGCCGACCAAGACACTTCATTCGTCGCTACCCCAGATACAATGTAGTGAAACCTGCCGAGATCATCTCGCAAAACCATCTCCTCACACCGGGCATCGGAGGAATTTGATCGTCCCTACGTCGAACACAGTCATTCGGGTAATCTCGCACCACCGAGGTTGAATTCTCACCTCCGATCAATGCTTACCTCGCCACCGAGGACCTTGAGCGCCGCCCGAAATACATCACAACCGCCGCTAATTCTGCCTCAACATGCGCCCAAACTGTCGCGCGTCCACCCAGGTTAAGGCCATTGTCAGACCTCACCTCTGAGATTGGGTTTTCAATCGAGCAAACCCATGAACACTAAATCTGCAAGGGCTAACTCCGACGTAAGAGCGGCAACCTCGGAGCTATTTAATCTTACGACCGCGTCCATGGCCACCACTCCGGGGGATGCTTGTTTGCTCGCCGATGAATCTCCACCTTGCCAAAAAACATAACCGTCTTCATGCTCCGAATTCAACGTGCGCAGGTTTAGGCAGATGGAAGGGTTACTCTGCCCTAGTTGAATGGGTCGATTCATGCCATATTTTGGAGGAGTTATTTTGTCAGAGTAGTGGTAATTGTGCTTTTAATTCGAAATTCATTCGGCCAAAAGAGAAATAAAAAATGGGACCCCGATCTTCATAGCAATGCCCAAGATCCATAACCACAAAGAGCAGTCTTTTCACAGTCGACGGCGAAGCAAGACCTCAACAAAACCGCCTCAATTAGTCCCCCTCCAAGGTCGGCATCGTCCCATTTCCGATCAACGCTCACCTTGCTGCCAAGGACCCAAAGCGAGCCATCATCAACCTCGGCCACACCTCGCTCACGTCGTAGCCTGAAACTCTTAACCGTGCCGGGTCTTCTTTATCTCGCTACCTCGCACAATGCCGCAGTGAAATTGACCTTGCAAGCTCAGATCGAGGTCAACCAGATGTATGTTGTTGTCTGTCGAGTCACTAAGTTTGATCCCATCACGCCACCAACATCAGGCCACTAAAGAGGGAGACCCCTCTCGCATCCTCGCCACGATCTATTTTTATTCCAGGAACTTATCTATGGGCCAATTGGTGGGCTAATTTATTGTTTTAAGTGCTGTAAGCCGGATTATTGTCATTAATGGTGTGGGAACTAGATATTTTCCCTTGGGCCCTTTTAAATGTGCCTTTCCGAAAGAGAATTTGACCAGGAAGACATCACAATAAAAAGATGGATCTCAGAAATAAGTGTGAGGCCTGGTTATGCAGTTTAAAAAAAAAGTCGTAGAAAAATGAAGAAATGTGGGGCGTGGTTATGCAGTTTAATTTGGTAGGAAAATGAATAAATGCTGGAAAGATAAAATTTCGTAGTCTACGTAGTAGCAGCAAAATTTTTTTCTTTAATTTATGTGCTCCGTTGCATTACAATTTCATTAAGACGGAAAAACTCACCAAAGTGTGCTGAATATCCTCAAAGGCTTCAGAGATTCATCGGGCAAGACCTTTTGCCCACCCCGATCAGGTATTCTCCAGCAAACATCCTTTTAATATGTTGCACTTAATTATTTCAAGCATATTAGAAGTTGGGGGCTTATGGTTCATTTATCTTGAAAAGGATTTTGGAAAATCCAAAGTAAAAATATTTGCTTATGCTTTGAATTTCATAAGTAAAAAATATTATTTTCTTTGAGAATACATAGCTTGATTCAGAGTTGAATTTATTTGCATGCTCATATGTCAAAAGCACGTGTAATAGATCACGTTTTTAAAACCCCGAGGGGCACAAAAATTTCTTGTGAACAAAAAAAAGAATTTTTTTCCATCTTTGCAAGAATACTCTTTATAAAATCTTGCACCGTAGATCATCGAGCAAGCAAGTCATAAAATCTTGCGCTGTAGCTCATTGAGCAAGCAAGTCATAAAATCTTGCGTCGTAGCTCATCGAGCAAGCAAGTCACAAAATCTTGCGTCGTAGCTCATCGAGCAAGCAAGTCACGAAAATCTTGCGTCGTAGCTCATCGAGCAAGC